>JACEEZ010020785.1:87500-120000 GCA_016584305.1 Chionoecetes opilio
AAATAATAATGAATGGCCTAATCAAAAGGTCTATAGTAAGTCAGACATATCAGAAGATATAATCATGGAACCTATATTGATCCCAGATCCTGTTATGGATATAAAAAGGTTTTCCTTATTAAGCAAACTATTAAAGACTACTAAATTAGTCTTTAAATTCATAAAGTGGGATAGTTCTGACCCTTTGAAGTTTTGGGTTAGAACAATACAAAAACAGGAATTTCCTGAGGAATATCAGATCTTAGCCTCGGCCAGCCCCCGTAGGAACAAACTTATCAAATCATTAGGTCTGTACCTAGATAACGAGGCCATCATTAGGTGTCGAGGAAGAATTTGGAAAGCTGATCTTCCCGATAAAACCTGCAATCCCATGCTAATTCCCAAGCGTCATCATCTTACTAAATTGATAGTGGATGAATCTAATGGGAACTCTTTACATGGTGGAATGGCTGATACATTAGCCTATATCAGGAGGGAATTCTGGATACCGCAGGGTAGACAGGCAGTTAAATACTACCTCAAATCTTGTATCAAATGCATGAGATATGAGGGAAGACTGATCACCTATCCCGGGCCCCCTCAACTCCCCATGGATCGAGTGCAATCCTTAAAACCATTTGAGGTAGCTGGTGTCGACTATACTGGGGCAATAATAATAACAGGAGATAATACTCCCCCAAGAAAGTATATGTCTGCTTATTTACTTGCACCTCTACAAGGGCTGTTCATTTAGAAATAGCTGATGATTTAAGTGCCGAAACATGTATTCAAGTGTTCCGGCGGTTTGTGGCTCGGCGGTCGTGTCCTCGGCGATTGATTAGCGATAATGCTACTAACTTCGTAGGAGCCTCCCCCATATTGTTAGAAATATTAAATCATCCATCAGTACAAAGATCTCTAGAGTTAAGGAAATGCTCATGGACCTTTACTACTCCTAGAGCTCCTTGGCAAAATGGTTTCACAGAAAGAATGATTGGCATTGTCAAGTCTTGTCTTAGGAAAACTCTCCACAAGACAAAGATAGGTCTAGAAGACTTGAAAACTATAGTGACGGAGATTGAGACCCGTATCAATAACCGACCCTTAACCTACTTAGATGATTCATCAGTAAATATAGAAGCTCTTACTCCCTCGCATTTAATTTATGGGAGAAGACTGGAACCCTTTCCTTTGATAGATACAAGGGAAGATATACAAGATCCTACAATAAAAGACCCGGCTCAACATCTCCGGGGAAAGGGTTTTCATACCTTAAGTAAAAATTTTAAGATCTTGGGATAAGCATGGAGTGCAGATTATTTACTGAGTCTAAGGGAAAAGTTTATGGGGCTCAACAGCCAGAAAATCAAAGTTCCAATCAAAGTAGGAGATTTAGTAATCCTTAGGGGAGATATGCCTCGTTCGCAATGGCCTCTAGGAAAAATAGCAAAATTGCATACTGATGGAAAGGGGATTGTGAGGTCTGTGGAGCTACTAGTAAGGGGACAACGATGTGTGCGGACGGTAAATAATTTGATCCCCCTAGAGTTAGCTGAAGAGAGAAATGAAGACTTTAAGTCTGCGTCTTGGCAGGCCAACTTAGGGGATTCTCGACCTCGGAGGCAAGCTGCTTTAAAGTGTAAAACCACTTGGAGAAACCTCATTAAAGGGGGTCAAATTACCTGAAGCAACCCTACATTTTCGCCGGCCCCCAGTTGTGGAAATTATCCACTAAAAACCGCTCAAATTTTGAGTAAGGTTAATTTGAATGGTGGAATTTGGCGCCTACCGTCAGGAATTCGGGATACGAACACAAAGTCTACCTATGTATATATTATAATAGATTTGGGTATATTAAGATGTAATTAAATATAAATTTGGTGGTATTCATCTATAATACCACAATTAATCAAAGGATTAACATAGTATAAGAACTGTGAATGACCCACGTATGGGAGTAAAATATTATTAGAACAATACGTAGCGGTCACGAGCCAAGCTGAAAGGTTTTTCAGTGGAGGTAATTTAGTAACGCGTGAGCCACTACGACATGAAGTCGGAGTGAGCGGTTTCATTATACACTAAGGTGTAGTCAACTCATAATAATATGAGTAAATTTTAACCGATCAATCGGTTAAGAAAGGACGAAGTGTAAAACACACTTTGATAATATCGGCTCAGCTGTGAAAAGCTTCGTCGGCCGACCAACCATCGCGGCCATTTTAGGTGGAGGTTTCAACCAGTCACCACGAAAGCCACGAGTTCCACTCTCAGCCTGTTGCAACTCTGACCACACCGTCATCCAATACTTCCCCAAGGATAGAGATCAAGCCAACACATAATACAACCCACCTGCCAATGCTGAGTATACCTTAGTTAGAGCTAAATAGGGTATCATAGCAGATTAAGGTAGAATTGGGTTATCGCATGGTGAGTTCAAGTTAATCAACATTATAATTTTAACAGTTTTTGTCGACCATCAATTGGTGGTCGATAATTCCAACAAACGTAGAGGAAAGGTAAGCACTGAAACCTTATCAATTCACAACCTGGATTCATTTCGTTCTCTGAGGGTTTTACGAGAGGAGAAAACCACAAAAAACCGTAGATGATTAGGTGGAGGAGGAAGACGTGTGTGAATAAAGATATTACCAATGTTAATGAACGGGGAGCTTAGCTTACGTTTGCTTATTCTTATCGAGGTGAACCAAAGAGCGGATAGTTTTGCAGTCTGTAGAGAAGTTTAGGTTTAGTCGAGATGAGTGGCTGCTTAATAACCACTTTGCTGTAAATACCATCACTCCTACCACTACAACCTCACTAAAATCCCGTCTCCTGTTAACAACCGTCCCTTATGAATGCCCAACCATTGTCCCTGATGCCTAAGGGCTAATAAGATCAATACAGAATGGAAGTATAGAGAGACATCATCACATTATTGAACTAGCTGGTTGAACGTACAAGTAAACTCTAAAGATTATATTATACCTAAGCAATCAACGTTTCAATGATTGTTTGTACTGTTTAATTTACCAGAAACATAAATTCTCGTTGTTAAATCATTCGTTGCTATCTCATTCCCGTTGTTAAATTGACCAGAAACATATCAGCGTAACATAAAGGCGTATAAAAAGTCATCAATCACCACCACTCTTCACCATCACCATCATCACCATCCTCATCACTATTACCTTGGACACACTGAACTACTTATCCCTTCCAAGAAAGATCTATGTCTTTAAAAATATTGGAGTCTGTCACCGAAATATTCAATGATTTATGCTAATATATTCAATATTGATAAAAGCAATAGATACCCCGTGTGAGCCCCCAGCCTACGAGTAAACCTTTGCTCCTTGATCTATAAGTAGACTATGATGGTACATGACCCTGCCAAGAACACCTTCTACTACTACTAATGCTGCTACCACTACTACTACTACTATACTACCTATACTATACTACTGCTACTACTACTACCTACTACCTACTACTAACTACTAATAATAATATAAATAATATAATAATAAAATAATAATAATTGTACTACTACTACTACTTCTACTACTACTACTACTATTACTACTTATACTACTGCTACCGCTGATGTTCGTGCTTTTACTACTGCTGCTAATATGCATCACCATTGCAACTACAATCATCACCATCACCAACACGACTACTACTTTTTCAAAATCCGAATATATTATAATTATATCACCTACATTCATTTTTCATCCTATAATACATGTTTCTGTAAATTCCCAACACATATTTGTTTCTACTGCATTCTCAACATTTTTCCGTCATTCCCTGGCCGCCTGAGATTATTGGTACTCATTCAACATTATCTCTATGCACACGGACAACATATCCTTCTACAGCTTCCCTGCTTCATACTTTCTTCAAGCAAATCCATTCGTCTCCCTTTCCTTCAAGCAAAATCCTTCCGTATCTCTGCAGATAAAAAAAACCCTTCACGCGAGCTTTTCCCTTACTCTCCCCTTCCTCGCCACTAAGCTTATTATTGCTACACTTTCTCGGGGTCTTAGGACCTTAACAAGATAATTAAGGTAGTCATGAAAAGTGAAAATCATGCGGTAGCTTCATCTTTAATCACCCTTCATTTCATGTCCCGAAAATGCAATACTGATGAAATCACTAAAAGCGCCCACATTGTTCCTCTTCATCTACAGCTTCTCTGCTTCACGTCTTCTCAAGCAAATCCATTCGTCACCTCTGCAGATAACAAACCCTTCACGCGAGCTTTCCCTTACCTCTTTCCTTCCTCACTCTTAGCTTATTTAATTTGCTACGCTTTCTCGGGGTCTCAAGACCTTAACAAGATCATTTGAGGAAGTCATGAAAAGTGGAAAATCATGCGGTATCTTCATCTTTAATCGCCCTTCGTTACGGTATGCTGAGACAGACTTGCTTACGGTCGTAACTCAGCAAGATGTAGCAAAATGCAGCTAAAATTAATCATAGAGGTGCATTACACTCAGTGCGGCTCGTGGCATAAGGCTGCAGAGCTGCAGCACCCCCAGACACTCACTGCCAGGTGTATGATGCCTTTAGAGACACAGCATAATGGATACTACTAACAAATATATCATGATAAAAAGTCATACATATATGTTATTTAATTATTTTCAATACGTTGCTAAGTGAATTTTCATTAAAACCAGACCAAAATTTAAGTACGTTCATATTTGCTGTACGATCATGTCTGCGCCGCCGCCGCGCCACTTGTGAAAACAAAGAGCTGCAGTCGAGGCAGCTAAGTCTCGTCCCTCTCGTGTTTACAGTGTGTGTAGACGCTGTGGTGATCGTGCTTTCTTTATTACCCTATGACGATGGAAAATCCAGTGAAGTATTTGCAAAAACATCAACTTATCCCAGCTGACATTAAATGAAAAGACTGAAATCAAGCAGGTACCGACTTATTTTCAAGTAATACATCAACTACAACTCATACCTGAGATAGGTAAAATTTGTGTATCTACTGTTGAGTAAAGCTTGCAGTCCCTCCATTTTATTTTATCACGAGCCGCCACTGATTACACTCTTCCTTTCTTTCATTCATTAGTGTTACACAAATACACTCGTTATTTCCAAGCAATATTTCATAAATATTAATGTGATATGCTGCTATAGTGAAGTTTCTTTCATTACATCCGAAGATTACATATGAGGTGAAACATCCATCATTTCTTGTGCTTGATTGCATTGTTTATTGCTTCATTCTCGTATCTGGCCCGACACGCATAAGTGAATCGCTGTCAGTTTCGCTCACAACCATTATTTCCCCCAAAATGCATCACGCAAGAGATTGATGAGTACAAGACTGACGCTGCGTGATGGAGTTTCGTTCATACTTTTTTCCAGGCAAAGAGCAAGCTTATTGGACCGCTTGTAGTGTTTCTTACTATTTTATTCCCTTTTTTCATATACTTATTGGACCTTATGTAGCGTTTTTACTATGCTTTACTTTTTTGCATATACTTATTGGACCTTATGTAGCGTTCTTCCCTTTTTGTTGCTTTTTTTAGGGGTAGTTTACGTAAATGTAGTTTGAGGGAGTATTTGAATATGAATTTTTCGTGTTTTAAAGCTTTCCATATTCAATTTCACGTCTGGGTATAAGTAGATTAAGAGTAGCAACAACAATAACAGAACAGATATATAACTATACATTACCATTTATAGTGTATGGTGGTGATTTTTGTGGTCTTGGCAATCCCACCCCACCACCTTCAATAGTGCTTGGTGACGGGGTTAACCTCCTCCTCTCAACCCCCCCAATCACCACACCAAAACCACTTAAAGAGCTTTCAAAGGGTTTCAAACCCGCAGCTATTTTGGTCCCAAATATACAACACATCAATATATATATATATAATATATATAATATAATATATAATTATATATATATATATTATATATATATATATATATTATATATATATATATAAACAATAATATAAACACAACACACACGTCATACACACACACACCAACAAAACACCCAAACACAACACGAAACACACAACACACACACACACACACACAAAAACACACACAACACACACACACACACCACACACCACCCCACACCCCCGCGAAACCAACTGCACACACAACACGCAAAATCTGGAGTCGCAAAAAATTTCAAAGGACACAATTTCGACATTTACTATTTTCCTTTTTTCCTGGCGAGTAAGGGGCCCAAATATTTCACCTGTCTGAGATAATATTCCGATAGTCTCTCCTTGGAAGGCGAGGCGTATATATGGCGGGTAAAATCGAGGCAACAATTGATGGCTTTGCTTTACTGTATCGACAAGAAAAACGGCTGGCGAAGTGTTTGGTGGGAAAGATTGTGATTGTTTAGTGTTTCGAACATGTGTGTTTTTCAGGTAGGAGAGTTTTCAAGTGAGAAGAGGAAAAGACGAGGAGGAAGAGTATAAGAATTAATAGGAGAGTATAGAATGAGCGTGTCAATTGAGAGTAAATAGACGTGATTGAATATATTTACTTTGCAGTCTTATTTGCAGGAAAAAAGCAGGAAATGATGATGTATTTTTTCTTTGGGTATTGTGAGCTAGATGAAAATATGCAGCGTCGTTTACAAAGGTATATGTATACTGCGACTATAGGAAAGAAAATCAGAAAACACAGAATTGGACGTCAGGGATCAGAAACCTCACTAACTTTCTTCCCTTTTTTCTTATACTTTCTTTCAATGACATATTTTTGACTCCCGATATTGACATGATTTAGGGGAACAAGGAGTCAGATCATTCAGATGTATCATAAGTGACTCAAACACACTAATAAGTCCTCACCCGAATCCGCTGAGTTCCTAGATAAATGAGAGTTCATCCACCCATCATAACCGTATCTCTCGCTCTCCATTAGCGACGAGCCAGCGGGAGGTACAGCGAGGCACAGCGAAGGGGAAAGGAAAGGGACAGCGAGGCACAGGAGGCACAACGAGGCACCTCGAGGCACAGCAGGCACACCAGGGGCCCCAGCGAGGCACGCGAGGCACAGGAGGCACAGGAGGCACAGGAGGCACAGGGAGGACAGCGAGGCAACAGCCCGCGAGCACAGCAGAACAGCGGGGCACAGGGAGGCACAGGGGGGCACAGCGAGGCCGGACCAGCGAGGCACAGCGAGGCATAGGGAGGCACAGCGAGGCATAGCGAGGCACAGCGAGGATAGGGAGGCACAGCGAGGCATAGGAAGGCACAGCGAGGCATAGCGAGGCCCAGCGAGGCATAGAGAGCACAGCGAGGCATAGAGAGGCATAGCGAGGCACAGCGAGGCATACCGAGGCACAGCAGAGGCATAGGAGGCACGCGAGGCATAGGGAGGCACAGCGAGCATAGGGAGGCACAGCGAGGCATAGGGAGGCACAGCGAGGCACAGCGAGGAAACAAGCGAGGCATAGCGAGGCACAGCGAGGCATAGGGAGGCACGGAGGCACAGCGAGGCATAGGGAGGCACAGCGAGGCACAATCGAGGCAAACATAGGGAGGCACAGCGAGGCATAGGGAGCACGGGGCGGAAGGCACACGGGGCCGAGGCATAGCGAGGCACAGCGAGGCATAGAGAAAGAGGCACAGCGAGCAAAAGGAAAGGCACAGGGCCGAGGCCAGCGAGGCACAGCGAGGCACACGAGGCATAGCGAGGCACAGCGAGGCATAGCGAGGCACAGCGGGGCATAGGAGGCACAGCGAGGCATAGGGAGGCACAACGAGGCATAGGGATCCAAAGCGAGTAACAGCGAGGCATAGGGAGGCACAGCGAGGCATAGCGAGGTATAGGGAGGCACAGCGAGGCATAGCGAAGCACACCGAGGCCCAGCGAGGCATAGCAAGGCACAGCGAGGCACAGCGAGGCACAGCGAAGCACAGGGAGGCACAGCGAGGCACAGCGAGGCATAGGGAGGCACAGCGAGGCATAGCGAGGCATAGGGAGGCACAGCGAGGCATAGCGAGGCATAGGGAGGCACAGCGAGGCACAGGGAGGCACAGCGAGGTATAGAGAGGCACAGCGAGGCATAGCGAGGCACAGGGAGGCACAGCGAGGCATAGGGAAGCACAGCGAGACACAGGGAGGCACAGCGAGGCATAGCAAGGCACAGTGAGGCATATCAAGGCATAGCAAGGCATAGAGAGGCATAGCGAGGCATCTCCGTTGAGTCATTGTCGTAGGAATTACTTATTATTACTCGTTTGATAAACTTGATGAAGGTTTTGATCCCGTATTATACCCAAGAGAGTGTTTGTGTGTTAGTGAATGCCATATACTTCATCGTCTTGATATTGACATGAGACGGTGTGTTGAGATGTTTATACCTGCTTCCCGTATTCCATTCTAACAACAGATGACAATAACTTAATAATACTTGCTATATGAGGCTGAGACTTTACAATAGAAACAAGATATAGATATCTGCCTTACATTACAGTGGATGGAGGTGAGTTTTGTAACAACTATATTGTACTAGAAAATACTATATAATGTATTACCAACGATATTCTACGACATCCATAAATATATACAGCAAGAGAGAGAGAGAGAGAGAGAGAGAGATTTATTGACCTTATTTTCATGTATACATAAATTTTGCTTCTGCCAATTAGTGTTTCATAGCATGATATTTTGCCATAATGTTCTCTCGTGGTATAATGTGCAAGCTTCTCCCTCTCTCCCTTCCCTTCTCTCCCCTTCCTCTGTTCCTCTCCCCTTCTCTCCTCTTCATTCTCCTTTCCTCCCCCTTCTCTCATTGCTCTTTCTCAACTTCCAAACAACACTCGTTAATGGGAAACCTCGAAGTGAAAATTTTGTTCTACGACAAAGGATATTCATAGCTACTTGTTTTTGTATCTGTCAGTGTGACTTTGGAGACACATTATTGCCTCGGGTTCAAACACCAACACACACACACACACACCACACACACACACCACAAACACCACACACACCACACACACACACACACACACACACACACACACACACACACACACACAACACACACACACACACACACACACACACACCACACAACACACACCAACACACACACACACACACACACACACACACCACACACACACACACACACACACACACACACACACAACACACACACACACACACACACACACCACACACACACACACACAACACACACACACACACACACACACACACACACACACACACACACACACACACACACACACACACACACACACACACCACACACACACACACACACACACACACACACACACACCACACACACACACACACACACACACACACACACACACACACACACACACCACACACACACACACACACACACACACACCACACACACACACACACACACACACACACACACACACACACACACACACACACACAACACACACCACACACACACACACACACACACACACACACACACACACACACACCACACACACTTACACACACAATTACACACACACCACAACAATTACACACAATTACCACACACACACACACACACACACACACACACACACACACACACCACACACACACACACACACACACACACACACACACACACGTAATATATATCTCGCTCATCCTCTCCTCTCTCTCTCTCTCTCTCCTCTCTCTCTCTCTCTCTCTCTCTCTCTCTCTCTCTCTCTCTCTCTCTCTCTCTCTCTCTCTCTCTCTCTCTCTCTCTCTCTCTCTCTCTCTCTCCTCATTTCACACATTACTAATTATCGTGCTTCACCTGAATTTCCATATAAACATAATCATGTCTTTTATATTCATTAATGACGAGACAAGTTCACCGTCCATTACTTGCTGTTTTACCTCACGATTATGTTTCTTGGTGTGTTTTTGCGTACGTATACCACCTTTTCACCCCTGTCCTTGCTAATGTATGCAAATTACGCCAAGAGGAAATAAATATAAGAAAAGGTGTTTCTGAATCCGTGTCATTTATCATTGTCTTTGTTTTCTACTTGTTTGCCTATGCGTTGTAGATTTTGCTGTGATATCTGGCACTTGCAGGAATCAGATGTTTGTATTTTAGAAGAGAAGCTTCAGGGATAATCTTATTTTTCTTAATTTTTTTATTTACATGTATCAAGGATTTGCATCACACTATAACCAGACGAATTCTTGATGTTTTATCCTAAAAATATCGGTTTTAAAGGGAATGGATGTGAGGATTTAGTTGGTTATACTGAATTGGACGCGATTAAATTGTTCTGTGTTTTTTGGTGAAATTTCTATTGGTGAAATAATTGGTGAAATTATTTTTATTGGTGAAAATCTAATTTATTATTCACTATTCTATCGTCACCTGAAGATTATATTAGTATGCATATATATAAAACTTTCTTTGAATGTCGAAAACCCGACTATATTCATAAATAACACGAGTATGTACCTAAAGAGAATAAATAGCCTGCAACTATATACGTAAATAGTCCCTAAATAACACGAGTATGTACCTAAAGAGAATAAATAGCCTGCAACTATATCCGTAAATAGTCCCTAAATAATACAAATATGTACTAAAGGAAAGTTAAAAGGCAAAAAAAAGTCAGTAATAATAAGAATAAAGAAAATATACGTATCAAAAGATCCATTAACTAAAGGTAATGACATCTTGACCAGCACAAACATCTCAGGAATAAGAAGAAATAACAAACATTACTATTAGTCTTCTTGATGTGAGTCTCGACCTCGTTTCTTTATCTATACCAACGCTATCTCTTTTCCATTCCACCAGAAATAAGGCACATACACGCTTCTTACTGGACACATAAGCCTACTGGAATCATCTTTTTTACGTTATGACCATCACAAACACGTAGGAGTCGCTTGGCATAGTAGGAAGTTTGTATCTGTTAAACCATTGTCTCATTTGTACTACCAGTATTACCATACCATACATATATACCTTAACAAAGACTACTGTATAAAAGATTTGCTACTCCGTTTCGACTATTTCCAGTAGAGGCCAATGCCGCGATTCCTGACATTTTCGATCACCACTCCCATTTCCCTTTTTATGTATTTATTTATGTTTTTAATTATTATTATTATTATTATTATTTTTTTTTTTTTTTTTTTTTTTTTTTACATCACAAGGAACTGGCTAAGGGCACAACAAAAATGGGTAACACAAAGCCCGCTTAGTTGCCAGTCCCTATAAAGAAGACAGTAAGAGAATAAAATAAAAAAAAGAGGGGTAGGCCATTTAGTTCGGGAAATGTCTTGTTTACTCTTCTTTTAAAAAAGATTTAAGTCTTTGGGAAAAGTGGAAAAAAATAGAAACAGGAAGCAAAGTTCCAGAGTTTACCAGTGAAAAAGATGAAAGAGTAAAGATACTGATTAACTCTTGCATTAGGAAGATGGACATAATAGGGGTGAGAATGAGTAGAAAGCCTTGTGCAGCGAGGCCGCGGGAGTGGGGGAGGCATGCAGCTAGCAAGTTCAGAAGAGCAGTGAGCATGAAAATAACGGTAGAAGAGAGCAAGAGAAGCAACATTGCGGCGGTGATTTAAAGATGAAGACAGTCGTCAGAGGAGAGGAGTTATGGAACAAAAAAGCTTTTGACTCAACCCTGTTTAGGAGAGTTGTATGAGTGGATCCTCCCCAAACATGTGAGACATACTCCATACATGGGCGGATAAGGCCCCTGTAGAGAGCAAGCAATTGGGAGGCAGAAAAAAAGGACGCAGACGCCACACCCAAAACCTAACTTCAAAGGAAGCTGTTTTAGCAAGAGATGAGATGTGAGTTTTCCCAAATTCAGATTTTTAGTAAAGGATAGTCCTAAAATGTTCATTGTAGAAGAAGGCGACAGTTGATTTTCCATTGAAGAAGAGGGAATAGTTATCTGGTGGGTTTTTGGGTTCGGTAGATAGGTGAAGAAATTGGGTTTTGAGGCATTGAACAAAACAAGGTTTGCTTTGCCCCAATCAAATTATAGAAAGATCAGAAGTTAGGCGCTCGGTGGCATCTCTCTTTTGAATCACTTAGTTCCTGTTGAGTTGGACGTCTAATAAACGACGTTTGAAAAATGCAGGGTAGAATCATCAGCGTAGGAGTGGATAGGGCTTTGAGTTAGACTTAGAAGATCATTAATAAATAATAGAGAGAGTGGGTGATAGGACAGAACCCTGGGGAACACCCTTTTGGGATACATTTAGGAGAAAAAACAATGTCCGTCTACAGTAGCTCCCAAATAGAACGGTTTGAAGGAAACTTAAAATGAAGGTACAGAGGAAGGAAGAAAACCGAATGAGGGTAGTTTGGAAATTAAAGAATTTGGGGTGCCAGACTCTATCAAAAGCTTTTGATATGTCAAGGGCAACAGCAACAGTTTTACCGAAACCCTAAAGGAGGATGACCAAGATTCAGTTAGGAAAGCTAGAAGATCGCCAGTAGATCGCCCTTTAGGGAAAAACCGTACGGGACGATCAGATAGAAGATTGTGACAGATAGATGCTTAAAGAATCTTCTTAAGTATAGATTCAAAAACTTTAGAAAGGCAGGAAGTCAAAGCTATAGGACGGTAGTTTGAAGGTTTTAGAACGGTCACCTTCTTAGGAACAGGTTGGATGTGAGCAAACTTCCAGCAAGAAGGAAAGGTGGGAGTAGATAGACAAGACGGAAAAAGTTTGACCAGCAAGGTGCAAGCACAGAAGCACATTTTTTTTAAACAAAGAGGGGACTCCGTCAGGACCGTAAGCCTTCCGAGGATCCTAGGCCAGAAAGGGCAAAAAAACATCATTCCGAAGGATCTTAATGACAGGCATAATATAGTCGAGGGTGGGGAGAAGGAAGGAACAAGCCCTTCATCAGCCAGAGTGGAATTTTTAGAAAATGTTTGAGCGAAGAGTTCAGCTTTAGAAGTAGATGAGACAGCTGTGGAGCCATCTGGTTTTGAAGCATAGGAGGGAAAGTTTGAAGAAGAAAAAATTGTTAGAGATGTTTATTACTAGTTTGCCAGAAGTCACGAGAGGAATTTGATTCAGAAAGATTTTGACATTTTCTAGGAATGAAAGAGTTTTTGGTAAGTTAAAGGGTAAAGATTTGGCATGATTACGCGCAAATACAAAGGGCATGAGTTTCAGGAGAGGATGCTACGGTACCGTTTGTGAGCCACCTCTCTATCTGGGACACCCAGAGAACAAGCAGAGTTTAAACCAAGGTTGACGGGTTTTTAGGATTAGAGAAAGTATGTGGAATGTACGCCTCAATGCCAAAAAACTATGACCTCCGTTATGCGCTCTGCACAAAGAGATGGGTCTTTGACATGGAAGCAGTAATCATTCCAGGGAAAATCAGAGTAGTACTGCCTTAGGTCTTCCCACTTAGCTGAGTTGAAGTGCCAAAAGCCCCTCCGTTTAGGTGGGTCCCGAGACGTACCGGAGCGATAGGACAGGTTACAGAAATAAGATTGTGATTGGGGGAAACCAACGGAGAGAATATTTTCACAGAGTAAGCAAAGGGTTAGTAGTTAGGAAAAGTCAAGAATTTTGGGCGGGTCCCCAAAGGGGGTCAGGAATACGGGTAGGGTGGCTCCCACCAGCTGCTCTAGGTCTTGGAGGATAGAAAGTTGTAGGCTTGTTCACCAGGTTGGTCAGTGAAAGAAGATGATAGCCAAAGCTGGTGGTGAACATTGAAGTCCCCATGAATGGAACTTTCAGCTAAAGGAAAATGAGATGAATGTGCTCCACTTTTTGATGTTAAGTAGTCGAAAAATTTTTTACATAGTCAGAGGATTTTAGGTGAGAGATATACAGCACAGATCAATTTAGTAAGAGTGGACATTAAAGTCAAAGCCAGATGGTAGAAAATTCGGAAGATTCAAGGTGGGGGCACTAGAGAAAAGTGATCATTGCACACATATACGCAACGGCCAGCTTTGGATTTAAAATTAGAATAGAGACAGTAAGGGGAGACAGAAAAAGGTCTGCTGTCAGTGCCCCACAGCCAACTGAATTTCGGTTGAGGAAAAGAAGATGAGGTTAGAGGGGGAGATGATGTTCGACAGAGAGAAAGTTAGATCTAAGGCCGCGAATGTTGCAGAAGTTTAAGGAGAGAAGGCCTAGAAGAAGTATAAAGACCCTCGGGTCGAGATTTTTGAGACGGTCCGACCTGGGGATATTTATGGTCCCCTCCCCAGTAAGGGACTCAGAGGCTGGGTGAATGGTGCATAATAAAATTTTGAGTGAAGATAGTGTAGGGTTTGTAAGTGCATGTAGTGTAATGTGAGTAGTAAGAGGAATTGTTTTTAGAGTGCAGGCTGCAGCTACTCTCTTGTGTATCTGAGACACTAAGGGATATGGAAAGAGAGGACCCGGGAGATTTCAATGATAAGTCTGCAGCACCCCCTCAATTCCCGTAAGTACCTCGCCGGGAGTATTTCACCATGGCGGCAGGTGTCTGACTGCCTACTCCCTCCATTGCCATTTTTGCCACCTCCATTTGTATGGTTTATCAGTGTAAATGATATACTGTAATCTTCGTAAATGTTTGTTGTATACTATTATCAAATAACAAACAGTAAAACACACTAAAGAAATGCCATTATGAGACTGAAGAAATATGCATGAACTTAATATTTATTTAAACTCTTCGCCATTTAATATTTTGAGAGACAACTTTATACATGGAGCATATCAATAGAAGCGGAATATTATTAGCTTCCCATTGATACATTTTGTTTTCTGATAAATTAATTAGCACCATGCAAAAATTTGCGTTAACTAAATAAATAACATCATCAATCGGGAACATTACCCGATTGATGATGTTATTTATTTAGTTAACGCTAATTTATGCATGGTGCTAATGGTGGTAATTTATACAGTGGTGGTGGTGGTTAGAGAGGAAAATACCAGGCAGCTAATGAAAACGTATGGTACTCATTCATCAAGAGAGATAGTGGTGTCGATTTATCCAGTTTAAGTAACGGCGTTTAGCAGTGTGAGTGATGGAGGTATTAGTGGGGGAAGCGAACTATGCTGGAGTGAGTTACAGTGCTGACTCCAGGGATGAAAAAAAAACTGTGTTGAAAACTGAACTGATGGAAAAGTGTGAGGCTCCAACGAGTCCAACAACCTTACATAGAGGAGTAAGAGGATATTGTGGGAGAGTATGTGTTTGGAGATGGGAAGTTGGAAGAAGCAAAAAGAACAAACAACACTTTTTGGAGGTCCAGAGAAAATAAGAGGAAATAAATATAAAGGAATTAAAATACATAATAAGAAAAGACAACTAACTAAAGACCCAGACAGCTAGATGAGACACGTCAGGGAGTGCCGATGAAGAAGGTCAGACTCCCGACCCAAAGTATACAAAGAACTAGTATGTCTATGTGGTACTATGTCCCGACCCACAACTGAACTGAGCTGGCTCGAGGGATGATGTACAACAGGACAGGACGCTAAAGCCTTAATAAGTGGATTATATATACACACACGAGTGATGTGTCTGCATAGTATTAACAAGCGAGGTAGTTGATGGTAAAAAGGAATAATATAAGTGTAGTTTTATTTTGTTTGGTTAATTGAAAGAGAAAATTAATGTATGATAAAGTAGTGTATGATATAATGGGTTTTTGTATGTGTTTTATGGGGATTGGATCATAACTGTGTGTGTGTCTGCCTGCCTGCCTGCCTGCCTGCCTGCCTGCCTGCCTGCCTGCCTGCCTGCCTGCCTGCCTGCCTGCCTGCCTGCCTGCCTGCCTGTGTGCGTTTCATTTTTAGTACCCATGCTCTCTTTCTGTACATAACATTAAATCAAAACAGCCATTATATTACTCCTAAATTACCGATATCTCAAGCACACGTTAGGTAAGCTACTATCATGTATAAACATATTTATTGCAAAACTAAAATTACTAACATTTTTAACGAGTTGCGAAACGAAAACAACTCCACTTTTCACTGAGATGATGGCATGATAATGGAAGAGGAGGAGGAGGAGGAGGAAGAAGATGAATATGAAGAAAAATAGGAAGAAGAGGAATACAAATACAAAGGAATACAAAGGAAACACAAACAGCAACAGGGCCCATTTGGTCCTTACAAAGGCTTTTGCTTTAACTACACTACACTAACTAGATAATAAGAGAGAAAGGATAGGAAGTAGAAGGCTTTCCCCTCCATCCCTCCAGCCGAAGCTGGCCGGAAAAGAAGTATACCATGCAATATAGAAAACTGCATGAATTTGTGAGGAAAGTTGAAAGCCTGTAATCTATGGCTAACTACTACTAGTTTGTGGGGGGAGGGTTTAGTGCTTGATAGATAGGTCATGTTATGTGTGTTTTGTAATGGTGTGAACACAGTGTGGAGGTTCAAGGGTGGTGCGGCCAGCCTTGCCTGGCGCTTTCTTGGGGGGCAGCAGTCAATCAGGGCCCCAGCTCCGTTCAATCCACTGCGGATTGTGTACTTTCCCCTGTAGGACGCCGTACACTTCAATGCCTCCTGCAGCAGTGACCCCTGGTACCTTAAATCCCGATGGTGGGCACTAACTGTCAGGACCCAAAATGAACCACAGCCCGTCACAGGTCGAGAGTAGTAGTGGTAACCGTTAACTCGGAGCTATCTGTGTGTGTTATGAGGTCTAATGTAGTGTTGGTGTAGGCTCAGTGTGGAAGTTCAAGGGTGGTGCGGCAGCCTTGCCTGGCGCTTTCTTGGGAGGCAGCAGTCAATCAGGCCCAAACTCCGTTTCAATCCAATGCGGTAGTGCACTTTCCAAGTAGGGACGCCGTGCCCCTTCAATGCCCCCTGCAGCAGTGGGCCCCTGGTATATAAATCCCGATGGGTGGTCACTAACTGACAGGGCCCTTACTGAACCACAGCCCGTCACAGGTCAAAAGGTTTTAGTAGTGAAACCCTTTACTCGGGGCTGTCTGAGACGTGTGGGAGGGTTGTGTAGGAAAAGCGACTCGCAATCATTTTTTCGCAATGAGAGTAAGTATCAGAGGCCCGCGAGATAATTTATTATTCCGAGATAAAAAAGTGACAAACCGGGGGTTTGATATGAAAAATTTATCGAGGCGATTTTTAAAAATTTTTCTATTGTATTTGGAGTTTACTACGTCCCGACGGCAGCACATTCCATACGTTTACAAAAAACGGGTTTTTGGGAAAAAGTACTTTGCTTCGTTCGTTACAAACCGTTTCCTGCTTATTTTAAATCCGTTTGTTTCTAGTTGAAACTTGACCGGTCTAGCGTGAAAAGAAATTTTTGGGACTACGTTTGTAAATCCTTGAAGATTTTAAAGACCCTTTGATGAGGTCACCTCTTATCCTTCGTTTTGTTAGTGGGAATTTAAATTAAGTTCTTTGAGCCGATTTTCGTACGACTTATTACGCAATCTAGGTATCATTTTGGTTACTCTGCGCTGTATTTTTTCCCAGTTTATCTATATCTTTTTATAATAAGGTGACCAGAACTGCACACAGTATTCTAGATGGGGGACAAGCGAGTTAAAAAGAGTGAGTATCACTTTTTCAGATTTGAAACTGGGAAAATTCGTCCAATAAAGCCAACCAATTATTTGCAGTTTTTACTACCCTTATAATTGGTTATTCGGTTTTAGATCTTGCGAGATTATAAAGCCTAAATCTTTTCTTTATCAACACTTGTTAGTTGGAAATCGTTCATCACGTAACTTTTATGAGGGTTTATTACCGATATGTAGTACATGACATTTGTCAAGGTTGAAATTCATTTGCCAGTTTTTGACCATTCTGTTAGCGTGTTTTAGTCGTTTTGTATAGTTGGCGCTGAGATTCTGTAGAGGCTATGTTGTGATTTTCGTGTCATCAGCAAATTTTTGATATCCTGCATGTGATTCCCCCCGTCAATGTCATTTATGATATTAAGAACAGATAGGTCCGAGAACTGATCCTTGAGGAACACCACTATTTACAAATGGTCCAGTCAGAAGAATTCCATTTATTACCACCCTTTGTTTACGATTTGACAGCCAGTTTTCTATCCAATTTGAAAGATGGCCGTTATGGCCCCTGGAGCTTTTACTTTGCTAATGAGACGCTTATGAGGAACTTTGTCGAACGCTTTTTGAAAATCGAGGTAAACTACGTCTACTGCCCTCGTGTTGTCGTACATTTTAAATACACTATTGTAAAAATCAAGTAAGTTTGAGAGGCATGAGCGTTTTTTCTAAATCCATGCTGCGAATCTTGATTATGTCATTTTCTTCTAAGAACTTAACGATTTTGTCTCTTATGATGGATTCCATAATTTTCCAGCAACTGATGTTAAACTGATTGGGCGATAGTTTCCGGGCTGCGACTTGCTTCCTTTTTTAAATATGGGTGTGACCCTTTGCTAGTTTCCATTCGCACGGTACTTTCCCGGGGAGTAAAGACTTATTAAACAAAATGGAAAGTGGGTTTTACTATTTCGTTTTTTGCTTCTTTTAATATGCGTGGCGAAATTTTGTCAGGACCAGGAGCTTTGTTAATTTTCATGTTATTATCGCGAGCAAAATGTCACATTCCTGAAAGGGTTAATGAGCTGAGGCAAGTACCTTTGTTTGGGTTTTCGGGATGGGTTGATTTTGCGTGTTTTCTACTGTGAAGACTGATGCAAAAAAGTTATTAGGTATCCGCCATAGATACTTAATTTCTGTGTTCGCCATTTTCCATTTCCAACGGTCCTATGGTTGACGTCAAAACTTTTTTCTTTTTTAAAACATAGCTGTAGAATTCTTTAGAGTTTGATATGCTCATTTCGGCCCAAAACGTACTTCAAAATTTTTCTTGCTCTGCTTAATGAGTTTTTTCGTATTTCGTCTAATTCTGTCGTGATCGCGTTTGTCGTCTTCATTTTGTGTTTCTTTGTGTTTTTCATATGCACGCTTTTTAGCTGCAAGGCTGTCCTTTTATTCGCGGGTCCACCATTTCGGTTTAATGTTTTGAAAAGATCGCCTATATCGCATCGGTATTGAGGATTGTATTGCTTAAGTTAGCTTACCGGTGAATTCATGCCATGCTACATTTATTTTCGTTACTTTCTGAGATAACTTCCAATCGGTGTTCGTTAAGATTCTTTTTAGTATTCTGAAGTCTGCCTTTCGATAATCAAGAACTTTTTCTTTACTTTCGACTTCGCTTGTCTTACTGATGTTAATACTGAAAGTAATCGCCCGGTGGTCACTGCTACTAAATTCGGATCCGACGTTAACGTTACTGACAAGATTTTCGTTAGTTGTGAAAATAAGATCTAGAATATTTTCGCCTCTCGTTGGATGATCCACGTGTTGGTATAAAGCACTTTCTTCCTCCTTCAGGAGGAGGAGGAGGAGGAGGAGGAGGAAGAGGAAGAAGTTCTACAGTGAAGGTGTTGGGGAAGGGAAGGAGGCGAGGCAGCAACATAGAAGCAGCAGCAGCAGGAAGAGGCGCCAATATTGGAAATTTATTGGATTATGTTGAGATTGAAAATTGGTTGTTTGTCGTGATGAAACATTTGAAACATTTATTCATAGCTTACAGATGTTTACGATAAGATAAAAGTTTACAAAGATAAGATATTTTTTACAAAATAAGCTGTACAGCTGCAGCTTACCTATATAGAGCTAAGCTTTTCAGACAAAGTTAAATTATTTGTTAATTTGTTAATAATAATAATATTAAATACAATAATATTAATAAAATTATAATAATAATAATATTAATGAAAATTATTATGATAATAATAATAATAATAATAATAATAATGATAATAATAATGAATTAAGAAAAATAGAAGGGTAAACAGAGGGAAGGAGCCGACAACGAAGAAACTCAAGTCTTGTGGTAGGGCTAGATGGAGATTAGAAAAATGACAATCCTTTTAAGAACAAGGAAAATGAGAAGGTAGGTGGCACCAATTGTAAGGGTGTGTTTCCGTTCTAGAAAAGATGGTCTCTTCGTTGACAGTTGCCACCCTGTATGCATCAGATTACATACTTACAATTATAAAAGGAGGCAGAATCAAGGTTTACAAATTTGTAACGATGGATGGGTGGGTGGAGCTGGTGTGAAGAGTTGCGCTTTGTTGGTACTGCTTGATGCTTAAAGTGGAAGAGGCGTGGGGCGTAATAATAAAAATAATAATAATGGTAATAAGATAAATAATGATAATACTAATGTTTCAATAATAGCTTGTACGTACTTTTGCGTGTGGGTATTTTACTGTCCAAATTTCGCCATATAATTGTGAATAGAATATAATAATAAAGAATACAATTTAGTCATTACGTACATTTCTTTGGTAAAGGAAATGAATTGAGGTATTTTTATTTCTCACGCAATTTTTTTTACCACTTCAAAGTAACAAAATCAATGGTACGTCCATATAGTGTGTTTATTTCAGCGTTTTTACCGATTTTTATGGTTTGTGATTACTCTTTCTTTCTCATCTGTCTCATATTTTCCTATTGAATCACAACCTTCCCTTCACAGTAAGATTTCAGTAGAGTTTCGTTAATAATTTAGTTAAGAAATATAAACTATCTTATATTTACAGCAGTTTAACCTTTTTTTATGGTTTGTGATTATTCCTGCTCCTTTTTCATCTCTATTTTTTTTCCTATTTAATCACAAACTTCAATGCAAAATTTTTGCCTTCGATCGCGAACAATATTGCAGTCACGAATGGATACCTTTATTGCTTCATATTTTTAAGATGCTGCAGAATAATCACCTTTGATATCTCAACAGAAGGAGCTATTCACTATTTTTCCTATAAAGTACTTTATTGAACATATAGTAGGCTACTTTATCGAGGCCAGAATCGTGTTTTCATTGTATGCCGTTCGCTTCTGTGTTATGAATGTAAACTGAAAAAAGCGTATATTTAAAAAAGAAATGGGGAGAAACTGCATCACAAATGGGGTGGTAAAGGATTGGAATGGACTCAGTCATCAGTGCGGAGTCGATAGGGAGCTTTAAAAGGAGGCAGGACATTGTTATGGATGGGGATGAAAGGTGGATGTAGGTAGTGTTAAGTAATTGGAACTACCACATGTAGGTCTCATTATTTTCTTATGTTCTTATGTTTTATGAATGCAGATTTGTAGCTAATGAATTTTTAACGAGTACTCTGTCCAACTGTGCTCTTTTCATTCCCTCCTTCCTCCCTCTCTCTTCCTTTTTCTGTCTCTCAGCTATGCAAATTCCAACCATTCATTCCTTTAGTGATGTTGAGCAGCTTGTTGTCTAAATCCCAGGGAAACATTCACATATTCTCAGTTGTTTTATTATAATAACGTTTTTACCCAAAAGAGATACGGAAATGGAAGTGGCGAGAATCGTGGTATTATTTAAGCTTTCCTGTGGTCAGTGTTCCATGGCGTGAGTCAGGACTGTCAATGTATCATGCGCAATATTACAGTGTTAGTTGTTGTGTTCATTTTGCCGGAGGGACGAATGGGCGGTGTGAGGCAAAGTGCTTCATGGAGGGTGGGGAGTGGAAGGTGTTAAGGGGGTGCTAATGGAGAGTGCCAATGGAGGTTGCTAAGAGGTTGCTAATGTGTGTGTAGGCGTCTGACTTTAGAGTGCTGGGGGGTGGCGGCACTATGCGACATTTTAATTTGTTTAACATAAAAAAAATGGACTGGCCAAGAGCGAAAAAAAATAACATTAGCCCGCTAGCTGTCAGACCACATCAAGAAGACAGACAATAAGACAATAAAAAAGGTATAATGGCATGACTTTATATATTTATTTAATTACGCTCTTATGCTATATAGGAGAGGTAAGGCTTTTTATACGCTTTAAATGTTAAATGGTGTGTTTGTGTGTGTTTGTGTTTGTGTTTGGGTGTGTGTGTGTGTGTGTGTTTGTGTGTGTGTGTGGGTAGTATTGAAGCAGAAAATTGTGCTTTGTTTGTATTTCGTTTCACAAATTTAAAGCCGCAGACCTCTCTATATGGCATTCACTCAAGGATATCGATGATTAACTATTGAATAACGTCTAAATAAATATACATAGGATACAGTGCATTGTTGTTAAGTAAGTGTAGCCTCTGAAACACTAAAGTTCTTCCATATTTAGACATTGGGGAGTATTTGGGGAGATTTAAGGCATTTTTAGGCGCTGAAAACACTTATGTCCGTATATACAAGCATCGTCTTCGTTAGGAGTTGTGTGTGTGTGTGTAGGTGACCGTCTGGTGTGTCGTCCGGTGAGGGTAAATTTTAATGCAGAATTGTAATGCAGATTTGAAGATATTTGTGATGAAACTCGGACGGACATAACACTTTCGAATACAGTGTTATGTTATGAATATATTGTTATGAATACCGTGTTATGTTATGAATATGTTATGAATACCGAGCTATGTTATGAATATGTTGTTGTGATACCGTGTTTTGTGGCGATGCTATAAAACAGTCTACATTCTTACTACTGCCAACAGGGATGTTGGCAGTAGTAAGAATGGGAAGTGTGAGAATTGTAGAGGATTGCTGAGTAAGAGAACGTCCTTTTTTTGGCATAACACATACTAAATTTAAGTTCCTAGGAAGGAGAGCGTCGCTGTATTGATGGGAGATATTGTATTGATAGAGATGGTCACTGTAAATTTCAGGTACCTATATTTTTTAGAGTTTGTTGCAGGTAGTGTCCAGGCAAGACACGTGTTGGGATGGTTAGGGTGGTGGTGGTGATGGTGGTGGTGGTGGTGGCGGTGGTTTGGGGGTGGTGGTTGGTGGTGGTGATGGTGCTGGGTGTGGTGGTGATGGTGCTGGGGTGGTGGTGGTGATGGTGCTGGGTGTGTGGTGATGGTGCTGGGTGGTGGTGGGGATGGTGCTGGTGTTTGTTGTGATGGTGGTGGTGGTGATGGTGCTGGGTGGGGGTGGTGATGGTGCTGGTGTGGTGGTGATGGTGCTGGGGTGGTGGTGGGTGAGTGTGCTGGGTGGTGGTGGTGAGGGCGCTGGGTGGTGGTGGTGATGGTGCTGGGTGGCGGTGGTGGGTGGTGGTGTGATGATGGTGGTCACGTCTGGAATTGAATTATTTAATCACTCAATTTTTCTTATGAGAGAGACATGCAGCTCTGCTTTTTAGTATGTGAGGTAGCAAACGTGTGGGCAGGTGTCGAGAGCCTGGCGTTGCACTAATGTGGTTTTAGCGGCTTTTTATTTTTTCTCTTTTTTTTAAAGTTTGTATACAGGCATTTTTTGTGAACACCACTTAGCTCGGCAAAACACACATACACACACCACCCCCACACACACACACACACACACACCCACACACACACACACACCCCCACACACACCACACACCACACACCCACACACACCCCACACACACTCACAACTCAACACACCCCAACCACAAAAACCACAAAAGAAAATTTTGGGGAAAAGTTGCTCATTTATGTGGTTTTGAAACGCTTCAAGCTTATAAAGTTTGAAACGGCAGTGACGGGATGTTTTGTTTTATGTGGGCCCGCGTGTCTTATGCAGGGTCACTGTGGCGCATACGTACACATATACAATTACATTTTTTTCCGGGTTTGTACTGCGGCATATACCACATGTCTTTAACATTCATACACTTTGTCGTATTATTCCATTTTTTATTTATACTTAGTTTAGCTCTACATTTGCATTTTCCCCGTTTTTTCTTAGTTTTTTTGTTATTTTCTGTCCTTTACATATTTAGTATTTAAAAATTGACTGGGAAACAAATATGTTTTTTTAAAAGGATCGTAAATCCGGGGGGGGACTTGATAAAAACCTTTAAGATCCAAAAAGGATTTGTGTCATTAATCAAGAAACCTATTCGGTTTTCTCCTAAATTTGTACAAGAAAAAACGGTTTTAACTAAACGGTAAACTTTGCTCACAGATCTCCGAAAAATTATTTTAATGTTAGAATTTTTGAACGATGGAACAATTTACCAGCAAATTTTGCGAAGCCACCCAAAATAACAAATTTTAAAAACAACTTGAGCCACTGTAAGAAAATGGTTTGATAGTGCCCTGCAAATTCTATTTAGCCCCCCCTATCGATCTTTGATGGTAGTTGTAGTTATAATTTCATATCCTTCTTCTTCACAACGTCGTCCATGTTCCTTTTTTCTTTGGGGACGGGTACTTTTTCCACTGTTTTTTTTTTACATTAGTTGTATTTTATAGTATGAGTTCAGCAATACCCTCGTCATGGCCCCTTGGGTCCCGGGTGTCTGTTATTCCTATGAAATCCTTTAAATCCTCCTCCCCTCCTCCGTATCCTCCAAAACTACTACTAACTACTACTACTACTATTTAAAAACTACTACTACTATACTTAATATAAAACAAATGTAAGGTTAAAAGTAATAATATTTAAAATTTTAAGGTATATTGGGACAAGCGGTTTGTTTTTTCTTGATATTTATTTTTTAAGAAAAATATCATTACAGTGCCCAACTTTTGTCACTACGGCAAAAACTCTTTTTGCTTCAAAATACGGGAAGTATTTTACATGATTTTCAAAGTTAATAACAAAAAATCTTACCCAAATCGGGAGTTAAGTGACATGATGACTAAAAAAGTCTTTACAGTGTTTGTTCAGCGGGAAAAGTAAATAATAAAAATTTTACCTTACTCAGTTTACAAAAACCCTTTCACGCCCAGATCTTTCCCAAAAATAAAAAAATTGTCTGTTGTTCCATAAAATTACAAAAAGTATTTAAATATCCAAATTTCTAGTGGAAAAAGGGTACTAAACAGGTCATAGCTAAAATTTTCCTTATATTC
Source organism: Chionoecetes opilio (assembly GCA_016584305.1). Lineage (NCBI taxonomy): Eukaryota > Metazoa > Arthropoda > Malacostraca > Decapoda > Majidae > Chionoecetes > Chionoecetes opilio. The sequence continues at coordinate 112,293 of JACEEZ010020785.1, forward strand.
AAAAAATTCGTCTTATGGGTTCAATAAAAGGGGAAATTCTTTTTTGGCCTCGGGGGGTTAACTTAAAATCATTCAAAGCTGCTACAAAAAATCCTTCATTTCCTTATTATTTCCGAATACAAAATTTAAATTCCCGTCAAAAATATTTGTTTTTACGTTGTTTTCACGGAAAGGAATCATGTTTCCTGGGTTTAAATAGTTGACCTGACATCATGCATGAGGTCATTTTATTGGGGTAAAGGTCCTCAAGGGGGGGCGGGGGGCTGGGGGGGGCGGGGGGTTTTCTGCGGCGGGGGGTTTGGGCGGGTGGGTTTCTGGTAGGGGGTGGAGGAGAGTCGCAGTGGGCGAAATATCATGATAGTGGGCTTAATGTTGTGGTAGGGGGCGGGATGAACCGGGGGTGGGCGTAATATCTTGGGGTACTAAAAGGTAGTCACGGAAAATGGCGGGAGGAAGTTAGGATGGGCGTAATATCTTGATAGAGCTGGGGGATAGTCACGGTGGCGTATATCGCGGTAAGGGGGAGGATACCCAGGGTAGTAGGCGGAGGATAGTTAGGGTTATGGTGGGGGATTGTTTGTGGGGGGGCGGTATTGCGGGCGGTGTTTTGAGCCAAGGGATGTTTTGGGGGCGTCTTGTGGGGGCGGGGGGGGGCAGGATTGTGAGTGGTGGTTTTTGGGGGAGGAGTGGGCGGTGTTGCGGGGGGGAAGGTGGGGGTCGGCGTCTTGCGGTGCCGCGCGAGGAAGGGAAAGTCCTCGGCTTTGGGGGCGGGAGGAGGAGGGCGTTTTGGGTGGGTTTTTTCGACAGTAATGGGAGGGGGAATTTAGGGGTTTTGGGAACGGGGGGTGTGGGTATTATGGGGGGGGTGTGGATGGTTGAGGGGGGGTTTGGATAGTGATTGGGTTACGTGGGGGGGGTGGTGGTGGGGGTAGTTGATGGGAGGGGGTGTGGACATGTTGGGGTTGGGGGGGGGTTGGAGGGTGGTGGTTGAACAGTTGACGGGTAGTACCGGTATTGGTTAGGATGGTGGGGGTTGGACGGTGGTGTGGGGGGTGGCTGGTAGGGGTTGGGTGGGGGGTTGGGGTTTTGGGGGTGTTTCTGCGCGGGGCATCGGGCCTTGGCCGGGGGGCCCCAAAGGGGGCGCCTGCCACGGGCGCCGCGGACCCTTGGCTGAGCTCGGGACGCGATCCAAAGACGCACCGTCACCGCCACTTCGGAAACTTTTTTGAGCTTCCGGACGTTGGGCGCCCCGCCGGGCCTAACAGGGCGACCGGGTGTGGCCCACTTCCATCTGTGCCTCCACCACCTCTCCTGGGGTACAACGCCTTGAGCGATCCCCCCGCGGCGGTAACCTGCCGGGGAGTCCTCGCACCGTGACGGTGGCGGTCACGGCGTCCCGCGGCGGCGGAAACCTTCCTACAACGGGGGAAACCCTTTGCACTTTCTTCAGTGTGGCGCCCCCGGGGACCAACGATGCGCGCCGCATGGGGGGGGGCGCCGCGGCCACCGCCACCTCCCCTTCTCCCCCTTTCCCCTGAATCTCTCACGTTTTCCCTCCGCCGCTTTTGCGCGCCGGAATTCTTCTTGACCGGTGGCGGCGTGGCCTGCTACTGCGTCACGTCCCCGCCTCGGTGACGGGGGCAGTGCCTGGCCTTCCGGGCCTTGGGGGGGCTCCCTCGCTGGGGCCCTCGCCCCTCGGGATGGGGGGCGGGGCGCCTTGGCCTCCCTGGGGGGGTGCCTCTTGTCGCGGACCCCGCCCGTCCTCGGGGGGGCGTCCTGCTCCTCGCCGGGGACTACTCACGAGCCCCTAGGCCGGGACACGAGGCCCTGAGCCACCTCGCCTGGCGCAGCTTGGCCTTCCTTTTTTTTTTTTCTTTATTTTGGGGTATTTTTTTTTCTTTTTTTCCCCTCTTCCTGTGTTCCCTGATGTCCTTCTTCCTGAAATCTCGCGGGCAAGGGCGATGTTTCCATCCTTTACTTCCTGCTCAGTGTTTTTTTTATTTCTTCCGTTCAAAATCGTCTTCCTTTTACTGGTTCTTCTATAATTTGTTCTTCGTTATCACTCTGTTTCTTTTTTTTCTAGTTTTTCTCTTCCTATCTTTACTGATTCCTTTGGGTTTCCTCTTTTTTATAAAAAATTTTCCACGTCATCTGTTTTCCGGGTTGGAATTCTTCTTTTTTTCGTCAACTGTCGCCAACCCCGCCGAAAGCCCCAATCAGCCGCAACAAGTCTTGGGGCTCCTTACTTTCCAAAACCTTGATTTTTAGTCTCCTTGGGAAATCAACGGTCTCCATCTTACTTTCCTCAGTTCTTCAAACAGGCCCCCCCTTGCAATTTAAGGATCTTTTTTTCTAACCCCGAAACCAGTTGGGAGTTAGAGACGGTTCCCTACTACCAACCCCAGGCTCACCCCAGTAGTCAGTTTATCCCCGTGTGGCTCCCTCCCTTCCTTCCTTCCTTCCTTCCTTTCCCTTCCTTCCTTCCTTCCTTCCTTCTTCCTCCCTCCCTCCCTCCCCCCCTCCCCCTCCCCCCCCCTCCCCCCCTCCCTCCCTCCCCCCCCCTCCCTCCCTCCCCCCTTCCCCCCTCCCTCCCTCCCTTCCCCCCACGTCCCCCTTCACACTAACGAGCTGCACCAACAACCTCCTCCTCCTCCTCCTCCTCCTCCTTCTCCCCCTCCTCCTCTTCCTTTTCCCTTTTTCCTTTTCCCTCCCCTCCTCCTCCTCCTCCCCCTCCCCCTCCTCCTCCTCCTTCCCCTCCCCTCCTCCATCCCCTCCTCCTCCCCTCCTCCCCTCCCCCTCCTGGCAAATAAATTTCAACCTGACAAATGTCTGTACTCATATGGTAATAACAATCCTCATAAAGTTACGTGATGAACGATTTCCAACTAACGTTTGATAAAGAAAAATATTTAGCTTTATAACTCGAAAATCTCAACCAAAATCCCAAATTATAGGGTAAAAAACTGCAAAAAATTGGTTGGGCTTTATTGGACAACTTTCATTTTCAAATCTGAAAAATTTATACTCACTTTTTTTAAAACTCATTGTTCGCCCCTCGAAACTGTGGCAGTTCGGGTCCCTTATTATAAAAGGACGAGATAACCTAAAAAAATACAGCGCAGGAAACCAAATGTACCTAGTTGCTTTAAAAATCGTCGAAAATGGGCTCAAAAACTTAACTTATTCCCCTAAAAAAACAAGGGATAAAGGTGACCTCTCGAATCTTTAAAATCTTAAATGGATTTACACGTAGTCCCAAAAATTTTCACGCAGACCGGGTCAGCTCAACTAAAACACGGTTTAAAATAAGCAGAAACGGTTTGAAACAACAGCAAAGTACTTCTTCAAAACCGTTTTGTAAACGTTGGAATGTGCCCCGTCAGACGTAGTAAACTAAAACAATAAAAAATTTAAAAAAATCGCCTCGATAAATTTCAATAAAAACCCCGGGGTTGTCACTGTTTATCTCGATAAAAAATTTTCTCGGGGGCCTCTGATTTTCTCTATTCGTAAAATATTGCAGTCGCGCTACAAAACCCCCCCCACACGTCTCAACGCCCGAGTAAACGTCACTACTAAAACTTTTGACCTTGACGGGCTGTGGTTCAGTAGGCCCTGTCAGTTGTACCACCCTCGGGATTTATATCCGGTCACTGCTGCGGGGGATTGAGTGCACGGCTCCCCTTGGAAGGCACTACCGCAGTGGATTTAAACGGGCTGGGGCCTTATTGCTGCTGCCCCCAAAAGCGCCAACAAGGTTTCCCCCCAAAACCCCTTTAACTTCCACCTGACCTACACCAACACTACATTTGACCTCATAAAACCCCACACATGCCCCGGTTAACGGGTTCCACTACTACTCTCGCCGTTACGGGTTGTGGTTCAGTTAGGGTCCTGCAGTTGTGACCACCTCCCGGGGTTTTTAAATACAAGGGGTCACTCTGCAGAGCTTGAAGGTAAAACCCCCTACATGGGGAATACAAAAATCCGCGTGGATTGAACGGAGCTGGGGGCCCTTTTACTGCTGCCCCCCCAAAAAGCCCAGGGAAAGTGCCGCCCCCCCTTAACCCCCACACTGTGTTCACACCATTACAAAACACACATAACATACCCACCCATCAAACACTAACCACCCCCCCAAAATAGTAGTATTACCTAGATTGGGAGCTTTCAACTTTCCCCAAATTCCATGCAAATTTTTTTTATATTGCATGGGATCACTTCTTTTTCCGGGCCCGCTTCGGGTGGAGGGGGTGGGGGGGTGGGGAGGAGCCTTCCACTTCCTATCCTTTTTCTCTTTTATCTTTAGTGTATGTAGTTAAACAAACACTCTGTAAGGGCCATCGGGGGCTGTTGCTGTTTGTGTTTCCTTTTTTTTCCTCTTCCCCTTCCCCCTCCTCCTCCTCCTCCTCCCCTCCTCCCCCTCCTCCGCCTCCGCCCCCGCCTCCGCCTCCGCCTCCCCCTCCCCTTATCCCCCTATACTACACTACTATTACTATTATCTACTATTAAAATCAAAAATAATGATTTAAATAAATAAAAATGTAATTTTTAAGGGGTATGATTAGGCCCAACTGGGTTTGTTTTTTTCTTGCCTTTTATTGTTAAAAAAATACATTACAGTGCAGACTTTTGCACAAGGGAAAAAAACTCATTTTGGGGTTCAAAAATCGGAAAATATTTACATAAATTTTTAAAAGTTAAAAACAAAAAATGTCGTTATCCAAACAGGGGTTAAGTCTAGAATGAGCATAATAAATCTATTTCAGTTTTGTTCAGCAGGAAAGTCAATAATAAAAAAATTTTAATTTACTCAGTTTACATTAACCCTTTCACGCCCAATCTTTCCCTTAAAAAATAAAATTGCTGTTGTTAGCCAAGAATTACGAAAAGTAGCTTAATATACCAAAATTTGCTAGTGACAAGGGTATAAAAAGGGCTGGGTATAAAAAATTCCTTTATTTATTAAATTCGCTTATGGGGTTTAAAGTACAATGGAAAATTTCGTTCTGGGCCCCAAGGGTTAATTAAAATCATTCTACCTGCTACAGAAATCCCTTTAGTTTTCCTTATTATTTCCTGAATACTAAATTAAAATTTCCCTAAAGAATAATTATTTTTTACGTTATTTCGCGGCAAGGGAATACGTGATCCTGGGTTTAGATGTTGACCTACATACAAAGACATAGGGCATTTTTATTTGGGGGGAGGTCCTCAAGGGGGGGGTGAGGCGGGTGGGGCGGGGGGCTTCTCGGGCGCGTGGTGGGCGGGGGTTTCGTGGATGGGTGGTAAAGTCGCAGTGGGGGTAAAATCCCTATAGTGGCTTAATAGTTTTGGTAGTGGGGGGGAATTTTGTCGCGGTGGGCGTAATAGTCTTGATGGGACTTTAAAAATATCCCGGGAATGGGCGGGGGATAGTTAGGATGGGCTAATATCTTGATAGACCCGGGAGGGTAGTCACGGGGGGCTAAAAGTCGGGAATGGGTGGGAGGATGTCTAGTGGCGGGGGGTAGTTTTAGGGTTATGGGGGGGAGGGGTTGTTTCGTGGGGGGCGGTATTGCGGGCGGTATTTTTTGGCAGAAGGGGGTTTTTTGGCGGCGTCTTGTAAAGGGGCGGGAAGGGTCATGGCTGTGATTGAGTATGGTGGTGTGGTATTTTATGGGAGGTGGTGTGGACAGGGGTTGGTTTTGGGGGTTGGGACGGTGGTGGTTGGAAAAAGTTAGACGGGTATACCGGTAGTGGTTGGGATGGGGGTTAGACGGGTGTGGGTGGTGGCGGGGTAGTGGTTGGGGTGGGGGATTGGGGTGGATTGGGGTGATGCGCGCGAGGCATCGGCCTTGGCCGCGGGGGGCCAAAGATGCCAAAGTGGGGCCTCCACTTGGCGCCCCGGACCCTTCAGCAGAGCTGCGGGAGGCGCGGTCCTGGAGGACGGGACCCCCGCCACTTTGGGAACTTTTCTTGGCTTCCGGCTTGGGGCCCCCCGACCTATCAATGGGGACGCTGGTTTGGGGTACTTCCACCTTGCCTCCACCACTCTGCCTCGTGCAGCAACGCCCTTTAGACGACCACCACGGCGGTAAAACCCGCCGGGGGGGTCCCCGCACCGTGACGGTGGCGGGCATGGCGTCCCGCGGCGGGGGCACCTTCTTTCAACGCGGGAAAGTCCTTCTGCACTTTCTTCATTGGCCCGCCGGGGCCAAAGTTCAGGCCCCCCTGTGGGGCGCCGCGGGGACCGCCACCCCCCACCTTCTCCACCTTCCTAATCTCTCACCTTTCCTCCGTACGCTTTTGGGGCGCCGGACATTCTTCTTGCCGGGGGGCGGCGTTTCCCGCTGCGCTGCACGTGCCCCCTCGTGACAGCGGGGCGGCTTTGGCCTTCCTGCCCGGGTGGGGGGCCTGCTGCTGGCCGTCGCCGCCTCGGTGACGGCGGCACGTCTTGGCCTCCCTGGGGGGGTGCCTCTTTTCGCGGACCACCGTCCCTCCTCGGGGTGGGGTCTTGTCCTCGCCGGGGACGTACTCACGAGCCCCTGGGCCTGGACACGATCCCTGACCACCTCGGCCCCGGCGCAGCTTGGCCCCCTTCCGTTTTTTTTTTTTTTCTTTAGTTTGGGTATTTTTCTTCTTTCTTTCCTCTTCCTGTGCTTCCTAGTCCTTCTTCCCGATCTCCTGGGAAAGGCGATGTTTCCATCCTTTTTTTCCTGTCGTGTTTTTTATTTTTCTTCCGTTGCTAAAATTTTCTTCCATTTTTCTGGTTCTTCTATGCATTTTTTGTCTTCGATTATCACTCGTGTTTCTTTTTTCCTACGTTTTCTCTTCGATATCTTTTACTGATTCTTGGTTTCCTCGTTTTTAGTATAAAATTCCCCGTCATTGTTTTCCGGTTGGAAATTTTTCTTTTCTCAACTGTCGCCACAGCCGCCGAAAGACTACATACAGCCGCAACAAGTCTTGGGGTCCTTATCGTTGTCCATAAACCCTTTATACTTAGTCTGCCTTTGGAAAACATCGCGGCTCCTCTTACTTTTTCTAGATTCTGTCAACGGCACCCCTTTCAATATTAAAGGGTCTTTTTTTCTAATCCCAAAACAGGGTTGGGTTAGGAGGTTCCACTACACCAACTCCACTCACCACCGTATCATTTCCCGTGTGGCTCCCTCCCTTCCTTCCTTCCTTCCTGCCCTTCCTTCCCTTTCCTTCCTTCCTTCCTTTTCCCTTCCTCCCCGTCCACCCATCCCTAAATCGGCTGACACCACTACAACACTCCCCCCTCCTCCTCCCAAAGATTTCTGCATTATCGGGAAAACAAAAAGTACTTATGTTGCCGAGGGTGTTCCACAAACACTTGATCTACAACTTTGCCCAATACCCCGCCATACAAATGTTAAAAAATTGGGGCAAGGATGCACCCCTTTCCTCACTCCTTTATTACAGGAAAAAAAGCTGGATCACCCCCCTCACACTTCACAGTACGTAGTCCCCCCAAATAATATTCTTGGCCATCAAAACTCCTTTTATCAAAGAGGAAAGTCAGTTGGGCAAGCGCGTTCTCTGGACGGTGCGCGTAGCCGTCAGGAAACATGTTTTAAAAATTTAAGTTTTTCGGACCTTTTTGCGTTTGCGGAAGTGCTTCCGCAAACGCAAATCCTAAAAATTTAACTTCCGCAAGTCCCCCAAAAGAATTTGGGCTTCCGCAATTTGCGGAAGTTGC
>JACEEZ010020785.1:125000-127500 GCA_016584305.1 Chionoecetes opilio
GGCCACAGTCAGGCCAGACCTCCGCCCACGTGCAGTCCATCTGTGACGCCCTGGAGGTGCCGCACATAGAGAACAGGTGGGACTTCAGGCTGACTCGCGACGCTTACTCTGTCAACCTGTATCCGCACCCGTCCACGTTATCCAAGGTGAGGATCCCTTCTTGTTTTGACATGTTTTGGGGATTTGCAGAGGCTCGTGTTGTCCTAAAGGGACTCCAATGTGCACAGTCACACTACCAATTTATTTTACTTTTCCGCAAAATGTAACCTGTAAAATATGCACTTAACATTTTATAGAGGAAGAGAAATAGTTATTTACTGTTAGTTTATATTTATTGTTATCATTATGTTGTTATTATGCAATATTTAGCCGGTAGAATACACGCTTACCATTATATAGAGGGAGATAAATGCAATAAATTGATCTCCTTATATAATTTACTCCCCCAGGCATACATGGACGTGCTGATGACGCTACGATGGCGCAAGTTCTGCATCATTTACCAGAATAACAACGGCCTAGTGAGGGTTCAGGAGCTGCTAAAAAACGAGATGTGGCAGATCACCCTCAGGCAACTCCCGCCTACTGATGATTACAGGTGAGATCCTTAGGCTTACTTGACTAAGGACATAGTTATTTTTCTTTACTTGAGAGAAACCTACAAAACAAAATATCGACTACAGGTGAGATCCAAGAGGCGACCAAAGGCTTCTGGTCTATTGGACTTATGAGTTATTTTTTAAATTTTTACTCGGGGGAAACCTGCATAACAAACCACTAACTACAGGTGAGACCCTATACAGAGGTGACCCTTGGCTTACTGGACTTTGGAATTTTTTTTCTTCTTTGCATGAGGGAAGCGTACAAAACAAATCATTGACTACAGCTGTGACCCTATAGAGGCGACCTAAAGCTTCTGGACTAGGGACTTATGTATAGTTTTTTTTCTTCTTTGTTCGAGGGAAGCTAACATAACAAATCATGAGTATTTTTAAGGCAGCAGCAAGACCAAGCCAAGGGTACACGGCGGGAAATGACGTCTTCGTTATGTGGCAGCACGTGCGATCAACAAGCTAGGCAAACACTCGTTCTTGTGGCGGCGACAAAATATCCGCCTTTAATTACATTGGAATATTCTATCATCAATGATATATGTGGGTGATAATAAGCATGTTGTTTATTGCAGGACAAATTATTTCCCTCGTACAGTAAGTCTAATGTCATTTTTCTCATGTATTTATTGACTGTTGTCGTGTGCTGCGCTAAAAATAAGTGTTTTGCCTTCTCCTTCTCCTGAGTGGGCGTCGGAAGGGTCGCAGGGCTGTGTGAAGCGCCGAGAAGACTTATGCCGTTATTCTCACTCACCCTATGCACACACACCGACCCGGGACGAGGTGCGGAGAAACCAAATATATTAAACTTTTAAACGTGTAAAAATTAAAACTCCTGTCTTAAAAATGCTTGAAAATTGTCTATATGAATTATATAAGCACCTTAACTTAATTTTGGAGTTTCTATTTGCGTCTCAAGAGTGATTCGGATGACTTAGTGATCGAGGCAACACAGATACACGTAAAAAATGTTGTTTATTTATCCTTATAGTTGCATGGTATTGATAATATAATATATTGTGTGTTTCATAGGTTTATATGATTTAATGTTGGAGTTTCCATTTACGTCCTATGAGTGATACAGATGACTTAGGTGAACAAAACAACATAGGAGCTTGAAAAATGTTGTTTATTTACCTTTATAGTTGCATGGTAATGATCATAGATTGTGTGTTATGGTTTGAGAAGGTGACATAAGATTGTAGTAAAAGACATAACACATAAGACCCGTGGTTTGACCTCACCCAGAGAACATATGCCCGTTGGCAAGAAGGGTCGGGTTGCCAGATGCCCAATAGGGCATCACTATAAGACTAGTGTTCACCCTTGCGTCATCCTTTTCCCCGTCAGATCCATGCTGAAGGACGCTAAGAAGGTCGGAGTGACCCATGTTGTGCTGGACGTCGAGCCGGATAAGATCTTCACCGTCCTTAAACAGGCCCAACAGATTGGCTTGATGACATCATACCATAACTACTTCATCACTTCTCTGGTCAGTCCTGCGGCGCTGTAATGACTCTGTGTAACTCCTCCTTTGCTTCAGTCTTCGTGGTATTAAGTCAGAATTAATATTTACCTCCGCAAACGAAGTTGGAGGAGTTATGTTTTCACCCCGATCTGTCTTTCTGTCTGTTTGTTTGTTGTTTGTTTGTTTGTTTGTTTGTTTGTTTGTTAATGTACAGGATTTCTCAAAAAGTTACGAATAGATTTGGACCAAACTTGGTATACCAAGTCTATTTGGTATAAGGAAGAACTGATTTAATTTTGGATGATATTGAATCACAACTGTTGCCATGGCAACCAATTGATGAAATATTTAGTGTACAGGAGTTCTCAAAAAGTTACGAATATATTTGGAACTTGGTATACCAAGTCTATTGGGTATAAGG
>JACEEZ010020785.1:132500-170911 GCA_016584305.1 Chionoecetes opilio
TTTGCGTGTGTGCGTGTGTGTGTGTGTGTATGTGTATGTGTGTGTGTGTTTTGTCTGTGTGTGTGTGTGTGTGAGTGTTTGTGTGTGTGTTATTGCATCTCATCTCCATGATAATCATCAGGATTAACACTGATGACAAGGAGGATACGCTCGCTGGATGACTTATGGCGAAGCTGAGTTATCATTTCCGAGTATAATTCCGTGATGCCTATACGATAAAGAGCACATCAGACAGCCAGATAACGCTCCTTCCTTCCTTCCTTCCTTCAACACTTTCCTTGCACTCTACTAAACATCCAAAGTTTAAATACACACTTAAATACACTTAGTAGTAGCATAAGCAATACTGATAGTTCTGGAAAGTGTCCTATATTACTTAGTCATTCTAATCTTACTACCATGAGCCATAATAACAGCTCTTGAAAATGTCATTTCTTACTCAGTCACTCAATATCGTCTTATTTAACAGGGTAGATTACAATGTCTGTCCTAAAAACTCACGCTTAAATTACACTTATTACCATCAGCAATAATAACATTTCTTGAAAATGCTTTATTATATTACCAGTCACTCTACCGTAGATAACAGTGAAGTCGCCACCTGCAGTGAAGTCGCCAGGCGCCAAATATTACGAATTATAGCATCACTACTGATTTGTATGTGCCACTGAAGATGATACACAGTAGTTTATATCATGGCTGTATAATCTACCCTGTTTCAGCGTTGTTTTATGCTTTGTATCTGCAAATATAACTGTTGCGCATTTTGCTTCTCACGTTTTTCTTCGCGCGATGATAGACAGTAAACAGTAGCTTTTCGGGCGACAGGACACATGACTTGCCAGATCTTTCAAACTTTAATAAAATTTATTTTCACGTTGGAAGAGGAATTTTTATATATCCAAGCATCTTCCGCAGCTAATATATATAGACTTGTTTTACTTTACCTCTAATTTCCCTGAATTCCCCAGAGTGGCGACTCAACTGTTGGGTTAAAATACTAGCTGGCGACTTTACTGTAGTAGGTATAGTGAGGTCGCCACTCGGTTTTATTTTTGTCATTTGTTCATTTATAGCCCTAATATGACACAGATGAAGACACAAAATGACAGACTTTCCAGATAGACCCTTCTAACTTTCCTGAAATCATGGATGTACAAATGTAAGTATTAACGCCACCACACGGCTGTAAATAACAAAGAAACGTAGAACTGGCGACTTCACTGTTATCTACGGTAGACTTTATTTACAGGGTAGATGACAATGCGTCTGTCTTAAAAATTCACATAAAATATACTTAATACCATATGAGCAATAATAACAGTTCTTGAAAATGTCTTATATTACTCAATTAATCTAAATCTCGACTTTACTAACAGGGTAGATTACAGTGTGTCTATTTATCTTACTTCAGACGCTTTTTCCCTCCCTTGTTCATCCTTGTTCATCCTGTCGCCTCGCTTGTTCATCCTGTCACCTCCTTTGTTCATCCTGTCACCTCCCTTGTCCATCCTTTCACCTCCCTTGTTCATCCTGTCACCTCGCTTTTTCATTATTGTTCATCCTGTCACCTCGCTTGTTCATCCTTGTTCATCCTGTCACCTCCCTTGTCCATCCTTTCACCTCCCTTGTTCATCCTGTCACCTCGCTTGTTCATTATTGTTCATCCTGTCACATCGCTTGTTCATCCTTGTTCATCCTGTCACCTCCTTTGTTCATCCTGTCACCTCCCTTGTTCATTCTTGTTCATCCTGTCACCTCCTTTGTTCATCCTTGTTCATCCTGTCACCTCCCTTGTTCATTCTTGTTCATCCTGTCACCTCCCTTGTTCATCCTGTCACCTCCTTTGTTCATCCTTGTTCATCCTGTCACCTCCTTTGTTCATCCTTGTTCATCCTGTCACCTCCTTTGTTCATTCTTGTTCATCCTGTCACCTCCTTTGTTCATCCTTGTTCATCCTATCACCTCCCTTGTTCATCCTGTCACCTCCTTTTTGCCCTCTCCTCTTCTCTCAGACGGACATTTCTCCCTTTTTTGGCATTACAATCCGTCCATTCCCTCAGACTGAGGTGGCGCTCATGTACGACGCGGTTCACCTCTTCGCCAAGGCCCTGGACGACCTTGACCGCTCCAGACACATCAACGTGACGCCCCTCGAGTGCGACGGGGACTCCGCCTGGGTGCACGGCAACTCCCTCGTCAATTACATGAAGTGGGTGAGTGAGCGACTTATTTCTTTTTTACACTATGTCTTCTCTATAAATATAAGGAATTGATATTGTGGTTTCAAAAGGAATACAGATAAGAGTTAACATTTGTTTGTGTTTGGGTGTTGGTGCTGCTGATGTTAAGGTAAATTTTTGGAAGTCTAGTGTGTGTGTGTGTGTGTGGGTGTGTGGCCACAGTGTGTGTGGCGTTGAAGTTAAGGTAAAATTTTGGAAGTCTAGTATAGGTGTATGATAAAGTGTGTGTGTGTGTGTGTGTGTGTGTGTGTGTGTGGCGTTGATTGATTTTGCTGTTTTCCACGTCTCATTTCAGTAATTTTGTATTTTGCAGTATAAATTGTAAGTAAAATCAAGCTACAGGTTGAAAAATTCAGCGTAATTTAGTTTTGACTTATAATATAATTTTGTTTAATTCTTTCTGTCAACAGGTTTTTTTTAATCTTCTGAGAGTAGCGTGCTGTGGTGATTGTGTATTTACTGAGAAACAGACAAGAAATTGTCTTGAAAAAAGTTCTAAAAAAAAGTTCTAAAAATAAATGGTGTGGTGATGGCGGTGGTGATGGTAGTTGTTGTGGTGATGGTGGTATTTCATAATTGTTATATGCGAATATTGAAGCTCGCTTCGCTCGCTTGGACAATAACACGGGTTTATACTTACATTTCTTCCTCCTCTCTGTACCCACGGCTTAAATGGCATATTCAACACCTCACACACACCCTACCACGTATATAACACCACGCTAACCCTAAATAACACCTATAACGGTATTAGAAACACGAGTTATAGTGGTTATATGAGGCCTAACACAAGCGGCCTGCCTCCTCGGCTTGCTCAGACACTGTTGTTGTGAAGGCTACGAACACATTTCATTTCCACTGCACTAATGCACTACTTTCGACACTGCACTAATGTCGCCAGGCACAATATATTACGAATTTTAACATAAATGCTAAAAGCTCGCTTCATCCGCTTGGACAATGAGTTAAGAGACGAAATATAACTTCCTGGGCCAAATTTCTTCCTTTGCGCCTGTATCTTTCTTGCCTACAAAAGTCACAAGAAGAAGAAGAAGAAGAATTCGTGGAAATGTTTTACAAGCCTATATGACACTTGATTTCGGCTGAAATAGGTGTCCAAGCGAGCGAAGCGAGCTTGGACAATAAAATATAATTTATTTTATTCCTTCTGTATCTTTTTTTCTTTTGATATTACCGTGCCGTGGTTATTGCATTTACATTTACTTGGACTCCTCCAACATTCAATGCTTGCTACCTCCCCCCTCCTCCCTCTCTCTCTCTCTCTCTCTCTCTCTCCTCTCTCTCTCTCTCTCTCTCTCTCTCTCTCTTCTCTCTCCTCTCTCCCCTCTCTCTCTCTCTCTCTCTCTCTCTCCTCCCTCTCTCTCCTCTCTTCTCTCTCCTCTCTCTCTCTCCTCTCTCTCTCTCTCTCTCTTCTCTCTCTCTCTCTCTCACCCGTCTTTTCGTCCCCACAGGTACAAGTTAACGGCTTGACGGGACTCATCAAGTTCGACACGGAGGGTTTCAGACGAGACGTGAATTTGGACATTGTGGAATTGACCAAGGAAGGATTGACCCGCGTTGGAAGGTGTGTGTGTGTGTGTGTGTGTGTGGTGTGTGTGGTGTGTGTGGTGTGTGTGGTGTGTTGGTGTGTGGTGTGTGTGTGTGTGTGTGTGTGTGTGTGTGTGTGTGTGTGAGATCAGGATTCGACAGTTTTTTTTCCTCATAATAAAACTATGACCATCTGTTTTGTGTCTTATGCTTCGCTGCTATCTTTAACTATGATACGTGAGAAAGAGAGAGAGAGAAAAAAAAATAATAAGTCCACAAACAAACAAAATACTAAATGATATGACGAGTCTTCTGTCTTAGCTTTAACGTGAATAATTAAATCAAACATAAACTATTATTACTATGCTTTTCTCGTGCCTGGGTGTTCCTCTCTCTCTAACCACGCGAGTCTCAAGTCTTTGCTCTACTCGTTCCTGGGTGTTACTCTCTCTAACCCCGCGAGTCTCAAGTCTTTGCTCTACTCGTTCCTGGGTGTTCCTCTCTCTCTAACTTCACGAGTCTCAAGTCTTTGCTCTGCTCGTTCCTGGGTGTTCCTCTCTCTCTTAATTTCGCGAGTCTCAAGTCTTTGCTCTACTCGTTCCTGGGTGTTCCTTTCTCTAACCCCGCGAGTCTCAAGTATTTGCTCTACTCGTTCCTGGGTGTTCCTCTCTCTCTAACCCCGCGAGTCTCAAGTTTTGCTCTACTCGTTCCTGGGTGTTCCTCTCTCTCTCTTAACCCCGCGAGTCTCAAGTCTTTGCTCTACTCATAGTATAGGAGCATTAGCTTACAACATGGGAAAAAAATGCAGCAAGCTGAATTTTTTACTGAAGTCACCTGAAACCATACCTAGTTCAATTGACTAAAGTTTACTAGAGTCAACAGTGAGCTCGCTGAGTAATCCAAAATGGCGGCCAAGATGGCCGCTATTTATAGGGAAGACACAACTAAGACACAATGTAATTTCCTTTATTCAGTGTCAAGTTCACATTACCTGGCCAAATTAAAATTAAAAAAATATGACACAATAAACTGATTTCACTGGTCATCTTCACCATCTGGAGGGCAGGAATTAGTACATGTTTGGCCAATGCATGACAAGCACATGGTTGTGCAGAACATTCCAGCTTTGCGGCACTTACACCTGTTCTGACATTCTTGCTTGCATCCGCAGTATATGATAAGTAGTAATTGCTTAGGTACTACAGGCCTATCAGTGAGGATGGGCGTCAGAATGTTTTCTTAGTACTCCCAACCCCAGTCTGTAGGATCTAGCTTACCAACATTCCCCAGCCACTCTTGTATTGTGAAGTATGTCCTATAAGAGTGGTACTTCGCCGCTGCAGAGGTTGGAGGGAGGCTCTCTAGGTTAAAACTGCTGCTCATTTTGCTCACCTTCTGCGTATACAATATGTAGCGCAACTTGTCAAGAGATGCTGAATGCTGAGAGTTGTACAGATCTAACAAACGTTTCTCCCCCACCCGAGCCATCTCACCGTGACTAGAATCGCACTTTTCAAATGCATCAAACATCCCAGCAAACATTGTCATGACGGGCCGGCATCAAATTAGTGTCGGCAAATCACAAACGGCATATTGGCATTGAGTCGGCAAACCGTAATGAAGTTATCGGCCTGGCTGCGGACCGACAACTTGTGCGTACATGTTTGCACCCCGGGCCTGTGTCGGTTACGTTACGTTTCTGTGTCAGATCTGTGTCGGCAAACCGTAACCAAACTATTGCCACTACTGAGCCACAAACGGGCCGACATAGCATCTATATCGTGCCATAAGCGGGCCAACACAGCAACTGCATCGTGCCACAAGCAAGCCGATTTAGCATCCAAATAGTGCCATAAGCGGGCCTACACAGCAACTGAATCGTGCCACAAGCAGGCCGATTTAGCATCCAAATAGTGCCACAAGCAGGCCGCCTTAGCATTTGAATAGTGCCACAAGCAGGCCGACTTAGCATTTGAATAGTGCCACAAGTGGGCCAATATAGCAGCTGAATAGTGCCACAAGCAGGCCGATAAAGCAGCTGAATCGCTTTACCGTTCCTAATGCCGGTGTAGCACACTGACTAGTTACCCTGCCACGACTGCGCACATACGACAGATGACATCACACAGGAAAACATTGACCACGCCTCCTGGACCAGAACATTATCGTCAGATTCGCTTATTTTACCTAAATGTCTACAAAACTTAACTCCAAACCTATCCAAAATTTAACCAAACCTAAATCAAACCTAAACCAAACCTTAACTTAACCAAAATTTAACCATTTATTTTTATATGATAATAGCAAGGTATATTAGGTTACTTAAGTTTGATTAGGTTAAATTTAGGTTAAGTTAAGGCTTGGTTTAGATTTGATTTAGGTTTGGTTAGGTTTAAGATAGGTTTGGGTTAAGTTGTAGACTATTTAGGTTAAATAAACGAATCTGTGAAGTCGGGCCTGAAGCGTGGCCAATGTTTTCCTGGTGACGTCATCTGCAGCTGTGCGTAGTCGTGGCAGGGTAGCTTCCGGGCAGGCGCTAGTGCGCTACACCCCCCACTTTTAAATGAACACAGATTTGTGAATGGCATAACCTGTTGCCAGGATTGAATGGTTCTCACTCTTACAGTATAGCTAAGGACATAGGCCTATAGTGCAACAAAGAATAAATTATCACTATTTACTTCAAATCAAGCCATAATCATAGTCTCGCTGCAGTATATCGTCTTGCCTGTGGTTGAGGCAGTCTGCACTGGCAGTCAGCAATCCAATTCACAATGTGTGCCCTAATACACCATCAGGCCGATGCTACAAGATAAATACTGTAAATGAAACAAAATATTGTGTATATAAATATAATTTTCATAAAGATATAATCACTGTACAGAAGTGGGAAAAAGTCCAGACAAATCTGGTAAAATTTCTATTAATGAACAACAAATAACGAAATAAATAAACAAATAAATACATGAATGATAAATAAATAATTAAATAAATCATAAATTATATACATATATAATATATAATATAGTATATATAATATATATATATAATATATATATATATATTATATATATAATATATAATATTATATATATATATATATCAATATATATCATATATATATATATTATATTTTATACATATATATATATATATTATATATATATAATATATATTATATATATATATATATATATATATATATATATATTATATAATTTATATATATATATTATATAATAATATATATAATATTTATATATATATATATATTATATATATATATTATATATATATATTATATATTATATTATATATATATATATATATATATATTTTTCAATTTTACCCATAACGTATAGTTATAACAGGGAAGACTCTTATGGCTCTTATGGGAGCTGTTATCCTGCTCATGCACTATTCATGAACTATGTACTATATGTGACAAGTCATGAATATTGAGATGCTGCAAATCTAAATGATGAACGCCGAGAACAAAATTGGATAAGTATCATCGATCGTCTAACCTCATAAGACATTATGGGAAAATCTGACGTTAAACAGAAGGAAGAAGGAAAATGTAGCCTGAAAGTCTATCAATCTCTGTAAATTAGGCTAGGTTAGGTTAAGGAAAAAAGATTACCAAAATGCATCAGAAAATTATCAGGTTTTCCTAAACCACTGAGAACTTATACAACCAGAGGTGTTAAGTCTCAACCCATAGCAAATCGGATAAATAATAGAATTCTCACCATCTGTCAGATGTGCAGGGGACTGTCCTGTATAGCAAGCCACTGGTGTCCTCTTCTGTTTTATTAAAGATACCATGTGCCATGTTCCCATGTTGGTGCCTTCTTCACCACCTAAAAGGCTTTGATCACAAGTTGCTCTGAAAAAGAAAACTAAGATTAGATTTTCATGATCCGATGCACTGTCATAAGTTTACATAACTCTTTGCAGATTTCATATTTGTTCTATCGGCCAATAATCTTCACAAAAGAGATTGTTCAACCTGCAATCACTTCAATTACACCTTACAATACAATATAGACCACAAACAGTGACGTACCGAGGATGGAGGCCATGCGGCCATGCCCCCCCCCCCCCTTGTGCAAAGAAAAATATATAACCAATATATATATAGATAGCACCAATATATATATATATATTATATATATATATATATTATATATATATATATATATATATATATATATATATAGATATTATATATATATATAGATAGATAGATAGATAGATAGATAGATAGATAGATATTAATAGATAGATAGATAGATAGTAGATAGATAGATAGATAGATAGATAGATAGATAGATAGATAGATAGATAGATAGATAAACAAAATTACTTTTATTTAAAAAAAAAAATCTGTTTTTTTTATGATTTCAAATATATTTTTTTATTTTCTATATTTTTTTTTTTTTTTTTTGGATTTTATATTTTTAGAATTTTTATATAATGCGATTTTTTATACATTTTATATATAATTTTTTTTTATTAATTTATTTTATTATTTCTTGATTTTATATATATATATATATTTTCTTATTTTACTTATATATAATTTGTTTATATAATTTTATTTATTTATATATTTTAGATTTATATATATTTAAAAAAAAAAAAATTCATATTTTTTTTTCTTCATTTTTTTATTTTAATTATTTTTTATTTTTTTTTATTATATATATATATATATATTATATATATATTATTATATATATTATATATATATATATATATATATATATATATAATATATATATATATATTGCCCCCCACCCCTTTTCAGTTTTCTGGGTACGCCACTGACCACAATACAAAGACCATATAATAGACCACAATACAAAGAATGTTGGTGCAAATCATAATGGTTGAAAAGATGTCTAAACTATTTTATGATTACTTAAAACTAGTTGCATTGTACAAATCCTGTGAAGTTGAGAGATAAATGTTATTTAGTAATCCTTATAGTATCCTAAACTTTGGTCATTTACGACATTTATTATTTTTTTCCTACACCTATACACCTATTTCTGCACTTTCGGGGTGTCGCATAAACTCAAATTTACACTCGACCAAATCCATGCGCAATGCATCTTTACCTAGAATTGAGATCAGGCACAGTGTGTAAAATAATACCCACTAACCTAACCAGGACATTGTTTGCGTAGCCTAACCTGAAGCAAGAGTAATGGGGAGATAACTGCAAAATGAGGCATTTCCGATTTTTTTTTAAAAGACCATCATTCTTAACACACCAGAATACATAGGAATAGAACAATTTTAACCACATACTCAATTAATGGTTGAAAGTACCAAAATATCTTAGAAATACTGCTAATGGTCAGATTTACAAGTTGAAGGCAGTTATAACTACGCGCCTTGTAATGTATCAAACTGCAGTAGAACCGAGGCAGGTGTTGCTTCTTTAAATGAAGATGACAGTTAAAAGTAGTGACAGCATTTCTAAAAATACACTTTTTAGACGTTTTGATGGAAAAAAACACTCTCCACTTGTAAAAGTATCAAATAATAACCTAATGAAACCATTAAACTAACTTAATCTAACCCTCAAACTAACCTAACTTAGCCTTGCCCTTAAACTAACCTAACTTAGCCTTGCTCTTAAACTAACCTAACTTAGCCTTGCCCTTAAACTAACCTAGCCTAAGAAACATTTTATGTTTGCACAACATTTCATTGCTACTTTCACACGCGTTCTCATCACTTTAACACTTTAACACTTTATTATGTTTGCCATTTTACAATATTTTATGATGATTATAACAGGATATGGGGTTGCAAACAGCCCTTTACTTTACAAGCAAACGATTTTTGGGCAAAGGTGTGAAGAGAGAGGGAAAACACACATCTATAGAAACAGTAGAAAGGTGAAAAAGACTTGAACACAGTCATGTTCTAAATATTAGCCCAGTAGGGTCAGTACTGCTGTACCAAAGGCTACATCAGACACCCGTTCATCACAATCACCGGTAAAACTGCAGTTTAGTACAATATCCTCTTTTGACCAAAATTCTCCTGACATGACAGGGGGGCTGCGCCCATTCATACCCCCCCTCCCCCTCGCTAGTTAACTAACCTAGCCTGGGCATTGATTACTTAAACCTATTATAACCTCGCTGGGAGGGGGGGGGGGGATTTCGCCCCTCCAGACCCCCCATGTGTTATATCTCATTTCCGTCGGGTTATAGGGATTAGAAATCCTGCAAATTGTCAGTTCTATAACTTGAGGACGGTTATAACTCGTGCCTTGTAATGCTTTAAACTGCATTACAGTAGAACCCAATCACCAAGTAAACATCTTCTTCACAAGCCTTATTACTTAACTCCCTGAAGCGGTACAATTCTAGAGTCCTTTCCCGCCCTTATTAGCGGGGGGTTTTCCTCCAGACCTTTACAGATCACTTGTGATACCTCTAACACGTAATTATAAAGTGGAGGAGAGCTGCCCCTTCATCCTCCCTCCCCCGTAAACGACCCCCCTGAACCCCTCAAAAATATACTATGGTAAATATTAATATTCTACCCTCACAATAACCTAACCTAACCTCACTATAAGCTAGCCTAACCTCACTATAACCTAGCCTAACCTTACTAATAACCTCCTAGAGAGACCCCAAAAAATGAATTACTAACCTTACCTCAATATAACCTAACCTAACCTGGTATAAGTCTAGTTCCCCGCAATTAAGTCTCGCTAGGAGGTTATTGGTAAGGTTTGGTAAAGTTATAGTGAGGTTAGGTTAGTAATATTATTTTGGGGGATCCAGAGGATGGGGTCATTTACGGGGGGCAGCGGGGTTGAAGGTGGCATCTTTCCCTACTTTATATTTACGTGTTAGAAGTATCTGAAATGATCTGTTAAGGTCTGGAGGAAAAAAAAAACACTAATAAGGGCGGGAAGGGACTCTAGAATTTATCTGAGGTAAAGGCAAAGCTCTGAGGCTTTTATAAGTCTTGTCATAGACCACTGTATACCTGGACTGCGCACGGAATATCGGCCTGTCGCACAAGGTTACAGGCAGTGGATGCCGATCCTCCCATTGACGAAACCGCACCCTCTCTTGACGAAGTCAGAGAGGCTGTAGCAAAGATGAAGGGTGGAAAGGCAGCTGGTGTTTGTAATATCAGTGCGGAGCTCCTCAAAGCTGGGGGTGAGGCCATGATCCGCGGGTTGCATGCTGTCCTGACTGCCGTGTGGCAATCAGGTACCATTCCTCCTGATTGGAAAAGGGGGCTGGTCGTCCCTATCTGGAAAGGGAAAGGGGACCGTCAGGACTGCAACAATTACCGCGGTATTACACTGCTCAGCGTACCAGGCAAGATGCTTGCCCATCTATTGCTGACACGAATTCGCAGTCATCTGGTGAAGCATCAGAGACCTCAGCAGTCTGGGTTCACGCCTGGTAAGTCAACAACGGACCGTATCCTAGCGCTTCGTGTCCTGGTGGAACGCCGACGTGAGTTTCGACAGGGGATGCTTACAGCCTATGTTGATCTCAAGAAGGCGTTTGACTCAGTGCATCGTGAGTCACTCTGGGATCTTCTGCGACTTCGAGGGATTCCTGCAAGGACTATTGGTTTGATAACTGGTCTGTATTCTGGGACTGAGAGTGCTGTGAAGTGTGGGGCAGGTGTATCCAGCTTCTTTCCTGTGAATACAGGAGTGAGGCAAGGGTGCGTCCTTGCCCCATCACTTTTCAACGCTTGTATGGACTGGGTATTGGACAAGGTTGTAGATCAAAGTGATTGTGGAGCATGCATCGGCAACACCAAGATCACTGATCTTGTTTTTGCCGATGATGCAGTAATCTTTGCTGAGTCGCTTGAGGTCCTGGTGATGGCTCTCGAGGCGCTGCACGAGGAGGCAAAGCCTTTGGGACTTGAGGTCTCCTGGCTCAAAACCAAGGTCCAGGTGTTTGGAGACTTACTAGATGAAGCAGTACAGTCTGTTCATGCGTGTGGCGAGGACATTGAGATCTTGGAAAGTTTTACATACCTTGTAGCGCAGTCCATAATGACGGCGGGTCACGTCAAGAAGTCTTACGGCGGATTGGCATAGCCCACGGTGTTATGGACTCGCTCAGCGGGAGTATTTGGCGTTGTCGGTACCTGTGCAGGAGGACAAAGATCCGGATCTTCAAGTCGCTTGTGATCCCTGTCTTACTCTATGGTTGTGAGACATGGACACTAAATAGTGACTTGAAGAGACGAATCAATGCCTTTGGTAATAAGTGTCTTCGCAGAATCATGGGGTATCGCTGGGATGATTACGTGTCAAATCAGCGATTGCACCGTGAGACTGAATCGAGGCCTATTACCTGCATAGTCCGTCAGCGCCAACTTCGGCTATATGGGCATGTGGCACGCTACCCTGAAACCGATCCTTCCCATCGGGTTGTATCTGTAAGAGACAATCCGGCGTGGAGGAGGCCAAGGGGGCGCCCACAAGGCTCGTGGCTGGGGCAAGTTGATGTTTCTTGTCGAGAGCTGCTTGGTATGGGAAAGGAGCCTGCATGGGAACTCGCGCATGGTGACCCCCGGGAGTGGCGTCGTAGGGTGGGCGAGGCGACGCGCCCCCCGGCGTATGCCCCCAATGATTGATTGATTGCACAAGGGGCTGAAGTCGGAGGGCCGCTCAGATTCATATATACATATACGGATCATATAGACTGGTTTATCAGTATATATGATATACTGTAATCTTCGTAAATGTTTGTTCTATAATATCATCAAATAAAAAAAAGTGAAACACGCTAAAGAAATGCCATTACGAGACTCTGAAGAAATATGCATGAACTTAATATTCACTTCAACTCTTCGCCATTTAAACCTTTGCGAGTCAACTTTTATCATGAAGGGTATCAATAGAAGCGCTATTTTATTAGCTTTCCATTGCTATATTTCGTTATCTGATAAATGAATTAGAACCATGCATAAATTAGCGTTAACTAAATAAATAAAATCATCAATCGGGTAATTTTCCCGATTGATGATGTTATTTATTTAGTCAACGCTAATTTATACACGGTACTAATTCATTTATCAGAAAACGAAATAAATAAATAAATAAATAACATCATCAATCGGGAAAATTACCCGATTGATGATTTTATTTATTTAGTTAACGCTAATTTATGCATGGTTCTAATTAATTTATCAGATAACGAAATATAGCAATGGAAAGCTAATAAAATTGCGCTTCTATTGATACTCTTCATTATAAAAGTTGACTCGCAAAGTTTTAAATGGCGAAGAGTTATGTGAATATTAAGTTCATACATATTTCTTCATAGTCTCGTAATGGCATTTCTTTAGCGTGTTTTACTGTTTTTTATTTGATAATATTATAGAACAAACATTTACGAAGATTACAGTATATCATATATACTGATAAACCAGTCTATATGATAGTCCATAGACCACTATATCTCTTTGTCGGGCGCCCCGCGGGCCCCTATGCAGCCCCGCAATTCAAAACATTGTCGCGTGAACAGTCCAGGTATACAGTGGTCTATGGTCTTGTCTATATATTTGAACATTTATCATTTCTAAGTTGTCACCACCCTTTCCTACGTACCTTTATAAGTCTTTGTGGAGTAGATGAAGTCGATCCTCAGCCTGAGAGGCCTGTAAGAGCAGTAAATGTAGCGCCGCGGGCGCCCGGCCGCATATTGCCGAAGTCTATCGCTATACGGCATCAGGAGAAATTGGAACCAATCAGCGCGCGGTGAGGGCGGGGCTTATACGCAGACGTCCACACACAATTTTTACGGGTAACTTGCTCATTTTTGGGACAGATATTGTGCGTGACTTTATTTAAATACTATATTTGTAGAGAGAGAGAGAGAGAGAGAGAGAGAGAGAGAGAGAGAGAGAGAGAGAGAGAGAGGAAGAGAGAATGAGAGAGAGAGAGAGAGAGAGAGAGAGAGAGAGAGAGAGAAAATGAGATGAGAGAGAGAGAGAGAGAGAGAGAGAGAGAGAGAGGAGAGAGAGAGAGAGAATAAGATGAAGAGAGAGAGAGAGAGAGGAGAGAGAGGAGAGAGAGAGAGAGATAGAGAGAAGAGAGAGAGAGAATAAGATGAATGAGAGAGAGAGAATAAGAGAGATATGAGAGAATAGAAATGAGAGAGAGAGAGAGAGAGAGAGAGAGAGAAGAATGAGAGAGAGAGAGAGAGAAGAGAGAGAGAGAGAGAGAGATAATAAGATGAATGAGAGAGAGATAAGATGAATGAGGAGAGAGAGAGAGATGAGAGAGAGAGAGAGAGAGAGAAGAGAGAGAGAGAGAGAGAGAGAGAGAGAGAGAGAGAGAGAGAGAGAGAGAATAGAGATGAGAGAGAATAAGTGAAGAGAGAGAGAGATAAGATGAATGAGAGGAGAGAGAGATAAGATGAAGAGGAGAGGGAGAGAGAGAATAAGATGAATAAGGAGAGAGAGAGAAAAGAGAGAGATGAGAGGAGAGAGAGAGAGAGAGTAGAGAGAAGGGAGAGTTAGAGAGAGAGAGTTATAAGATGAATGAGAAGAATGATTACCCGTAAATATTGTGTGTGGACGTCTGAGTATAAGTCGTGGCCACCGAGGATGACACGCGAGATGTCTCTCGGTGGTCTCGGTATAAGCCCCTCCCACACCCCGCCCTCACCGCGCTGATTGGTTCCAATTTCCCCTGACCGTATAGCGATAGACTTCGGCAATATGCCGCCCGGCCACTTCCACTGGTAATATTTTGAATATTGGCTTCGAGACAACGCCGTCACAACGGGCGCGAGTGGCCAACAGCTGGCTACGATTCAGCCACCTAATAATCAACAATTATCCTTAATCCGAGCTTTGAACCCTATTTAAGTCCTTCGGCCCGGCCATTCATGTCACATCCACTTAATATATTATCCTTGGGCCGAGTCAAGGAAGACTGTGTTGGGCCTGTACGAATTTATCAATAATTGGCCCGATATACAGTTCCCGCTGCGGGGCCGACATCGGCTTCATCCGATTTGCCGAAACTAGTCGCCCTGCCGCCGGTGCCGATACGTACCCGGCACAAGCCGACACAGGCCCGCATAGCCCATGTTTGCTGGGATGTCACAATGGCTGTGGTTCTCCATAACTGTGAGCGCCTTCTTCTTCCAATACCGAAAAGGGCAGATACAGTATCACATCCTGTGATCGCATGGGCAAAAAGAATGTGTCGACGTGACTGATGGTGCTTTACCTTTTTTGCTGTCATAATATGAAAACATCATTAGTGAATACAGATGTGACTTTTCTAGGTTACTTTGTCGAAAAGCTTTACTAAAGTCGTGCAGGCCCACTGTACCACGGGAACAGTTGTGGAAGCCCGCATAATAAATGGTTTGTGGGTCACTTTATAATAGCATCTGCCTCTGCCTTAGAAAAAGTCACACCTTCTTTGAGTTTTCAATTTTCAGTATCCTTCATTTGAAAAAGTTTAAGTTTAATTCTTTAAAACCCTTTGACTTTTTGTCGTTAGCAAGAATGAGTGTTGTTTTAGTAGAGATTGGTCGTTAAAAGATCAACAACTATATCTCAAGACGGGGTTGTGAAGAGACACGCGGGTTCGCTCTGCACCCTTTTGTTGTGGCTGATACCCGTAAAGCAAACTGTGCATTTCAAATCTTTTTAGCAATAGATACAAGCTTGCAAACTCCCCATTGTGCAACCAAATCCAAATCTGTTGGCCATGACCCCCTTTGCAATAAAAGCCCCCATCAACAACTAGTATGGGTTTCTGGAGGTCATTACTTGACTTGGAACAAACTTAAGCTTTTTGGACTACCATTTATTTTTTAGTGTTCTTCCGCATCATTTCTTTTTTAAATACGCAGGGGCTGTTTCTTTTAAATCATGCTGAAGGTATATTCCATTTCTGGATTTTTATGACAAAGTGACGGGGCATGAAAAATGTTGGATCACCTTACCCCTTTGTCACGGGGTATCACAAATGTTTATCGTGTTCCCATTGAAATCACTCCCGGGATTCTCTTGAGTCTGAATCTGCAAATTCCGACTATCAGATGTTCCCCAGACTTTTTCAATCTCAAAAAACGATCAGATTGGCAGAGATTGGAGCCACTGTACCAGCAGTTGAGAGGGAGATGAGACTTGCACGGTGCTCACCTGTGTACGAGAATGGTGAGTGGTCATCAAACCAATTACGAAATAAGGTATAGTGTTGCCCATCACGTGTGGTTGTGCAAGCAATGGGGAGGCGGTAGTGGAGTGGTTAGCGTCTCCGACTGGCGTTCTCGGTGACCTGAGTTCGATCCCCGAAGAAAACTAAAACCTTTCTGCACCGTCGAGTGGCCTAAGAACACCCACATGCCCTGCCCATCAACTTCGATTGCGAGTGCATCGAAGGACACAGGGGGGCGGCATGAGCCTCTAATCACAGGCGTCACTATAAGAATCCTGCCTGCGCCACCACGGGCGAGTACCAACCATCAGAGCCCTCAAGTGAACCTCCAGAGCCTACCATCCGAGCCCTGGGTCACCACTGCCTATAGGCGCTATAGGCACAATTGTAATAAAAAAAATATTATGAAAAAAAGGCTCGCATGTCAGTGTGTTGATCACTTGTCTGAGAATAAATGCCACAAAAAATCTTCAACTGCCTCACATACTGGAACAGTCTTTGGCAGGACATGGATCATCTTAGCCTGAGTGCTGCTTGTGATGCCACGGCCATGCTTCAAACCTCCACGTATCTTCAACATCCGCATCAAAACTTGTTCAATGGTCTGGTCAGTAAAATTCCCAGACCAGAACCGGTCACTCCGGCATATTGTCCAGTAGCCAGATGCAGTATATATAGCATACTGATCCTTTTCCATGATGGTGGGGAGATTATTCATCTGTGTGTGGTACAGACTGGCAGACTTTGCGTATGCTAGATGCCCACCAGAATGGAAGATGGGGATCATTGAATTGACACAAAACAAATGCATATCCATAATCCATTAAAGCCATATAAAAAAGAATATAACACATCTGTTTACAGTCATTAGTTCAGAAAGTGTTTTTTCTATTGACGGCGGTCATGATGGCCGCCGTCTTGCATTACTCAGCGAGCTCACTGTTAACTCTAGTAAACTTTATTCCATTAAACTAAGGAAGGTTCCTAGTGACTTCAGTAAAAAATTCAGCTTTCTGCATTTTTTTTCCATTTTCATGGACCTTAGCGCATAATGCTCCTGTACTATCAGTTTTTTTTATTTAAATCAAGTTGATTTTAATCACTGATTTAAATCACGATTTAAATCAAATGATTTTTTTCAAAAAATCTGATTTAAATCATAATCTTATCATTATTTGAAAACGAAAGGGAAAAGAAGGAAAATTAAGCAAATGGGCTTTATGAACACCAATTTTATCACTGTAGTATAATTATATCATAATGAGACTAAATGAGTGGTGCGGGGGAATCCATTGTGCCACTTTTAGATAGCAAATTGCCATGTGGCTGTTTTCACAGCAGAAATATTTTTTTCTCAATTATATATATATTTGTGTTGTAGTACTGTACAAAAAGCCACACTACTATAACCAAAAGTTGAATGTGCATGTTACTTTTGTTTATAAAAAGCAAGTGATATTAACCGAAGTTTAAATGATTAAATGTCAAACAAAAAATATAATTCTCTGTTTAAAACCGCGCCGAAGTAATTATTACTAAACAAAAATCCCATTGAATCCGATTGACTTCCATCGGGAAGTCAAGTAGCAAGGATGACTATGAAAATTCGGCCGAACAGAATGATATAGCAAAATCAGGCAATATTGTGTGTACCTGACTTTCATCACAGACAGAATGATGACCTTTCATATGCCAGCTGGGAAGTTATTACCGGAGGTCAAATTCATAATCATTTGGGGTGTTTTTGGGGGGGGGGGGGGGGGGTAAGGCTTGCAGGACGGTAAAGACCGTCCACTCGATCCCCCAGCCAATAGGAACCACGAATGGGACAGGAACAGTCTGGATGTGTTTTCGCGAGCATCAGTGCAGCCTGGAACACCTAGACTGGTCTAGACCGGCCCGGAAAAACGTCGCAAAAACGCGCTTATAGACATAGGCCTATTGATGTGAAATGTCCATCCACAGAAATAAAAAATATGTAAATTCATCTGTATTTCATGTTATATGCATTTTTTATTCACGTATTCTTTCTCTTTTTAGTTTATAAATATGCTAAATAATATCCTGTAGTAGTTAGATTTCATGTAGAACATCAAATTAATAGTAATCTAAAAATCGATTTAAATCAAATAAACATGATATAAATCAAATAAATTGGATTTTTTAAATTATATTTTTGAAATAAAAAAAATCTACAGCCCTGGCTCTACTCGTTCCTGGGTGTTCCTCTCTCTCTAACCCTACGAGTCTCAAGTCTGATTAAGGGCGCTGTGTGTTCTCAGGTGGGATCCCGCGAACGGCGCCAACTACACGCGGTCCTACAGCGAGGTGCAGCAAGGCATCGTGGAGAGTCTGCAGAACATGACGCTCGTTATCACCAGCGTGTTGGTAAGTGATACAGAGAAAGAGAGAGAGAGAGAGAGAGAGAGAGAGAGAGAGAGAGAGAGAGAGAGAGAGAGAGAGAGAGAGAGAGAGAGAGAGAGAGAGAGAGAGAGAGAGAGAGAGAGAGAGAGAGAGAGAGAGAGAGAGAGAGAGAGAGAGAGAGAGAGAGAGTTAATAAATGTGCATAACTTCATTGCTTCAATGAACAATATTTTTTTTCCTGCCTGGTTGATATTTCCAGTATTATTTGAATGACCACTTTCACACTTGCCTTTCACCCCAATTGTTAACACCCCATAGGCTTATATGAAAATCATTTCAACTGTACGTAAAATTATCATAGTAATAAATGCAGACGAAAAACTACAGCTCATCATTTTCTGACTAATTAATTGTATACACCACTCATTTGTTACTTAACCTATTTTTACACCAACTGATATTGAGATTCTAAGGTATGCACTCAAAAAGGTAAAAAAAAACTTAACTATGCAGTAAATCATGTATCACCCTCTAACAACATAACTTATTTTGGCACCACTGATATTTTAGATTTTGAGATACCGCTTAGATAAGTAATAAGCATGTTAACACTATACGGTAAATCCTCTATCCCCTCTATCTATCTATCTACTATCTGTGCGCTAAATCCTGACTCCTTTCTATCTATCTATCTATCCATGCACTTAAACCTCTATCCCTTCTATCTATCTATCCATGCACTAAAACCTCTATCCCTTCTATCTATCTATCCATGCACTAAAACCTCTATCCCTTCTATCTATCTATCCATGCACTAAAACCTCTATCCCTTCTATCTATCTATCCATGCACTAAAACCTCTATCCCTTCTATCTATCTATCCATGCACTAAAACCTCTATCCCTTCTATCTATCTATCCATGCACTAAAACCTCTATCCCTTCTATCTATCTATCCATGCACTAAAACCTCTATCCCTTCTATCTATCTATCCATGCACTAAAACCTCTATCCCTTCTATCTATCTATCCATGCATTAAAACCTCTATCTCTTCTATCTATCTATCCATGCACTAAAACCTCTATCCCTACTATATATCTATCTATCCATGCACTAAAACTTCTATCCCTTCTATCTATCTATCTATCTATGCACTAAAACCTCTATCCCTTCTATCTATCTATCTATTCATGCACTAAAACCTCTATCCCTTCTATCTATCTATCTATCCATGCACTAAAACCTCTATCCCTTCTATCTATCTATCTATCCATGCACTAAAACCTCTATCCCTTCTATCTATCTATCTATCTATGCACTAAAACCTCTATCCCTTCTATCTATCTATCTATTCATGCACTAAAAACTCTATCCCTTCTATCTATCTATCTATTCATGCACTTAAAACTCTATCCTTTATCATCATCATCCATGCACTAACCCTATCCCTCTATCTATCTATCTATCCATGCACTAAAAACCTCTATCCTCTACTATATCTATCTATCATGCACTAAAACTTCTATCCCTTCTATATATCTATCTATCTATGCACTTAAACCTCTATCCCTTCTATCTATCTATCCATGCACTAAAACCTCTATCCCTTCTACCTATCTATCTATCCATGCACTAAAACCTCTATACCTTCTATATATCTATCTATCTATGCACTAAATTCTGCCTCGCCCCCATCCAGGCCGCGCCGTATACCATGCTACGAGAAACCTCTGAGCAAATGACTGGCAACGATCGCTATGAGGGATTCTGCGTCGATCTAATCCACGAAATATCAGAAATCCTCGGTTTTAATTACACCATCAAGATTGCAGACGACGGGCGGCACGGCAAGTTTGATAAGAATCTTGGCAGGTGGAACGGCATGATTGGAGAGCTTCTAGACCAGGTGAGAGGGTGTTTTAGAGGACGCTAGAGGGAGAAAAAGGCTTAGAATATAGGAGGAGTTACAGATAATAGGGTAAGATCGAACCTAGAGGGAGAAAAAGACATAAAATACAAGAGTAGTTATATAATATAGGGCAAAATCGAATCCTAAAGCCCCGTCCACACTACCACTCACCACCGTCGGCGCTTGCCGTCGAACAGTGTTCGTCACTCAAAAGTGGCAGTGTGGACACGATGCCGACGAGCAAAATGTAACCGTCGGCGCTGCCCGCCAGCATTCAGCAGGTTTAATATTGGGCGGGCATGCCCGTCACTCACGGGTCAGCGCCAAACACATGCTTCAAATTATCGGCAGTTTTCACCATCTAGATATGTTTGCATTGCTATGTACCGTATACCATCAGAACCAAGAAAGTCAGCTGATTACGAGTATGTGATCAAAAATTAAATGGGAGAAATGGTCGGGAAATTGCAGCGAGTTGAAGACAAAAAAGTGAGAAAAATGTGTATTCACTATTTCGTTTTGCTATATTTTTTAGAATACACAAAAAGGTTTTCGTATATTTTTCTTGCTTATGGTATGCAGAAATGTGTCATGAAGAAGATAGTTGGGTCAGTTTTTCTAAACCTCCTGTGGTTATTTCATAATCTCGAGTGAGAGTACACGATATGCAGAAAACATGACTCTCACTTTGAAATCAGGAAGCGCGCTGACCGCCGAACAAAACCGTTCGTGTGGACACAACCCTGGCAACGGCGCTTCCCGTCGGCGCTTGCCGACGGGAAGCACCGACGGTGGTGAGTGGTAGTGTGGACGGGGCTTAAGGGGAGAAAAATTCTTAAAATATAGGAAGAGTTACATAATATAGGGCAAAATCGAACCCTAGAGGGAGAAAAACTTAAAATTCAGCAGTTAGTCAGGTTCACCGTGTCATGCCGTGGGAATTGCGTGCCAAAAGCGATTTTATTGTTTAAATGCCATCTATAGGGTGTTAATAAACAAAAAAACTTGGGTGGCAATTTTACTTTTGGGAATTTGGGTTTTTGTGGGGGCTTAAACCCCCACACTGTCATTTCGCAGTTTATCGCCCGAAATGAAAGTGCTAATATTGCTATAACTATTTTTATCTCTTAAAATATTAATCGGAAAATTAAGAAAAAAATCTAGTGTTTTTTTCATATCATTATTAATTTATGTACCAAATATTTAGTTGTTATCTGGAATAATTATTGATGTATTAACATCAATATAACATGTTATTTGTACATGCAGTCTGTGAACCACGATATCCGCCGTCTCTGAACTAGGTTAAGATTTTGTCCATTTCAGCACCTTTGATTGTCTCCTACTATAAAACTATTCTAACTAAATATATCTATAATAATATAAGCGAAAGTGTGTGTGTGTGTGTGTGTGTGTGTGTGTGTGTCCGTCCGCGATAGGTGCCGCCCCCCGTGCCCCAATACCATCATATGGCACAGTTTTGGAACCAGCTCGACCAGGGGCAACTCTTACGCCCACTTATGAGATGATCCGATCACTTTTTTTTTTTTTTTTTTTAGCAGCCTATTAGCGAGAATTGTGAAAAAAAAATTGGGTTGCGAGAATTGAGGAAACCTTAATGTAGGGTGATGGGTAATGGGTGAGTGAATGGGTGGGGTGATGGGTAATGGGTGTGGGGTGATGGGTAATGGGTGTGGGGTGATGGGTGAGTGAATGGGTGGGGGTTGATGGGTGAGGGAATAGGTGGGAGGTGATGGGTAATGGGTGAGTGAATGGGTGTGTGGTGATGGGTAATGGGTGAGTGAATGGGTGGGGGGTGATGGGTAATGGGTGAGTGAATGGGTGGGGGGTGATGGGTAAGGCGTTAATACATACATTTCTACATCCATGATTTCAGGAAAGTTAGAAGGGGCTATCTGGAGAGTCTGTGTTTGGTGGACCGAAGGCCCACCAAACACACTCTCCAGAAAGCTGTGTTTGGTGGGCCGAAGGCCCACCAAACACAGGTGGTGGGCCGAAGGCCCACCAATAGCCCTCCGCAGGAGCTAGCCAAAAAGTCCGCCCGGAGGGCGGCTTTGCGGCTAGTGTACAATAAATGAATGCTAGGCCTAATCGATGATAGTAACGTAGCACTATTTTATGAAGTATGTTCTTACCAGATAAGTATCCAATGCAGAAATTTGACACTGACATGCAGTTAGTGAACATTGGGTCGATGATGGCTGTACCCGAAAGTGCGAAAAGCGATATCCTGGACAGAGACTTGAAAGGGACGAATCGATATGAACAGTTTGTGGGCTGACAGACTTGTAGATGCTCTTTCTCGCTTTCAATATGGGACAGACTTGAGAAGATGAAGCTGAAGACACACAGCACTTATGTGAAGAAGACAAGCTATGGAGTTGGAAACAAAGTTGTGAAGCTTCGTGAAGATCGCCAGTTACTAGCTCGCTTCCTAGTAATTCAACAGTCTCGAACAGAACTAGTAGACAAATTGGGAGACACAATCGGAAACTTTGAAATGGCGGTCACACCGTCGTTCCCCTCTTTGCAACAGATGGGACACTGCTGATCCCGAGTGACAAGAGCTCGTTCATGAAGGAAATCGAGTCATATACACCACCAGTAACTGGATCAGACAACACTACACCACGCATCCAAGAGGTACCAACTGAAATCGATGCTCTCACCAACGATGAGGGAATGGAGGGTACCACAGAGGGCGTCGAAGAACATCCAGAATCCATCGAGGATTATGTCGGTCTGCACCCAACAAGTAACTCTGTTGACGATGACGAGTTGGGGTTGATGGAATCCAGTTTCGCCAGAGAAACGGTCATCATCATTGATGGACAAGCGGTCGTACAGGGTATGAAGAAGCTCCAGGGATGCACACAATTAGTGACCTGGCTAATGCATTTGTCAAGAGAATCGACAACGAGATGAATTGGTACAGTGAAGGACGAATCATCTTCGACCGCCTATATAACGGGATCTATGAAAGAAAAAACACCTTCCAAGCGAGCAGGCTCAGCACAACAGTGAAGTTCATAATACAAGACGCGATGAACATACGCAATGTTCCTATGAAGCTTCTGCTATCTCATGTAGACACCAAGTCCCAGCTCACAGAATTTCTTGGGAAACGATTGCTGAAGCATTTCTCTGGAGTAACAAAGGGCTTGTTGTTGTGTATGGGTCATCAGCATACACCAATGCAAACACACATCATCAGTCAGAATTATGTCCACTCACAATCACGAGGAAGCTGACACACAGATCCCGCTTCATGTCATCGATGCAGCAAGACAAGGAACGTCAACGCGAGACATGTATGTGTGGTCCCCAGACACAGATGTGCTGTTGTTGTTGATAGATCTTGTTGCCAACCACACCATCCCAGGACAATTGAAGATGTTAACTGGCAGAGCGAAGTTCTTCCGGACAATTGACATCAAAGAGAGGTGCACTGCGATTGGAACGGAGAAGTCAAATGCTTTGATAGGACTGCACAACTTCACTGGCGCGGATTGGGGTAGAAAGTTCTTCAGTATATCGAAGAAAGCGTGGATAACCAAGTTCCTGCAACTACCTTCGAGCAGCAAGATTATTAAGACTTTCCAGATCTTTGGATGTTCAGACAGTCTTCCTGAAGCTGATGTTGTCAATGTCGAGACGTTCGTCTGCAGTGTATACTCCAGCAAAAGTTTGTGCGTCACATTGCCAGATCTTCGATGGGAGCTGTTCAAGGTCAAGAACTTGGAGGGTAAAGAGCTTCCACCGACAGCGAGCAACACTCTGAAACCTCACATACAACGTGCCAACCTGATGTCCAAAAGAGACAAAACTACTACCAAGAACCAAGGCCAAAGAACCTGCTCCCAGAGGGAAATGGATGGAAACTAAATGACGACAAAAACCTTATACCAGTACAATGTCTCGAAAAGCCAGCACCACGTGCAGTACTTGAACTAGTTAGGTGTGGATGCAAAAGGTGCGTGCAAAGAGAAAGTGAACTGTTCATGCCATAAAAAATAGCCTGCCATGCACAGCATTATGCAAATGCACCGACTGTGGAAACGTGAAAGACTACAGTATTTGTAACGAAGATGATATGTAGCCAGTCAGTTAGCCAATGTATTAAGATCAGCAAATGACCCCATAAGATTCATTTAAGATTTTACATTCATTTAGTCTATTGTTAGTATTCATCTAGATGTTGAGGTGGAGTAATTACTGGTGGTAAAAGGTGGTATGAATGTGTGATGATTACAGAAAAGTATATTTTTTATTTCCTTTATTTGTATCAGTGCTATGAAGTCATGTCATGAATATTACATGTTTTATCATACATTGTCGTTTTTCCTTATATATTAAACATACACAATCATATCTTGTAAATCATAGTATATGCCTAAATAATGTAGCAAAAGATAACAATTCCTGACACTAATGGTTGCTGGGTTTTTAAATCTTCTAGTCACAGAATGACACATCATATCTGCTAATTGGATACTGTATCTGGGAGAAATAATGTAAAAAATAGAGACTTACTACACATCGATTGGCCGTAGCTTCATTTATCTGTTACAATATTTAGTTTA
Source organism: Chionoecetes opilio (assembly GCA_016584305.1). Lineage (NCBI taxonomy): Eukaryota > Metazoa > Arthropoda > Malacostraca > Decapoda > Majidae > Chionoecetes > Chionoecetes opilio. The sequence continues at coordinate 157,369 of JACEEZ010020785.1, forward strand.
GAATTGTTTTATAGTGGAGAAAATCATAAGGTGCTGAAATGGACAATCTTACCTAGTTCATGACGGCGGATATTTGGTTACATCCATCTTGCATGTACAAATAACATATTTGTTTAATGACATCAAGTTATTATTCAGATATCAACTAATATTGGTGTAACATGAAAGAATGATGACCTATGAGAGACACTGGATTTTGTTCAATTTTCCTACTTGCATTTTACAGAGATAACAATTTTATAAATCAATATTACCTTTCATTCGGCATAAAGCGAAATATTCGGTACCCCCGTTAAGCCCCCAAAAAAACACCGAATTCCTCAAAGTAAAATTGCCTATCCCAAGTTTTTGTTCTAGAAAAGAGCCATAAAAATTGTCATATAAAATTACGCTTCATTTGGCACGCAATCCCAACGGGATCGACATGTTCAGGTACCACGGCGAACCTGTATCTAAGCATTACAAACAATGCAAATCGAGCACACAGGAGAGAAAAGACTTAAATTACAGAGAGTTTACTTGCTTTAGGTAAAATCGACCCTAGAGGGAGAAAAGGCTTAAAATATAGGAGGAGTTTGCAACAATATAGGGGAAATCACAGCTCCTAGTAGGAGAAAGTCTTAAAATGATGGCTTTTGGACCAGGTAAGAAGATGGGTATTATTCGGTAAACCAAAAAAACTACCATAAAAAGTTGCTAAGGAAAAAATGGCACAGAACAAAATGACAGGAAAAAATGACAGGAAAAAATGACACAGAAAAAAATGACACAGGAAAAAATGACGGAAAAAAATGACACAGGAAAAAATGACGCAGAAAAAAATGACACAGGAAAAAACTGCACAGGAAAAAATGTCAAAGTTTGGTGTAGGAAAAAATGGCACTTGAACAAATTTACCATTTTTTCCTGTGCCATTTTCTTCTGTGCCATTATTTCTTGTGCCAGTTTTTATGTGCCAGTTTATTCTATATTTGATTTGGGGTCCTCTTGATAGCGTCCTCTGATAGAGGACGCTAGAAGGAGAACAAATGTTTAAAATAAAATATTGGAGGAGTTACATAATATAAGGCAAAATTGACCTCGATTGTCTTCCTTGCCGACTATAATACATTACCGTGCATTATTTGTCATTTTTTATTCATCAGCACTCTTAGTATTATATATTGATATATTTATTATATATTACTATATAGATAGTACTATATAATATATATATATAGTTATATATAATTATATATATATGGAGGTAGATATATATATATAGGGGGAGGCGGTGGCCGTAGTGGTTACGTACTTGGAGTGCTGAACATCTAATGTTTCGAGTTCGAATCCTGCCAGTGGGCAACATCTTTCAAGACCTGGTAGAGGAGAAGAAGGTCCTAGTAATTTAAGTCCTATACCAAAAAAAAAAACAATGTCCAACATCCATCGTCGAATGTTGACTGAAAGAAAACCCGCCATGCAGCATAGTACTGCCGGGATCTGTTCTTCGATTGCGAGTGTGACGGAGAAAGCTCTAGGGGCTGCGTGATCCTGACAAGATCCAAACATAGAAAACGCGATCTTCACCTAAGACCACAGGTGTCACTATAAAAATCCAGCCTGCTCCACTAACGGGTGAGATCGACCAACATCAAGACTCTCCTTCAGCCTACAGGCGCTATAGGCTCCAATGTAAAAAAAAAAAAAAAAAAAAAAAATATATAAATATTGTTTTCTATTGGTGATAAGTAGCGAGGCGTCAGTTTGTGTGTGTGTGCGTGTGTTTGTGTGTGTCTGTGTGTGTGTGAGATGGTTAATTTTCTCTCCATATTAACCCAACGACATAAAAAAACGCAGGTGTGGCCTTACTGTTGACAGGAGTGTTGCATTGCGTGTGGGTATGTTTTTTTAATCCATATAAATACTAGGGTGGAGTGAAAATAGGGGTCAAAAATCAAATCACAGATTTGTTGGATGTAATACCTACCACAAGTAGCCAATGGTATTACTTATTAATTATATAAATTTTTATTGAAATAGGAATATATCTTCTGCCCTCTACCCTCTGTGTTTTGCCAACCTGTGAAACAAGTGGCACAAATCATTGGCACTCATTGTATTATAGAGTAAAATATACAATTATACATTATAATTATGTAAAGTACAATTGTACATAAGCCTAACCCAATATGTGTATTGTGCATATGATCCAATCTGTGCAGCTTAAGCCAGCAGGCACAACACTTTTACAACAAATCTGAAAAGGTACTGTGTGGTGCGATATTCACTCTTAATTAAGTTTTAAATGTTGGCATGATAGCTCGAGCTTGTATTCTTGCTCGAATAAAAACATCCCTTGCTTCTTGTCCAACAACAGTATTGATGCCTCTGTGACTGCCTTTACACACCTTTCCACTGCTCGTGTATGATATGGAAAACGTGGAATTTCAATGGCATGAGTTGTTTCGTTACGAACCAAGCTTCCCAAGTTAGCATCGGAGATTGATTTTATGATTGGAGGTTCAGTCAGGAGACACACTTCTGCCACTCAATCAAATCAATGTAATCTTCGGCATTGAGATTGAGAGATGGTATTTGCAATTATCTAATGCCACGTTGACGTGTCTTTGAAGCTCGAGCTCGCATGATTCGTCGAACACCCAGTTCCCTGATATGTTGTCGTTCGTCGTTTACCATGGTCAGCAAAATGTTCTCAGGATGGCCAAAGTAGTCCATTCGCTGAATCACTGGATCAACTACATGTTTCAGATCTTGTGACAGGTAACGTGACTTCTTATTCTGCATCCAAAGGTGCTTAGAGCCATCCTTGCATGAAGGTTTGGACTTGATTATGAACCAGACTGGAGCGTAAAGCTTAAGAATGAATTCAGCAATTGTTTTTAGATTATCGCTAGGCCTTTCTGTCGCAACATACAGACGCAGAACTCGATTGGCCAGTGTGACCCAGTGGGACATAACGAGCTTTCCTGGCTGACGATGTGACAAAGAGACAGAGCAATTGCCAGTGATTACTGCTTGGGAAATATCCAGAAAATACTGCTGATCCGAACTCAGATCTTCAAATTTGACATCTGGAAATTCACACGTTATTGGCTCAAAAGCAACAATTGACATTTCCACACAATTTGCCAATAAGGAACCGATTGGCCCTGAGAAACTTATCGGTCCCGTCGTGCAACCATTCAGATGTATATCAACAAACAAATGACGTAGAATTAGAGTTATTTGCAAGGAGAAGGCAAACAAACCATTGCAGAGGACGTTTGTGATGTTCTTCAAGGAGTCTTATAACGCTGCCCTTCTTCCCTGTGTTCACCACAGTGCCATCACACCCAATTGCCACCAGTTTCTGAACGTCTATGCTATTTTCACCAAGAGAATGGAAAACGGACAGCTATATGTTAGCAGAACTGCGCCTTTCAGTTTTGATGTGACCGAAATAGTTGGAGCCAGGCTCCTGTACCAGTGATATATGTTCCTCTACATTCACTCTCCGGTGAGCTGTGCCATGTACTGTTTCGAGAGTCAGATTCTTATCCTATATGCCAACAAAATATAGGCCCTGTATTTGAGCAGTAAGACGTGCTGTTTCTGCACGGATGGCTTCACGATACTTCTGCCGTTATCTTCTAGCTTTTCTACTGTCGATGACATCACTGCAGTCCTCATATGTTACTATGCCATACTGCCATAGTCTTCCAAGACTGCAGATGCAATCTCTGCCACTGCTCTATCTGAAACTGCATGTCGCTCCAAAGCCCTCGCAGTAATCTCTAGCCGACGTCTCTGCTGTGATGCTACTTGAGAAGTACATGCAGGAGTAGAAGGGTGTAATGCTTGCGAAGGACATGCAGCACTAGCAGATAATATTTCAGTGTCACTATCTATGCTTTGACCAGGTTCATCTTCTGCAGAACTGCTAAAGCTTCTTTCGTTCTTTGTTGTCAATGAACTAGCAGAAGCTTCAAGGTAATACTGGGCTAGCCTGTCTTGTTCCTTTTGACTTTTTTTTTCAGACGCTCCTGTTACCTCTTTGTAGCTATGCTGTCAAGGGTCTCTATCATCATCTTGCGTGTGGTTCGTTGATCTTGAAGAAAAGACAGTTCAGAAATTGGAGCCTTGCAAGACTTTGCACACGAACATGATGAATGGCTTGAATGAATGATTGAAGAGTTAACTCACTCACCCTCTCTTTCCCCAGGCATACCGCCTACTGATTCGTAGCCTAGACCAAGGAAAGAGAGAGATGAGAGAGGCTGGTGGTTGTGAGCGGCCGGGGAGACTTGCCATGTGTGTGTTGTCACCAAATTGTTTCAAAAATAATAAAATATTGTAAGAAAAAGTGTGAAAATATGAAGATAAAGTGAGTAGAAGTAGAAAATCGATTCATATGCAATTTGCAATTTCGGTAGAGGGCAGAAAATGTTGGATTTAGAATACCAAATTTTACATGCAAGATATGTGGGATACATGTCTACTTTTAGGGGGTATTACATGTCATAATTCATTTTTTTTTTCACTCCACCCTAATAAAATACCCTTTGCTTCTAAGGAGGTAAAAACAAATGTGTATGTTTATATCCGTAAATACCAATTTGGAGTATTAAGTGTACCTAGAAATGTATATTTATAAAGAAGAAGAGGTTGTCATTATTATTATTAGTAGTAGTAGTAGTAGTAGTAGTAGTAGTAGTACAGTAAGCCCTCTCTAAATCGAATCCGGATAATTCAAAACTTTGGATAATTCATGGTTCAGACCAGTTCAAATTTTTCAATAACTTTCAATAATTCGAGCAAGCTTGAATTATCCTTAGCCTTACTAGTGGGAGTCCGATCTCTCCCATGTGGTGCCGCGGCTTCCTAGCGTGATCTGATATATGATCATTTATAACTATCGTATAAATACGATAGACGGAGGAAAAAGGCAGGAGGGGGAGGAAGAAGAAGGGTAGAGGAGGAGGAAGGGGGGGGAGGGGGGGGGGGGACGAGGGGTACGATGGGAGAGGAGGAGGAGAAGGAAAGAGGTGCGATAAGGAAGGGAGGAGAGGACGAGGAGGAAGGAGGAGAAGAAAAGGAAGAGAGGAAATGGGAGGAGGAAGAACTATTCTTTCTATGTATCCTTTGTTTTGTATACAATCCTTCAGAGTCCTTCACGGGCCTCTTCGCTCCTTCATGCATCCTACATGAGTCATGGGAAGGCATTTAAAAGTCTCACAGGATTCTATAGTATTTCTAGGTTTTTAAAAGTACTTTGACAATCGCACGGGTTGCTCAAATAGGGATTACTAATAATATTACAAATAACGAAAATAATGATATTGATCATTGTATTGAAGTAATGATTTATCTAGCAATGCCTATCATATTTTTATCTCCTGAAGTAAGTTTTGTCTAATTTGTGATATTTAAGGAATATCTGGATGTATCATGTCATTGTGAAATTTGGGCCCAAATAGGGACTTCTAATCACTGTAACTGAACAATGACTCCAGATTCGTGTTCAATATGCCCGAAAACTGCTAGGAATAAATTTTCAAGTAAATCTATTTTTCAAGAAAAATATTGCAAATTTAGCAAGGCATGTATTGTATATGCCTTGATTTTTTGTTTTAAATCACATTTTTTCAATAACTAAAAAACTAGGGCAGATAAGTGCAACATGTATAGACCTCCCCTGCCCTCCCCCCAGAAAGCTGACCTCGCCATCGGTGACCTGACCATCACCTACGAGAGGGAACAGGAGGTGGACTTTACAATGCCATGGATGAACCTAGGTAGGTGGTCATCATTATATCATTATTAGTATCATTAATTATTAACATCAACATTATTATAAATACTGTATTGTTTTTCTTATTTTTCTTATCATCATTATCATTATCTTCGTCCTCCTCCTCATTATCTTCATCATCATCATTATTATCATCATCTTCATCTACATCTTTTTTTTTTATTAGCATTAGCATTATTGTTATTATTATTGTCAGTTTTACTATCAATAAAAGTGTCTTCATTTTTTACCATTTTCTCCACCATTATTATTTCTTCATCTTCCTCTTCATCACCATCATCATCATCATCATCATCATCTCATCATCATCATCATCATCATCATCATCATCATCATCATCATCATCATCATCATCATCATCACGACTCATTAGCATAACACAAACTGGAACTGTTGTATTTTCTCACACACTAAGTGCATTATTACTTGCTAAATACACTAAAATCTGCTTCTAATTAGGTTTCTGTCACGGACGTCATTTTTTTCTTACTTTATCGGTATTGCAATTGCTTCACTTGGCTTAAAAACATTGAACTCTAAGCCTCATTGCAGAATTCAAATGTTTAAAAAAAGTTTAATTGCGAAAGCGAGATGAAATGCTTGATTGTAGGTCAGCATATTATAATTGCATTGCAGTGAAGTGCATTATAATTAAATATTTTGATGTGGAATGAAGAGTGATTATCAGAGGGTAGACTAAAACTGAGCCTTTGAGCCTAAACTGAGGGTTGACCATCACAGAAAACGAACCTTCACCTATAGATCACAAGTGTCACTATAAAAAGTACAGCTTGCGCCACCAACGGGCGAGGGCCAACGCACCTGAACCCTCAAGGCAAAACATAATAGCCTACAGGCGCTATAGGCTTCAACGTAAAAAAATTGACTAAGGCAGACATGGAATTGAGGACTTAAGGATAAATCAAGAAAGGAAAAGAATAGAGGGAAGTTATAAAACTTAGATAGTTGTTAGGGAATTCAATAGTCATCTATATTATGACTCAATCCTCTAAACGGGTTCGAATGTTTTTCGACCCCTTTTCCCCAACGTAACTTTGAATCCATTACTTCACCTCATAATTCAAGAGCACACTCGCCTCGCCTGTGTACCATATATATGGTACACACTTATACCATATTCGTAAAGCATTGCGATCAAGGTCGCTTATCTTCCGTACACAAGTTACAAGGTTAAACAAGTGTCCAAGGTAACTTCAATGGACAGAGGCATTTATTTTATGTAATATTGCTTATATACCAAATCGATGAACTTAGTAAACCTTGCAGATTTTCTGAATCAGGAAACCTCACCTAGTATAGCAAACAATAACACATTACTGAACCCAAAACTCATTCATATACGTAGGAAAATAAATATTAGAAGAAGATAGAGGAGGCAATGTAGGATGTCTACAAATGACAACCTGCATTATTTTTTTATTTTTTTTCTCTCTCTCTCTCTCTCTCTCTCTCTCTCTCTCTCTCTCTCTCTCTCTCTCTCTCTCTCTCTTCTCTCTCTCTCCTCTCTCTCTCTCTCTCTCTCTCTCTCTCTCTCTCTCTCTCTCTCTCTCTCTTCTCTTCTCTCTTCGTCTCTCTCTCTCTCTCTCTCTTCTCTCTCTCTCTCTCTCTTCTCTCTCTCTCTCTACTCTCCTCTCTCTCCTCTCTCTCTCTCTCTCTCTCTCTCTCTCTCTTCTCTCATCTCTCTCTCTCTCTCATCTCTACTCTTCCTCTTCTCTCTCTCTCTCTCTCTCTCTCTCTCTTCTCTTCTCTCTCTCTCTACTCTCTCTCTCTCATCTCTCTTATCTTCTCATATTTTCTTTCTTGCAATCTCTATCTATCTCTATCTATCTGTTTTTCACGCCAGGTTTTTCCATATTGTACCTTTTTCACGCCAGGTATCTCCATATTGTACCTTTTTCACGCCAGGTATCTCCATATTGTACCTTTTTCACGCCAGGTATCTCCATATTGTACCTTTTTCACGCCAGGTATCTCCCTATTGTACCTTTTTCACGCCAGGTATCTCCCTATTGTACCTTTTTCACGCCAGGTATCTCCCTATTGTACCTTTTTCACGCCAGGTATCTCCATATTGTACCTTTTTCACGCCAGGTATCTCCATATTGTACCTTTTTCACGCCAGGTATCTCCATATTGTACCTTTTTCACGCCAGGTATCTCCATATTGTACCTTTTTCACGCCAGGTATCTCCATATTGTACCGAAAGCCCACCAGAAAACCGCCCAATCTCTTCAGCTTCCTATCGCCACTCTCGCTGGGCGTGTGGCTCTACATAGCTACTGCTTACCTGGGTGTCTCTCTCCTCCTCTTCGTCTTGGCAAGGTCAGGCGCCTCGTTCTGGCGCGTGTGCATGTGGAGAAAAAGGAATTTGAAAGCGTGTGATGTGATAGAGGTGGTGTGTGTGGGGGTGGGGGGATGTGTGTGTGTGTGGTGTGTGTGTGGGGGTGGGTGTGGGTGGGGTGTTTTAGTTCGTACATAAATGTTTTTGGGTAAGTGTTACTCTTTCTGTGTTCGAGTTTTTGTTTATTTTTCGATGACAAGGAAGTGTAGTTATGTTGTTCTCATGTTATTATGATTTTTTTATACTCCCTAACAATGCCATAAGGAATATTGTGCCTTAGAATATTTTGCATTGTTTGATATATACAACAAAAGTAAGTTTAGTCTCTTATATCACAAGTCTACATTTTTGTCATATGTTCAAGTCAAAGTCTCCTCATAATAATAAAAACTTTTTGTACACCAAAAAAAATATTTTATTACAAACGGCATTTCAAAGTTGTATCAGCCAAAAATGTTCCCTTTATTCATAGCCAGAGTAACTCAATGGAACTCACTAGGAAAAGAAACTCCGTTATAAATCTGAAGGAATCTGAAGGAATATATTACCTCTAAATGTATAAAACCTGGCTAAATATTTCATGTTATACTACACTAAGCGGGCTTTGGTACCTCTTTTTTCCCCTTGGCCAGTCCTTTGTGATGTAAAAACAATAACACCAGAATAATTGTCTTATAGTATGTTTTCGTATTATTTATTCATAATTTCCATATTATTCTTCACTTCATAATACGTAGTTCACATGATATACAGTCAAGTTGATTTTTTATTGAAATACGATTACCTTTACTTAATCAATTATGAGGATATAAAATTTTCTTAATTTATGAACGAAAATTTACAAGTTTAGTTGAGTAATAGTCGGTTTAGGGGTCGAGAAACGTAACTGAGCTACAATAGTCCAGTCGAGTGTCCAGAATTTCCTTGGTTATATTATTTTTCCAAAGCTTTGATTATGATGAAAAAAGATCAGAGAAGAGGCAACGCTGTGTGTCAGAATTAGGGTCTTTATGTCATTACGTGCCTGGCGTGACCTCTTTACTGCCAAGCTGATGACTTCCACTCCTGCGTTAATGAATCTCAATGGTCACTCCGACATTTTTACTCCCATTTTCCCATGCTAAAGGACGCTTAAAAAAGTATAAAACTGTAGTGTTCTTTTTTCCCGTCAGGATTTTATGCGTTGTCGGTCGGTCCCACTCTCTTAAAACCTCGTCTATATCGACTCACTGGCTATTTCAGCTGCCGTTATGCCTGTAATATTTTAGGTTAGGTATAGGTTTAATCCTCTCAGCCTGTCTTATCACTTCCTTCCCCACACACACAGCTTTAAGCCACACTCAGACGCCCTTCCAGAGTCCCGTCACTGCAAATATTCGACGAGAAAGCCGATTCTGTGATTTTATATAATCTTTTCTATATATATACATATATATGAATTTATTAAAAACTAATTTTGTTTATATTTTATGATGTGTGGATTTGACGAGTTCTGACAGCCTTTCTAGATACCCCTATACTATTCATGTCTACAGGGTTGTTCTTCATCCTGTGATTGTATTATTGATTTCACCTTTCGATGTTCGGTTCATTATAATCCTCTCGGTCCCAGAAAGCCTTTTTTTAAGTCTGTCCCACTAGTACGGAAAAAGAAAAAGGTGTGAGAACCTCCAGTATTAGGCCATCCTCCGCTGTGTTTGAGCCACAGGGAAGATTTTTTTAAAGTTTTCCTTTATATTATAGAGTTAAGACAGTTGACCTCCCCTCCCCGCTCTCCCTCCCTCTCCCCCCTCCCCCATTTCCCCACCTTTTCCCTCCCTCCCCTTTCCGATCTCCACCTTTCCCCTAACTCCCCTTCCCCCTCACTACATTCCCCACCTTTTCCCTCCCTCCCCTTCCCATCCCCCTCACTCCCCTTCCCCACCTCCCTTCTCTTCCCCCCTTCCGCCTCCCCCTTCCGCCTCCCCCCCTTCCCCTTTCCTCCCTCCCCCTACCCTTCCCTCCCTTGTTGATAGGAACGCTGTACTTGCCACGCCCCCCAACAGGTTCTCCCCTTACGAGTTGTCGAACCCTCCCCCCTGCGACACCTCCCCTGAAAAGCTGGACAATGAGTTCTCCCTCCTGAACTGCCTGTGGTTCTGCATTGGTTCTCTGATGCAGCAGGGAGGAGATCTGCTGCCGAAGTAAGGCGACTGTGAAGGCAGATAATGTTTTATATTGGAGATCAGTCGCTCCTCTCTCTTGTGTTTTTGTTTTTAATCTCTACTGAGTGTTTTGGAATGATCGTCATCATACATTGTTGAAATCTGAGGTTGTCTGTTTGCGATGTTTCCTGCACAGACGGTGCTTTTCATTGTGCTTAATTAATGATAGAATGTATATTCGTATTTGTCTCTCGTCTCAACAGCGTGTGAGTGCCAGTTCAGTGCGATTTAAAGTTCTGTGGTAGATGCACATTAAGAACAGCAACCCAGTGTTTCCGGCTTTCAATATATCCTTTCCCCATCTACATATTTCACTCTACATTTTATAGTCTTCCTTGATTTTTCCTTTCCTCGGAACAAAAAGTGAACAGCCCGAACACTAGCTCTCACATGACACGAGCTGAAATCCGTCTTTGTTTTAACTTCCCCTACGCCGAATGCCAATGAAAAGAGGAAAAGTGTATTTGCGTGTAGTTTTCGGGTTCCAGGCTCCCCGTACGACCCTCCCAAGGGCTCCAACACCTCTGCCGCCTCCCGTGCCAGGCGTGATGTTCCTCTTCTCCGACTCTGTGCCCTTATTTCGCAGGTTAAGTCCCTATGAATGGACCGCATCCTTTCCATGCCGAGACGACGGAACCAAAACTCTGGAAAATCAGTATAGCCTCTTCAATTCGCTATGGTTTACAATGGGCAGCATTCTACAGCAAGGCACTGAGCAGCACCCCAAGTAAGCCTCGCACTGCCTTGGGGCTTCTGACTTGACTAGCGGAATGGTCTCTCTTCTCTACTGCTAAGCCTCAACATCTCACTCTCACGTTCCCTCTATAAAGAGCCTTGTGGCCGGAGCATAAAGAGTAGCTAGTGCAATTTAGTAGTGTTATTGGCTTCTCTAGTAAAGTACGAGCTATCATGCTCAAGATTTCTTATGCAAGATTGACAAGTTCTGTTATGGTAACGCTGCAGTGGTGCGTGCAGGCATGATCTCATTCTTCCATTGCATTGGTATGAATACTCTAACTGTAACGTTATTTTACGGCTGTTCGTTGCCCATTTGAGCCCCGTGAGGGAGGTGCCGCGGGAGCAACGCCGCAGCAGCTCATTAAGACAGGTTTGCACCGAACATTACCCTCCAGGGAGTCAAACCGTTTTTATATCAGACCGAGCTCCTTTTGCACCAATGACTCATTCTTTCAAGTGAGATTAACTTCATGAAATCTTTGAATTTATGTTTTTATAAGGCATTGGGTTTTTTTTCTTTCTGTCTTTTAGTGAAGAAATCATATGATGACGAAGTAGACTACATTAACGCAACTTATTATCGATTGTATTTAGCTTTATTCTTACATTTATCACATGGCCAATTTTCCCTTGGTCTTAAAGTGACTTGCGTCTCTCAAATCCCTTGATGGTTCCCGGGGCAGTTAAAAGCTTGAAATTCGTCTTTTTCATCGGGCTTCCATGTGACTAAATAGTCCATGACACGAGCGAGGGCAATTTTTCGGCACATACAAAGAACAACATGGTGGTTATAAGACACGTACACGAAAATAGTGTTTGTTGCAGGACGGTCGAAAGAAAGATCTCCCGTGTAATAGACCAGTAAGCCATCATCTTAGCTCGCAGCCTCCAACACTTCACCAGCACTGCCTTGTCCTTTGGTATACCAACCACTTATTCGTGCTTTCTGAAACACCCGCCTCGAGACAGGGTTAAATCCTATAGTAATTCATAAGTAAATATAGATGTTGTCCCCTATGCTTTTCTGATAAGAAAATGTTAGTGTACAAATAACCTAAGTTGCATGCTACAGGAATATCAAGCTTTATATGGTATACAGAGCATGTATGTATCAATATCTTGTCTTTTGTTGCTATTGTATTTTGGCTAGGTTTGCACGGTGGCTTGCAAGGCATTGCGTTTTCTTTGCCATGCGACCTGCTTAGTGCATGAATGTATATGTGTGGGCATAGACCACGGTATATAGTGGTCTATGGTGTGGGTTATGCTCTCTCTCTCTCTCTCTCTCTCTCTCTCTCTCTCTCTCTCTCTCTCTCTCTCTCTCTCTCTCTCTCTCTCTCTCTCTCTCCTCTCTCTCTCTCTCTCTCTCTCTCTCTCTCTCTCTCTCTCTCTCTCTCTCTCTCTCTCTCTCTCTCTCTCTCTCTCTCTCTTCTCTCTCTCTCTCTCTCTCTCTCTCTCTCCTCTCTCTCTCCTCTCTCTCTCCTCTCTCTCTCTCTCTCTCTCTCTCTCTCTCTCTCTCTCTCTCTCTCTCTCTCTCCTCTCTCTCTCCTCTCTCTCCTCTCTCTCTCTCTCTCTCTCTCTCTCTCTCTCTCTCCTCTCTCTCTCTCTCTCTCTCTCTCTCTCTCTCTCTCTCTCTCCCCTCTCTCTCTCTCCTCTCTCTTTCTCTCTCTCATGAAAACCTCTATATTCAGTATGCAGTGTTGCATTCTTCTATCTTTTCTCTAAAACAGTTCCCTCTACACATACATACAAGCAACCGCATGACTGGAAACTAACCACATTGCGTACAGTCTGTCCCCTTGCTCGCTACTTGCTCCATTTCAATGTGCCACGCTTATCATGAAAAACCATTATCAGATGAGTGGTTAGCATGTCTTCCGTAGGATTTTTGTGACTAAAATTGATTTTTGCAGTTCTGGCTTACAAGTATCAGATAACAGAAAAAGATGGGTACCCAATTTTCAGCGCCCTCCACTCTCCTTTCATGGGTCATTCCTCTATTTGGCACCCCAGAATGTGGTCCTGGTATTCCACTAAGCAAATTTGTCAACATTGATTCTTTTACGACACGTGCTCTACTGATTCCTACAAAAATGTGCCAATGCGATGTCCAGGTATCTGGAATCAATTTCTTATCACTCCAGATTTGGTATAACCGAAACTCTATTTTCGTTGTTTCAACCGCTTCTATTCTACGAAAGCTCTGTCTAAGATATCTTTTCCATCACGTCCACGTTTGTATCCGCAACCTTATTCGTTGTTTTCTCACCCCTTTATCTTACGAAAGTGTTAAGCGGGTTCCCTGGTTTCCAAAGCCACGTTTTATGCTAGGCATACTTAAATAATGTTAACAGGGTTGTCTTTCCTCCTTTATTCTGGCTTAAGGGCAGACAGTGGAGTTCCACTGGTGGGGTTACCACCCCTGCGCCCAACCATCCACCCAA
>JACEEZ010020787.1:0-22829 GCA_016584305.1 Chionoecetes opilio
CTACCGCGCTTCTACTGCCTGTGGTCTAATGATCCCCCCCTGAAAGAGCAGGTCTTCTCGTCCCCCACCTGAAGCATGCGGGTTCACCATGGGGGGGATTCTATCCCTCATGCACGCATTACTACCTAGGCGCACCAGCCCGGGTCACCCCAGCCATACCCGCACGCAAGGGATTCACCCCTTCGTGGTAACCTTCTTGATCGTCTCAGCCTCGCTTCCCCCTCTAAAAGTGGCTTGCCACAATCCCCCAGGTGGGTCTATCCCTGGTGAGGACCCTTTACATCCTGTTTCTTTGGTCGTTGTTGACTATCTTCCCCTGCCCTTATAGTCAGCAATAGGTGAAACAATTGGGGTTTATCGTACAACATAAATTTTTGGCACAGCATAGTATAGTCTAATAAAAATTTCCCAGATATAGACCCACCCGAAAACGCCCTAGGTAGCCGTGGCGGCCATTTTACAAATGGCCGTTTTTTATTCTAGTGGTAGATGGGGTCTCGTCACCCCCCCCCCCCAAAAATATACTTCTCATTGGTGTCTATAGATAGGAAACAACGTTAAAATTTATTTGCTATGTTAAAGAGAAAAATTCCCCGTTCATTTTTTGCAAATTAGTCCCGGCTCCCAAAAACTCTATTTCCCTATACCCGGGCCAAATATTGCGATAACTGAGCAAAAAAGGTGTCTAACCCCCATTTCTCGACCAATAAGTCCAGGTCCCCCCGATTTTATGCAACACAGGGTGTCACAGCTCGTTTTTAATACACGGGGAAAGAAAAAGCCTGGATATCTGGAAAGTATTTGACGAATTACGCCAGCGTTTCTCTCTCCCGGGGATACAACATCTCTGTACGTTGGGGTAGGCTCGAGGGGGGTTCACCTTCTTCTCTACGTCGCACCGCATCTCGTCAACATGACAAGCCGAGCCTCTTCGAGAAAGGACGAGCCGGGAACTTTTCCCCCCTACGAGAGGAGCCCTGGTAAAACAAATCAAGAGGGCGTGTACATGGGTGGCCACTGCTGGGGAAACTGCTAAGTTGTTTGGTCTGCCCTCCCTGGGGATTGGGATGGATCGACCCCCAAAACTGGAAACCCCTGGGGTCCATGTTTCCCTGAAGCCAGCACTTCTAAAGGGACTGATTTGTTGTAAATGCAAAAAGGGTTTGAAAGGGCATGCAATGCAAACAAGCTAGTTTGAAATGTACCGCTTTGTGCCAGTGTGGGGGGAGAAAATTGTGCGTATAACAAATAAAACTGGAACTACTAGTAAGTTCCCTTTTACAGTTATCTTAATAATGTCAATACACCTTTTCAGGCACTTGTTGTCTTTCATATATTTGGGTATATATTTTGGGTATGGGACAATCTATAACGGAGCCTATTTATTATTTCACTTTCTCTCTAATAAATTTTGGGAAAGCTTTTTGAAGCTTAAAAATTACGGAATAATGTTTTAAAATGTGTTTACAAAAAAAGCCCCAATATTTTTGCTGTAATTAGTATTTTATATAATGCTAAAATTATTAAACTTTTGGTTTAATTATTTTTTAAAACTGTATTGTTGTAGACGAAACTTTTTAAAAATTTCCATATACATTTTGTAAACTTCCCAAAATAAAATTTAATAACCGGCATTTTAATAATTATGACAAAAGTGTTTTTCTCTTGCCCCCAAATAATTTCTCAGTTACAAAATTTGGTTATTTTTAAATCAGCGATAGGTGTTCCTCATAAAATTTTGGGGTTTTTACGACAAGCATGAATTTGGCACAGTCATAGTAAAAGTTTTACTTAAATAAATATTACTTACCTGTCAACTATTAATTTTTCCTTAATTTCACTGAAACTTACTCCTGAACGCGGGGGTTCCGAATTTGATGGGCAGCCTTATTCGCTCCCCGGGGGGGTTTTTTAAAATTACTGGAAAAAACCAATCAATTGTGGTCATTGGAGAAACAATTATGGCATAATGTTTCTAGGTCATTTCATTAGAAAATAAAAAAGCTTTGTGTCGTCCCGGTTAAAAAAAATCGCGGGCAAAACGGGCATTTTGTAAAATGGCCCCCACGGCTACCATAGGGCGTTTTTTCGGGGGGTTTATATCTGGGAAATTTTTCTTAATTATTTCTATGACTGTGCCAAATTTCATGCTTGTACTCTAAACCCCAATTCTTATGATGGATACCTATCTGCCTGACTTTGTCAAAATTCCCCAAAAAACCTTAAACCCCTTTAAAAAAAAAAAAATCGAGTCATAGGTTTATCCCGGATGTGCTCTCTCCACTCGCTTTAGCTATCATTACTGCTTACACTGTCTGCTTTCCGGGTGGTTTACTCTCGTTATGAATTATTATCTTACATTAGCTACCACGTTCTGCAGCGCATACCGGGGGAAAAAATTATCATTCTCAACCCTTTGCTGTTCCATGTAAAAAATATAATATTATATATATATATATATATAATATATATATTAGTTTAGTTATCGCCAAAGTGGTTGCTGATTTCTGTCCGTCGGCTGAGATATTCACTGGGACTAATTGAGTCAACCAGCAAACGTGACCACCCCTTTCCTTCCCTTCCTTTCCCTTCCCTTCCCTTCCCTTCCCTTCCCCTTTCCCTACCCTTCCTTCCCCCTTCCCCTTTCCTTTTGTGAAAATATTTTCCCATTCATTCATTCATTTAATTTTTTCTTTCCTTTATCCTTTTTTCTTCATCCTCTTACATTCTCTCCTCCATTCCCTTTCCCTTTTTTATCTTCTCCTTTTTCTCACTTTTCCCTTTTTTACGATCTCCCCCCCTTTTTCCCCGCCCTGCCTTGCCCCCCACCTACTGTCTATATTTCTCCGTCTCTCCTCCATTATTTCCTTCTCTCGTTCTTCACACAATTTGTACATTTCCGCCATTTTCCCCCAAAAACTCTTCATTGCGTCCTCTCTTTCAATCTTCCCAAAATTTTTTATTTCTACATTTCCCCCTTCCCCCTCTCTTTCCCTTTCCTCCCCTTCTCTTCTTCTCCTTGCGTGTTTCTTTTTTAATTTTTCTTCCCTTTTTTTTTTTTCATCTCCCTCCTCCTCTCTCTCTCTCTCTTCCTTTTCCCTCTCTCTCTCTCTCTCTCTCTCTCTCTCCTCTCTCTCTCTCCTCTCTCTCTCCTCTCTCTCTCCTTCGCTCTCGCTCCCTCGCTCTCGCCCCTCTGGCTCTGCTCTCGGGTTTCCTCTCGCTCTCCTCCCTTCGCTCTCGCTCCGCTCTCCTCTCTCTTCTTCTCTCTCTCTCTCTCTCTCTCTCTCTCCTCTCTCTCTCTCTCCTTCCACCCTTTTCCCCTCCTGTACTTAATTTCCTTCGTTCCTATCTTCTCCTTCACATGTTTTTTAATGTCTCTTCTTCCTTCCTTCTTTTCCCCCCCTAAATCCTTCTTTTTTTCTTCCGTTCATGTTATTTCCTCCCTTATAATTATATTTTCCCTTTTTTACCTCTCCTCACTTCTAACTTTTTCCCCGTATTTCTTTTTTTACTCGCTTTCATCCGGGTTTCCTTTTTTTTCTTTTCCTTCATTCCCTTTTTTCTTTTATTCTTATTGACTATTCCCTCCCATTTTTTTTTTTTGTATTATCCATCTTTTTGCCCTTTTTTTTCGTTTCATAGTCCTCCCTTTCCCTCTATTTATCTCTCCCTCTTCTTATCTCTCCATTCCCTTTCATATCAATATCTCTGTATTAGTAGTACTGATGGTATGGTAGTAGTAGTAATAGTAGTTGTTGTTTTTTGTTTTGCTATAGCAGTAAAGCAGCGGGAGTAGTATAGTGGTAGTAAGTAGAATTTAAGGAAATTGCACTAGCAGTAACATGATAATGATAATAATGAGACTAATAATAATAACTATAATAAAAACAACAACAAATAGTATCAGTGTTAAACGATGGTATAAGTTACTTAATTGTCTTTGCTTTATATTAATTATTTTTATAAAAGCTTGTGCTGCAACAAAAAAGAAATGGAGGAAATGTATTGTGTTACTCGGATGTTTTTGTTCTCCGATGTTTTTTTCCTGAGCTGTGGGATTCTCCAACCCGTGCCTCGTTGTGCCCCGGCCGCTCGGGGTTCCTTATCAGGCCTCGGGTTTCCCCTTTTTTGTGAAGATTTCTTTACTTTCCGTCTCCACTTAATTTTTTTTTCATTTGAAATTACTAATATTTTCCCTCGGACTCAATATTTTATTAAAATTCATATTTTCCCCTATTGTTCCTCTATTCAATTAAAACATTTTGTTTTAATATAATCATTTTAGGTTATACTTTATCAATTTCTTCATTTGTATACTATTTACAAAGTTGTTTAGGTCGTATCTATATTGTGGCCCTTACTTTGCTCACTTCCTTCCTCTTGTTCACTCTTCCATCCGCCCGTACATTTCCCATCCACCTTCCATCCGCCCGTCCACTATCCCACCATCTTTCCCATCTTCCTCCTTCCCATCCACCTTCCCTCCCTCAACGTCCTCACATTCCCATTTTCTGGAACAGTATTCTGTGCTTACTCTTTGAACTCGTCAACGTTTTACATACTTTAGGTTACGGTGGTTAAGTAGAGGTTCCATCAACAATCAATGGAAAAACTTTGTGGGAATCACAATGAGGGTAATTTTTCGAGAAATCCTAATGGGTAGTTTTGGAGTCTACACCAGGGCGTCCTTCACCGGAGTCACATACCCTCATTGAGTAGGTGAATTCTGCCTTTTCCCTCTGCGTTCCCTGCTGTCCTTTCCTCCATCCCTCATATAACTTTTGTTTAATCTTTTAAACTTTTTGTTTCCTTCCCTCTTCCTCTCCTCTTTCCGCCCGTCCACCCTCCCATCCCTCCTAATCCTTGCCCCCACACCATGGCCCTCCGTCTCACTATCCAGGAAATTAATCTTATTCTAGTGGTCAGCTTAAACATCTTTTATTGCAAAACTCCGCCTCCTCTGTAATATGAAAATACCTCCTCATCCCTTACTACTCCCTCCGCCCTCTTACCTCCCTTTTCCTCCTCTTTCCTCTTCACTACCTCTCAGTTCCCTTCTTCCTTTCCTCCTTTCTAACATTCCATTCCTTACCCTATTTTTCCACTCCTTCAACCTTTTCTTCGTCTTTTTCAACCTTTCTTTCTCTTATTTTTGTTTCTCTCGTCTCTCTCTCCTCTCTCTCTCTCGTCTTCTCGTCTCTCTTGCGTGTGTTCTCTCTCTTCTCTCTCTCTCTCTCGCTCTCTCTCTCTCTCTCTCTCCTCGCTCGGTTCTCTTCTCACCTCTCCTCTCCGTGCCACCCCTCTCTCTCTCGTCCCTTCCCTCTCTCTCTCTCTCCTCTCCCTCTCTCTCTCTCTTCTCTCTCTTCTCCTCTCTCTCTCTTCTCTCCTCCTTATCCCAATCTTTTGATGCTTTCTCCTTTCGTTCCTTTACTCAGAAGAGGCCATTTATCGTCGCTCTAAGGAACACACAGCACACACACACACACAGCACAACACACACACACACACACACACACACCACACCCACACACACCCACACACCATACACCACCCCCCAAACATCACACACACACACACACACACAAAACACACCACACAAGGGTGCCACATATGGGAGCTCCGGTAGTGTAGGGGTTGGCCGCTCGGCATACAACCAAGAAGTCCCGGTTCGATCCCCTGTCGTTAGCGAAGACAGACGTTCGGTCTTCTTAAACGTATGTGGTGTACTAGCCGCAAAGCCGCCCTCCGGCGGACTTTATGGCTAGGCTCCTGCGGAGGGCTATTTGTGGGCCAGGTCCCCCCAAACACAGACTCTCCAGAATAGAGCCCCTTTTCTACTTTTCCTGAATCAGATGTAGATTTATGTATTAACGGACTTAACCCATACCACACTACTACTTCAATCACCCATCCCATCACCACCCCCACACATTCCACTCACCCATTACCCATCACCACACACCCTTCACTCACCCATTACCTACACCCCCCACCTATACCCTCACCCATCACCGCCCCACCCTATCACTCACTCCTCACCCACACCCATTACCCATCAGCCCCACCATTTCACTCACCCATTAAGTTAACCATCACCCTACCATCAAGTTTTCCTCACTTCTCGCAACCCCTTTTTTTTCTCAACAATTTTTCGCTAAGAGGCTGTAAAAAAAAAAGAAATAAATTAAAGGTATCGGATCAGCCCCAAATTAGCCTTAAACCTTCCCTGGTCAACCTAGTTCCAAAACTGTGCCATCTGAATGGGATTTCGCCACGGGTGACGAACCTAATCGACTACACACACACACAACCACGACGGACACATTTTTCGCTATATTATTATAGAAGAAGTAGAACTTCTTTCTAAGTTCGTATGTTGTGTGTGTGTGTGTATGTATGTGTGCGCGTGCGTGGCGTGCGTGCGTGCGGTGCGTGCGTGCGTGCGGCGTGAGTGCGGTGCGTGAGGTGCGTGCGTGCGTGCCTGCCTGCGTTCGTGTTGTGTGTGTGGTGTGATTGTGTGTGTGTGTGTGTGTGTTTGTGTACTGTGTTTGTGTGTGTGTGGTGTGTTGTGTGTGTGTGTGTGGGTGTTATTCACGCCATGGTCTTGTCCTCGCAGCTGCTCGCGAATCTCCAGTTTTCACACCTCCAGTGCGAGCTTGGAGCTCATATATACCCCATCTTTGAGCAATGACGAGTGGTGCAATTACTTTCACAAAGAAGTTATTATAGTTTTTTTTATATCAATGCCTGTACCCAGTTCACTCCTTGTGTAAAAAATGAAAGTGCTTTGTTACGATTTTCAATACATTTGTTCAGAGTATTGTTCAACCTTTTGTTTTCTGTAATGTATATCCAGAGTATTTGGTCCTCGGGGCTTTTTAATTAAAGAGTAATTAGGGTTTGTTTCATTATTGTGATGAAAGTTAATTTTTACGAACCCACAACACACACACCACACACACCACACACACACACACACACACACACACACACCAGGGCAAGGCCACTCATGTTGTTTAATGATTGTCACAAAATGTATGATAATATACGTATAGACTAATAGTAGTGCAAAGGATCTAACAGAGGAAGATGTGGACGGTAAGAGTGTTTGATGATAAGGATTTTAGAGATGGATTGGTTTATGAAGGGTTGATGCTTGGTGTTGCGATGGGGTGAGGTGGTGAAGGAGGAGGCGGAGGAGGTCATATGTAAGGCCAAGAGAGGGTAGATTAAGGTGCAGGAGTAAAGGGTGAAGTGTGTAGAGTGTGTGGCGCTGGAGTGCAGGGAGAGGGCTGTGTTAGGTGTTTTGTTAGGAGGGAATGCCTGATATTAAGTCAACAGCAGTAGTAGTAGTAGTGGATAGCAAATTGTAGTAGGTAGTTATCTCGTAGTAAGTGGTAGATTAATGTTATATATACTTCAGTCATACTTGCGTAGGAAAGACAAAAGAAGAGAAATATAATGATAGATTTTATGAACTAGCAAAAATATGAATTGCACAATGGTAGAAAGTTACCCTGCATTTGCCACGTAGAGATTGCAAAACACATAATTATGAGTGAAGCTCACAGGGAGACACGCTAAAGACAGAGGAATTGGCATGGTTGAGGTAATGTACGCAGATGGCGGGGTAAAGGAACTGATGGACTAAAGGAGAAGGTGTATAGATCTGCCGGGAGCTTGTGCTTGTTTTCTTCAACGTGTTTTACCGGAGGCCGTGAAGTATAACCCAGAACCGTGGATAATCCTTGCTAGCATAATACTTATAACTGCTATAATTAACTATATGCATAAATAACTATTTCGTCAGACAGTGTCAGCGAAGAATATTACTTTTTACTCATAATGTTACTGTTAATATTATCATTAATTTTTATGCTTAGTCTTATTCATATGCTTATATTATTATTATCTCAGAATGATAGTACTAAAGTTTGTAGTACGTAATAGTAGCAGTATGTATAGTAGAATTACCGTAGATTAACACTTTGGGTCGCCACCTGCTTAATGTCGCCAGGGCGCCATATATTACAATTAATAGCATCACTACTGATGGTATGCGCCCACAGACAGTGTTGGGCGCCGTTAATCAAAAAGTTAACCTTCGTTAACCGTTAATAATATTTTCCGTTATCCAACAAATTAACTTCGATAACCGTTAATCAGTTATGCTTTAAAAATGTAACGGCATTATCGTAAACCCGTTAACGTTACTTTTTATTCTAAAAAAAACAAAAAATCAGTTTTTGCACTCGTAAACCACCTAAAAACACCTTGAAAGTGCCAACTATAAAATCTCTTTCTGGGTTTTTTTGTAAGGGCTTTAGAACCCAAAAACTATATTTATTTTTTGCTTAATAAGAGTTTTAAAAAAAGGCAGATTTTATCATTTTCACTAAAAAAACCAAATAAAAAGGCAGATTTCATAGTTTTTTTTTTTGCCCTGGTTTTAGGTTTTTAAAGGCCTTTTACAGCCAGAAAAGGGTGAAAAACAACTGAAATGAAACACAATATTAGTATTAAACTAAAAAAAAAAATGATAAAGTGGCCGAAAAAATAAAAAAAAAAAAAAAAAACAACCGAATATACATAATTAAATTTTTTTTCTTTTCTTTCGTTCTCCTTTTTTTCTGAGATCTTTTGCCCTTCTGAAAAGTACATGTCAAATTTTTTCATAGACGGGTGATCTTTTGGCCCTTATCCCCATATTCCCCCTTTATTAAATTCGGGGATAAAAGAATGACGCGTAAAATATTAAAAGCAAAAAACTACATGGTATTGAAAATCTGAAAATATAAAAACTTTTAAACGTTTCCCGGTTTTTATAAAATTTTTTTGGGGTTAGCGGACGGGATTTAAACGGAAGTTAAATGAAAGGGAATTTAAATCCCCTTTAAATTTAAATCTCCGATGAATAAAGTCCGAAAAGATTTCCAATTTAAACTTAAAAGTAAATCGTTAAAAAAATTTTAATTTTGTTAATTAACGTTTAAACGGTTTAAAGGGGTTTGGTGCCCCCCTTTTGGGCCCTGAAGATATAAACAGTATTTTTAATCTGATGTATATTCATTCTCCCCTTTTTAAAAGCGTTTTTTTAGCTTTGTTGCAAGAAATATACGGCTTCAAATTTCGCTACTCGTTTTTTTTACTAGGGACGGGGGAGGACCTCAGAACATAAAACTAGCGGGCGATTTAGTGTAGGTCGCCACTCGGTTATTTTTTGTAATTTGTTCTTTATACCAAAAAATAAAAACGAGAAGCAAAAAATGAATAGACCTCCAGATACCCCCTTTTCTAATTGCCTAAATCTGATGTAGAAATGTAAGTTTTAAACGCCATAACGCAGTAAATCGAAAAAAACGTTGTCCCGGCGACATTAGTGTTATCAAACGGTAGTATTAGTAGTAGAGTATAGTAGAGTATAGAATAGTTAGCAGTGCAGTAGTAGTATTAATTTTTTTGTCATCACCACCACCAAAATTTTTGTTATCATTACTTAACCAACACAACAAACAAAACAAAAAATCCCCCAAATAAAACCAACACACCAATGTACATTCTCACGATCTGACAACCGCAGGGGGAAATTACGTGCCATTGTATATGTCCTGTATTGTTCACCCCCGGCCGGGTAGGGGCGGGTGTATTTAAATTTGGCAGAGTACTGGTGATCCCACGGTACCCCGCCTCCCCCAACACGGGAAATTTTCGGCCAAAGCTAGGGCGCGATCGGGGAGGTCTTGGGGGAATATGGAAAACTTAGCCTTTGTCATTATTTTTATTTTTTTTTTTTAATTCATTTTATTTTTTTTTACATCACAAAAATTGGGCCAAAGGGGCACAAAAAAAAAGGGGAAAACACAAAGCCCGCATATTTGCCGTCCCTAAAAAAAAGATAGAAAGAGAATAAAAAAAACAAGGGTTAGGCCAACTTATTTCGGGGGGGTTTTTGTTACTCTTTTTTTTGAAAAGTTTTAAACCCCCCTTCATGCGGATATCAATTCAAGGGCCCTACCTCCCTGTGCGGCAGTTTTTTTTTAAAAAATATAAAAAAATTTACTGATCATGTTTTAAAGTGCCTAATGAATAGGATGCTCTTTCCCCTACCAGAAAATCTTTTTTCGCTTGGTGGGGCTCCCAGCTAAGTAAAGATTTCTTTAAAAGGCAGCAACGGGGCCTGACCGTACTGCCAGACGCAAAAAGAATACTTACTACCAACATAAAAAGCTTATTTTGGACATAAATCTTTCATGCATTCATTCATTCTTTCATATTTTCTTTTTTATATCCTCAAGAATTTTTCATACTTGACTATTTACCTCCCCTTTGAATGGAGGCGGGGCAGCGTCAACACGTCAACTTACCGCTTGACCTTATTGTCAACTAACCCCCAAACAGAAAAGGGGGTTTTATACCCAAACACTTGACACTTTTTGCCATAAAAGCCTATCACAGCAAAATTTTTACTCATAATATCATTGGCGCGCGTTTAAATACAGAACCCTACATTCCACCCGCTAAACCTTTAAAATACTGAAACCCGTTTTTGAAACCAGCCGCAGTGAAGGGGTTTAAAAGTCATAGGAAAGGGGAAAATAGAAACAGGAAGAGGTTCCAGATTTTCCAGTAAAAGGAAAAAGATTAAAGATACGTTTAAACTTTGCTTTAGGAAGATAGACGAATAGGATGAGAAGATAAAAGTCTTGGCACAGGCCCCGCGGGAGTGGGGAGGCTGCAGTTAGCAATTCAGAAAGCTGGCTAAAAAACGGTAAAGAGGCAAGAAAGCAACATTGCGGGGTGATTTAAGGATTAAGACAGTCTCAGAGGGGAGGGGTTATGAGACAAAACTTTTGACTCAACCTGTTTGGAAGGGTGTATATGGATCCCCCCAAACAGCGAGACATACCCCATACATGGGTGATAAGGCCCTGTAGAGGCAGGGATTTTGGGGGGGAGAAAAAAAAGGGGGCCCGACGCCACAGCACACCTAAATCTTTTGAAGCTGTTTGCAAAGATGAGATTGAGTTTCCATTTTAGATTTTTAGTAAAGGATAGTCCCCAGAAGTTCATTTTAGAAAAAGGGGGAAAATTGAGTGTCATTGAAAAAAAGGGGGTAGTTATCTAGTAGGTTTTTTCGAGTAGATGGTGAAGAAATTTGGTTTTTTTGGGGATTTAACAAAAAAAAGGTTTTCTTTTTCCTCAATCGAAATTTAAAAAAGATCAGAATTAGGGGCTCGGTGGCTCGCTCCGGAAACACTTATTCCCGGTTTTTGGACGTCTAATAAACGACGTTAAAAATGCAGGGGGGGGGAAACATCACCGTAGGGGTGGATAGGGCTTTGATTAGACTTAGAAACATTAATAAAAAATAGAAAGAGAGTGGGGGTAGGACAAACCCGGGGAACACCACTATTGATAGATTTAGGGGAAGAAACCTGTCCCTCTACATTCTGCAAAAAAGGTTTGAAAAGGAACTTAAAATGAAAGGGATAGAGAGAAGGATAAAACCGAATGAGGGGGGTTTGGAAATTAAAAAATTTGTGCCAGACTCTACAAAAACTTTTGATTGTCAAGGGCAAAAAAAAAAGTTTTCAAACCCAAACCCCTAAAGGAGGAAGGGAAGTTCAGTTGGAAAGCTAGAAAAATCACCAGAGATCGCTCTTTGGAAACCCTCTGACGATCAGATAAAGATTTGAGCGATAGATGCTTAAAAATCTTCTTATTAGTATAGTTCAAAAAATTTAGAAAAGGGAGGAAGCCAAAACTTAGGACGGATTTTAAGGTTTGAACGGGGCACCCTTTTTGGGAAAGGTTGGATTGAGCAAAATTCCCGCAAGAGGAAGGTGGAAGTAGATAGCAAAAACGGGAAAAAATTTGACCAGGCAAGGTGCAAGCACAGAAACACGTTTTTGGAAAAATAGGAGGGACTCCGTCAGGACCGTAAGCCTTCCCAGGATCTAGGCCAGAAAGGGGGAAAGAAAACCATCATTCCGAAGGGTCTTAAGACAGGCATAATAAGTCAAGGGTGGAGGGAAGGAGGACAAGCCCTTTATCAGCCCAAATGGAATTTTTAGCAAATTTTGAGCGAAGAGTTCGCTTTTGAATAAAGAGACACTTGGACAATCTGGTAAAATAGGAAGGAAAAATGAAGAAAAAAAATTTTTTAAGTGTTATTAGCTGGATGCCCGAAGTCACAGAGGGAATTTTATTCAGAAAGATTTTTGACATTTTCTATGAATGAAAGAGTTTTGGGAATTTGAAGTAAAGATTTTGGGAGATTACGGGGGAAATTAAAGGCATGGTTTGGAGTGGATGTTACGGTACCGTTTGTGAGCCACCTCTCATCTCGACAGCATAGTACAAACGAGTTAAAAACCCAAGGTTTTTACGGGCTTTAGGGTTAAGAAAGTATGTGGAATGTAAAAGCCTCCATGCCAGAGACTAGACCCCAGTTAAACGCCTGCACAAAGAGATGGGGCTTGACATGAAGCAGTTAAAATTCCTGGAAAATCAGAGTATACTGCCTTAGGGCTTCCCACTTTGCTGGTTGAAGTCCAGAAACACCCCGCTTAGGTGGGTCCCGAGACGGTAAAAGGAGCGATAGGAAAGGTTACAGAAAAAAAGTTGTGTCGGAGGAGCCCACGGGGAGAAAAGTTTTACAAAACAGGACTTGTGTTAGGAAAAAAATCAAAAATTTGGGGTGTCTCCAAGGCGGTCAGGAAAAACGGTAGGGTGCTGCACCAGCTGCTCTAGGTCTTAGAGGATAGAAAAGTTGTAGGCTTGTTCACCAGGTTGGTCATTATATATTACTGTGGTGTGCCCTGGGTCTGTGGATGGGGAAACGTGTGTGTGTTTGTGTGTATTCATCTAGTTGTATTCATCTAGTTAAATTTTACAGGGCCTGAGCATCGCTCGTATGGCCCCGTCTCCATATCAAATTTTTTATCATTCATCCTGAATGTTTATTTAGCCGAAGCCACCACTCCGGGGGGCGGTCACAAACCCCCGGCTAACACCGGTACCCATTCACTGCTGGGTGGACAGGGGCTCGTGTTTAAAAGACTGCCCGTCTGTCTTCGCTCCGCCCGGGATCGCCCCCGGGGACTTCTCGGTTGTGAGCCGAGTGTGCTAACCGCTACACTACGGAGTTACCCGTGTGTGTGTGTGTGTGTGTGGGGGTGTGTGTGTGTGTGTGTGTGTGTGTGTGTGTGTGTGTGGTGTGTGTGGGGTGTGTATATGCGAGTGCATTTGTCTGTGCATGGGGTGGGTTTGTTTTGTTTGTAGATATACATATGTTAGTTATGTAGTTATAATTAGTAATGTGAGTCAAAACACACACACACACCCCACACACCACCACACACACAACATACGCATACACATACACCACACACACACACACACAACACACACACACCCCACACACACACACACACATAGTTCGTTCTAACATCATCTTTGTCTTATATTATTCGGAAAAAATGCGATAAAATTTCTAGTTTCCTTATTTTAGTCGGTTCCCTTTTTAGGGGTCAATTTTCCAAAATTTTTATGGACTATTTACTAAAAAACGTGATTTTGAACAATAACTGTTAATATATGTCGTCTGTAAGATATTTGAGCGAATTAGTGATTACGCCTAAGTGTAATAATCTTGTAAGGTGCGTCACTGGTGGACTCAGATGTTGTTGGGACCACTGTGGTGACTGAACGCTCCACTGCCATGGCATTACTTTTAGTATCTAAAATATTTGTTGCTGTTCTATTTTTTCTTTTCACAGCTATGCCTATAGCGCCTGTAGGCAGTGACCCCGGGCTCGTTTGGGTAGGCCCGGGAGGTTCATTTTGAGGACTGTGATGGTTGGCCCTCGCCCGTGGTGGCGCAGGCAGGTTTTTTCATAGTGCGCCTGTAATTAGAGGCTCATGCCGCCGCCCTGTGTCCTCCGATGCACTCGCAATCGAAGGTAGAGCTACTGGACAGGGCATGTGGGTGTTCTTAGGCCACTCGACGGTGCATAAATATGTGCATGATATATATTTAGTATTATATTTATTGGCCACTCACGGTGCATAAATATTTGAAGTGGATCTATGGGTCTCACTCGGGGTCTCACTCGGGTCTTCGAGAAAGCCACACGGTGACGCGAACCACTCTGCTATTGCCTCCCCAAATATGTGTTTGGTACGTTTGTAAAAAAAATTGTGCTTGCTGCATTTGCTGCACTAAAAAATGCACCGTAGTATCAGTCTTGAGTATTTTCGGTTTGCTGCCTCATAAAATTCATCGAAGCACTTCGTGTTTGAGGGTTCGGTACACTCTAGTTCAAACGACGAGGCAGTGGTTGTTCTGCTGTGACTTGTTCGGTCCTTTGTTCATGAAATGGGTAGCGGCGGGTGCCCTTCGAATGTAATCTTTTACACTAAAAATTGAAACACTCACGCCTTCTCTCCGAGCCATAACAGATAGGAGGGTGTAGATAAGGGCATTTGTTGCCCTCCTTGCAACCCCTAATGATATCCTGACCATGTGCTTTAAATGTATTGTACAGTTTTGGGTGCGCAGCGGGGCAGTGAAAACCCGTAAGACCAACCTTTTTTTTTTTTTTTTTTTTTTTTTTTTTTTTATAACATTTGTGCCTATAGCGCCTGTAGCGCCTGTAGGCAGTGGTGACCCAGGGCTCGGATGGTAGGCTCTGGAGGTTCACTTGAGGGCTGTGATGGTTGGCCCTCGCCCGTGGTGGCGCAGGCAGGATTCTTATAGTGACGCCTGTGATTAAAGGCTCATGCCGCCCCCCTGTGTCCTTCGATTGATTCGCAATCGAAGGTAGAGTTGATGGGCAGGGCATGTGGGTGTTCTTAGGCCACTCGACGATGCAGAAAGGTTGTGGTTTTCTTCGAGGATCGAACTCGGGTCACCGAGAACGCCAGTCGGAGACGCTAACCACTCCGCTACCGCCTCCCCTTACAACGATTATGTTTGTAGTAGTAACATTTTCTTTTGTTTTGCGGTCACCTTTGTGGTCACTGTGACGAGGGTTTCTACCTTGGTGGTGGCGTCCCTGTGGTCTTCAGAATCACGCTCCGAAGCAGCTGCCGAACTGTTATTAGGTTGTTCGCTATCTTCATTTTACCTGTTATTAATTTCCTCACTGTTTTTTAGTTTTAATTTAGTCTCCTTTTCCTTTCCTTTCCTTTCCTTCCCCCCCCCCCACACACGCACGCACGCACGCACGCACGCACGCACGCACGCACGCACGCACGCACGCACGCACGCAACGCACGCACGCACGCAGCACGCACGCACGCACGCACGCACGCACCCCACGCACGCACGCACGCACGCACGCACGCACGCCCCACACACACACACACACACACACACACACACCCACACACACACACACACACACACACACACACACACACACACACACACACACAGAGAGAGAGAGAAAAAGAGAGAGAGAGAGAGAGAGAGAGAGAAAGGAAGAGAGAGAGAGAGAGAAGAGAGAGAGAGAAAAAAAAAAATTACTACCCAATAATTTGCAGCAACATTACATACTTCTTATTTCCTCTTCTTTTTCATCTCTTCTTCTTCCTTCATCTCCATCTCACTCCTTTCTCCATACGCTTTTCTCACTCCTACACCCCCCCCTTCACTCTCTCTCTCTCTCGCTCTCGCTCTCTCTCTCTCTCTCTCTCTCTCTCTCTCTCTTGATCCGCCATTGTGGCCTTGGTAGTCAACAGGCCCGCGATTGAGCTCTCCCGTTACTGGGAAGTTTTGAGGGATCTGGCGTCCTGCCATCCTTCAGCCTTGACAGCGATCGACAGTAAGACCCAGTCGTCAGTTTAGTGCCATCGGGGTGTGTGTGGGTTTTGGGCTTTGTTGCAGTTTTGCCATTGACATTCCACCCACCTGGCCAAACCCTCCTGTTCGTGGTTCCCGAGTCTGCGCATGCGCAGTACGAGGATTGTGACGTTTCGGCTTCATCATGAGTACGTCACTCCGCCTCCACTGGTGCTGGTTGCCTACGTTCTGAGCGCACCCATATTGCTGAGGTGATATGGCCTATTCCGGTCCTGGTGCCCTCGCTGATGTTGAGGCCGCTCTGGCACTCACCGATGTTGACGCCATGTCTGGGGAAAAAACTGGCCCCCCCCGGGCCCTCCACACACACCAGGAATCCACCTCCGCTACAGCTGCAGCCACTCCCGGGCTACCCCATCCCTACCCTGTCACCCCTGCCTCCACCTCCACCAAGCGCCCCATTGACCATGCTTCGGACACTAGCGGTGAACCTTCGTCTCCCGCTGCAAAGACCTCCAGGCACAACCCGACTTCTTTCCACCCCACGGTTCCTGCCTACTCCCGCCCTCGCGTCCATCCTCCGAGGACACCTTCCCAGCCTGCACATGTCCCTCCAGCCTTTGCCCCAAGGACTGAATATATCAATCTCCTCTTCAGAGAGAACCCGACTATTGATATGAAGCTTCGGTGGCTTTCTGACGTCATCAAGACGTTTCACCTCGATCGGGAGTTGACTGAGGTTAAGGTGTCTGCTGCTTCCTCCCGTTTCGTCTATATTTCACGCCGACGTACAGACATCATATGCCGGGTCACGACTGGTGAGTTTTTGTCCTTGTTCCTGGGTGTTCAGGACTCGGTCGAGAGGCCCAGAAAGTTCCATACATACCTCATCACCCGCTACCCTGTCGGCGTTGACCCTTCCTTGGCCAGGGAGCTTCCTGGCGTCTACACTGTTCGTCGCTTCAAACAAAATGGGACACCCATCAATCGGCTCGTTGTCACATGGGGCCTCCCTGACCCGCCTCCACCATATGTCGACTTCAGTTTCCTCCCTTGCCTCCCATCCTGCGAGCTGCAAAGGATGGAAGAACGAGCAGCCTGGTGCTTAAAATTTGCTGGGGTATTGGGCCATATATCACGGTATTTTTCTTCTGCTTCGGACCGGTGTGGGGGGTGCGCTGCTAAACCACGGCTCCCGGACTTGCCCATATCGCGCCCCTTCTCTGCCTACCACTACTGCTACACTTCTCCTCGGCCCCACTTCCATCACCCGAAACTGACACCCGAAGTGGGCGTGCCCCCGTTGTCATGAAACCCAGAGTCAGCGTCTGGCATGGCTGTCCCAAACGCTCGCGCCCCGCCCCCTCTTCCCTGCCACCGCATCGCCTCGTGCTCCACCACCTCCACGGCACCTCCGGCACCGCTGCATCATTTCCTGCTTCTCCCCCGACTGATCCTGCTGAAGTTCTTGCCCTTAGTGAGGCCGTCGCCTCTCTGATGTCTCGGTTCGCAGCTTTTGCAGCACGTTTTGATGCGCTTGAGGTAAGTCTCGACGGTATCGCCAATGAGCAGCACTCTTCTATCGCAATGAGCAGCACCAATGAGCGCACTCTTGCTACTCTTGTTGAGTCTCATCAGACCATCAACGCTACTGTCACCGGTTACTGGCGTCGGTGGATGCCCCTACTGCAAAGAGGCCATCACCTCCCCGCGCCCTCACCGCGGCGCTCCCTCGTCGTCGTCCCCGTCTGCTTCCCGGAAATCTGTCGGCGGATTTCGCTAGCCGGGTGGCGCTTCCTGTTTCTCTTGGATTACCTGTGGCCTCAGTGACGACTGCCCGCATTTGATCGTCCCTTTCCTGCTCCTCCTTCTCCTGCTCGTCCCTCTCCTGCTCCTCCCTCTCCTGCTCCTCCTTCTCCTGCTCGTCCCTTTCCTGCTCCTCCCTCTTCTGCTCCTCTTTCTCCTGCTCGTCCCTCTCCTGCTCCTCCCTCTTCTGCTCCTCCTTCTCCTGCTCGGACCCTCTCCTGCTCGTCCCTCTCCTGCTCGTCCCTCTCTTGCTCCTCCCTCTTTTGTGTGCTTTTTGTATGCCCGCATTTTCCTTGCCTCGGGTGCGATGTCAATCAAGCAATCATTGGGGGCATACGCCGGGGGGCGCGTCGCCTCGCCCACCCTACGACGCCACTCCCGGGGGTCACCACGCGCGAGTTCCCATGCAGGCTCATTTCCCATACCAAGCAGCTCTCGACAAGAAACATCAACTTGCCCCAGCCAGGAGCCTTGTGGGCGCCCCCTTGGCCTCCTCCACGCCGGATTGTCTCTTACAGATACAACCCGATGGGAAGGATCGATTTCAGGGTAGCGTGCCACATGTCCATATAGCCGAAGTTGGTGCTGACGGACTATGCAGGTAAGATAAGATTTTCATCCTATCTAGACACTTTGCAAGTACCAACTACTAACTATGCAGGTAATAGGCCTCGATTCAGTCTCACGGTGCAATCGCTGATTTGACACGTAATCATCCCAGCGATACCCCATGATTCTGCGAAAACACTTATTACCAAAGGCATTGATTCGTCTCTTCAAGTCACTATTTAGTGTCCATGTCTCACAAACCCTAGAGTAAGACAGGGATCACAAGCGACTTGAAGATCCGGATCTGTGTCCTCCTGCCCCAGGTACCGACAACGCCAAATACTCCCACTGAGCGAGTCCATAACACGTGGGCTATGGCCAATCCGCCGTAAGGCTTCTTGACGTGTCCCGCCGTCATTATGGACTCCGCTACCAAGGTATGTAAAACTTTCCAGATCTTAATGTCCTCGCCCCACGCTGAACAGACTGTACTGCTTCATCTAGTTTAAATCCCCCAAACACCTGGACCTTGGTTTTGAGACAGGAGACCTCAAATCCCAAGGCTTTGCCCCCTCGTAGCGCCTCGAGAGCCATCACCAGGACCTCCAGCGACTCGGCAAAGATTACTGCATCATCGGCAAAAACATGATCATGATCTTGGGGTTGACGACGGATGCTCCACAATCACTTTTATCTACAACCTTGTCCAATACCCAGTCCATACAAGCGTTGAAAAGTGATGGGGCAAGGACCGCACCCTTGCCCCACTCCGTATTCACAGGAAAGAAACTGGATACACCCCGCCCCACACTTCACGCACTCTCAGTCCCAGAATACAGACCAGTTATCAAAATATTTGTCCTTGCAGGAATCCCTTGAAGTCGCAGAAGATCCCAGAGTGACTCACATGCACCGAGTCAAACGCCTTCTTGAGATCACATAGGCCTGCAAGCATCCCCTGTCGAAAAATCACGTCGGCGTTCCACCAGGACACGAAGCGCTAGGATACGGTCCGTTGTTGACTTTCCAGGCGTGAACCCAGACTGCTGAGGTCTCTGAGCTTCACCAGATGACTGCGAATTCGTGTCAGCAATAGATGGGCAAGCACCTTGCCTGGTACGCCCGAGCAGTGTAATACCGCGGTAATTGTTGCAGTCCTGACAGTCCCCTTTTTCCCCTTTCCAGATGGGACACCAGCCCCCTTTTCCAGTCAGGAGGAATGGTACTATTGCCACACGGCAGTCAGGACAGCATGCAACCCGCGGATCATGGGCCCCACCCCCCGCTTTGGGAGCTCCGCACTGATATTACAAAAAACCAGCTGCCTTTCCACCCTTCAACTTTGCTACAGCCTCTCTGACTTCGTCAAGAGAGGGTGCGGTTTCGTCAATGGGAGGATCGGCATCCACTGCCTGTAACCCAGTGGTGTGAATCTGCTCAGTTGGAGGGTCCACTGTAAACAACTGCCCAAAATACTCAGCCCAACGAGCCATCTGCCCATCCATGTCCGACACGAGGCGACCATCTGCTGTTCGAATAGCACTCGCCCGAGAAGGAGACTTGGAACGGAGCTTCTTCAGGGCTCGGTAGGCGGGTCGGAGGTCATTAGCGTTCAAATGACCCCCGACATCCTCAGCGAGACTCCTGACATACCTCTCCTTGACTCTCCTCAGGAGGGTTCTAGTCCGGCGTGACAGAGCCCTGTGCTGGTCCCGGTTCCCAGCCACCTGGCAGCGCGACTCTCCTCGATTTTTCCAGCGTCTCCGTCGAGGGCAAAACCACGCCTTGACCCCGGGGCTCCCCAAACACTCCTTGGCAGCCTGTAGAGTTTCACGTTTTAAGGTATCCCACAGTTTACAGGATCCCGAGAGCACCGAGCACATCAAACCGATTTGAGACTGCCACCGCATACTCACGAGCACATGTCAAGTCCTTCAGTTTCTCAAGATGAAACACAGTATGGTTACCTCTTGAGATTCTTCTGGACTTGCATGAAGCTTAAGTGTAGCAACAACAAGTCTGTGATCTGTTCCAAAGAACTCAGCACTCCGGTAAACCTCCAGTTCAGGAGGAAACCTCCAACCCAGTACTAACGAGGATGTGGTCGATCTCCTTAGCTACCCTCCGGCATTACTATACCATGTCCAGCGGTGCAGCTCTGGTCTCTGATACCAAGAACCTGCAATTCTCAACCTTCTGGACCTTGCAAAGTTCAGAAGCAGAGAACTGTTTGGTGTTTCTGGTACCGGAGCCATGGGGACCAACACATAAAATGTAGCCATCTCTCACAGTGCCAGTAGTAGCATTGAAGTCGCCCAAGACAATGAGTGTGTCCCGAGGAGGACACTGGTCTGAGTCGAGTTTGGCGTAGAAAAATCTCCTTCTCTTCATTTTAAGCATCTCGGTAGGAGCGTACAACTGCAACAAGAGACATGAAACCCAGAGTGAGTTTTTGGGTTTCTGGGAAACCCTGGGTGCGATGTCGGTCGTCAGTATACCCATTTGTTATTTTCTTCATGAGACTGTTGTTGCCCTGCGAGGCACGGGTGCACGGTTATTCATGTTCGGCCTTATGGACCTTTCCTCTGCTGTGTCTCCTTATGATTGTTCTGCTTAAGTCAATATGCCCCCCTTTGGTGGGTTTGATGTCCATCTCTGTACGTCGTCGGCGTGGGCCTGCGTGTCACGTAACATTTGTACTTCTCCGTTTTCATGTATTGGGTCTGCCGCTCTTTGAGTGCAATAAATTGATATAAACAATTTTTCTCTCTCTCTCTCTCTCTCTCTCTCTCTCTCTTTTCCTCTCTCTTCTCCTCCCTCTCTTCCCCTCTCTCTCTCTCTCTCTCCCCCCTTCACTTTTAGGAAACTGTTATTAAAACTTTACTCCAGCACCGCATGTTCCTACTACATTCTCCGTTCGTTTCTGCACCACCAAGCCTTTTTTGCTCACCACCCTGCTTTTTTTCTTGTATTATTTTCAAAACTCCCTGGCCAGGCAACCCAATCCTCCTTTTTTATAGAAATATACAATAAATGTCTATCATTTTTATATGTCCTGACTCTGGACATTTTAATTTTTTTATAATTTCGTGGAATCACAACATTCGGGTTATTTCGGGACCACAGCGAGACAGGTTCACCAAGAAAACTGTGGAGCGTGTGTCAGCGGAAAGAGATTCTCCCGCACACTTCTTGGCGGCAAATGGTCCAGATGGCTGTGTCTGCCCTCAAGTCTGTTCTCGAGCAGGAATATCAAGTCGTACTGTGTAATGGTGTGGACGGGTTGTGGTAGGGGCGCCGCAGGGAGCGAGATGAAGGCAGGGGAGTGAGAGGTTGCAGGAGAGGATAGGGAGTACAGGGCGATGGGACTGTATGTAATGTATATGTTACTGTTGGATAAACAGGCTGGAGAGAGAGAGAGAGAGAGAGGAGAGAGAGAGAGAGAGAGAGAGAGAGAGAGAGGAGAGAGAGAGAGAGAGGAGAGAGAGAGAGAGAGAGAGAGAGAGAGAGATAATATTGGTAACGTCACAAATATAGTCACTCCAGCAAACCTCAGTAACCTGCAAGGGCACAGCGTCACCCTGTCTAGCCTGTCCCTCACCCTGCCCGTCCCATCATGCACCATCATCATCCCGTCAGGGGGAAAGGGAAGCCGGGAACCCTGTAAAAATGTTGTCTGGATCGTTTCCCGCGGATGAGGAAGCGGCCAAGAACCTTTCGTGGAATATTTTATAACCCAACTCGTCGTCCTGAAGAGGCTGGGTAGTGAAGAGATCCCTCGACCCTCCCACATTGACCTCAGCACTGTCAGATACTCCTCACTAAACACGGCAACACGCTATTTCCTTCTCCTTCTCGGCCAACTACTCGAGGCTCTGAGGGATATCGTTGAGACTTGCCGCTGAGGGAGTGAGCGTAAGGCTGCCTCTCACTCCCTTGTTTTAGAATTGCAGGCTGTGGGAGGGAGCGTAAGGCCGCCTCGCACTCCCTTGTTGTAGAATTGCAGGCTGTGGGAGGGAGCGTAAGGCCACCTCTCACTCCCTTGTTGTAGAATTGCAGGCTGTGGGAGGGAGAGTAAGGCCGCCTCTCACTCCCTTGTTGTAGAATTGCAGGCTGTGGGAGGGAGCGTAAGGCCGCCTCTCACTCCCTTGTTGTAGAATTGCAGGCTGTGGGAGGGAGAGTAAGGCCGCCTCTCACTCCCTTGTTGTAGAATTTCAGGCTGTGGGAGGGAGAGTAAGGCTGCCTTTCACTCCCATGTTGTAGAATTGCAGGCTGTGGGAGGGAGAGTAAGGCCGCCTCTCACTCCCTTGTTGTAAAATTGCAGGCTGTGGGAGGGAGAGTAAGGCCGCCTCTCACTCCCTTGTTGTAGAATTGCAGGCTGTGGGAGTGAGAGTAAGGCGCCTTCACTCCCTGTTAAATGCGGCTGTGGGGGGAGGTAGGCGCCTCACTCCCTTGTTTTATGAATTGCAGGCTGTGGGAGGGAGCGTAAGGCCGCCTCTCACTCCCTTGTTTAGAATTGCGGCTGTGGGGAGGGAGGTAAGGCCCCTCTCACTCCCCTTTTTTAGAATTTCAGGTTGGGAGGGAGCGTAAGCCCCCCTTCACCCCTTGTTTTAGAAATTGCAGGGTGTGGAGGGGTTAGGCCCTCCCGGGTTGAGGGTGTTTAAGT
>JACEEZ010020788.1:0-12500 GCA_016584305.1 Chionoecetes opilio
CCCCTAAATTCCCCCCCAACCCTCACCCCCCCAACCCCCATACCCCCCACCCATTTCCCCCCCCACCCACCCCACCCCCCAACCCCAAAAATTACCCCCCCATCCCCCCCCACCCTTTCCCCCCCCCCCCTTCCCCCCCCCAAATTTTTTTTTTTTTTTTTTTTTTACCCCCCCCAAAATCCCCCCCCCTTAACCCCCAAAACCCCCCCCCTTCCCCAAATTCCAAAAAAAAACCCCCCCCCCCCAACCCCCCCCTTTTGTTTTCACATTCTCGCAATCAGTTTGCGGGAAATCATGCGCGCCCCCAAAAAAAGGGGAATGTTTACAGTATGACGCACCATGTTAAACAAAAAAAAATTTAGAATATCAACATTTACAATGTATTTAGTATTTCGTTGCGTAGCCCTTTCTCTTGTGACCCTTTGAAGGCGACGTGGGCACGTCAGCAAGATTTTGAAGGAACTCAGGCTTAATTCTTCCCAACATTTTGGGAGCCCCATTTCAAGCTGGGGAGTGAAAGGGGGTCACGTGAGCGGAGTTTGCCTTTTAATGGGGCCCCAAGTTTTTCATAGGATATAGGGGGAGATATTAGCCAGTCATCTTTTCTCTCAATCTGCATCTCAACCCATGATCACATTCGAGCTTGGGGGAGGATGCCCCACCCCTTTTGGGAAAAAATCTGTGCCTTTCTTTTCAAAGCGGGCCCTCCAGGGGTTTTTAAAAGAAAAAAATAAAACCACGTTAACAGTTGTTTTCTTTGGGAAAAAAACTAAGTTTCAAATACCATGAAAAGAAAAGCAACCCACACCATTAAACGGGGGGGGTTTGTTTTTTGGGTTTTTGTGTGTAGCGAGGTCGGGGGTCTGAGCTGGGGCGACGGTACATTTTTGCGGCCCTCCTCCACTCACACAAAGGGCTTTCGTCCTCAAGCACAGCCCGCCACTTGTCGAGACCCCAACTCTGTATTTTTTTCAAAGTAAAGCCTTTTCTTCCTTTGGCGGTCATTTATCAGGGCTTATTCCGCCCCAGTAAACCTGTAGCCAAGGTCAGTTTCAAATTTTCCGTACAGTACGAAGCGACAATTACCAAGAAAGTATGTTTTTCCTCCTTCAGTTCTCGGCGTAAGGCTGGGTTTTGGCATCAAGCGTCGCCTTAACACGCTCCGGGTTTTTCTGTTACACTTTTTTTTTTTTGTTTCCCGGGTTTTTTTTTTTTTGGGCGGGAGTTTCCCCTCTCCGCCACCCTTTAAAATTGGCGGATCAAATTTTGCAGTTCAAGCTTTTGTCCTTTAAACTTGCAAATTTTCCTTATTATGATCCCCCCCTGGGAAAGACAAAGATTGCTTTAATCTTTTGCCTCCGTATGTTTTCCCCCATTTATAATCCGCAAAAACAGGCAAAAAAAACGGGAGTAGGTGAACGCGCAGGCTATAATTTTAAATCATGCAAAAATGTAAAACCCCCTAGGAGGGAGGGGGAGGGGGGAACCCTCCCCCCCACACACCCGGGGAGTGGGGCAAAGATTACGTCGCTGTCAGACATACGATTCATGCCTTCTTTTTTTTTATAGTTGGGAAAACAACTTTAAATCTCGCGTAAATTCGATGAACGGATTTTTGGCTAAAACATCCCGCCAAGCTGAGGTGCAAAAAAAAAAAAAAAAAAAAAAAATGATCGGATATTCATAAATGGGTTTTGACCTTTCCCCCGGTCAACCTATTCCAAAAAAATTTCCATATAGGGTGTTTGCGCCACGGGGGGCGGAACCAACCACCACACACACACACAAAACACACAACACACACACAGACGACAGACAACCCCTTTTTTTATATTATTATTAATTAAAATATTACCTAGATTACCCTAGATTACCCTAGATTACCCTATATTTTTTCCCCAAACCCTAATTTACCCAATTACCCTATATTACCCTTTTTTACTCCTATTTACCCAGATTACCCTATATTTCCCTATATTACCTATATTCTCCATATTACCCTACTAGCCCCAAAGCCGCCCTCCCGGGCGGGCTTTTTGGCTACTCCTGCGGAGGGCTATTGGGGGTGGGCCTTTGGCCACCAAAAACGGGGCTCTCCAATAGCCCCTTTAACTTTCCCGAAATCAGGATGTAAAAAAGTTGTATTCCCCCCCCCCATTCCCACCCCCTTACCCATCACCCCCCCCCCATTTACTCACCCCCTTCCCATCACCAACACCCATTCACTCACCCCTTACCCATCACCCCCAATATTCCCCCCCCCACCCACACCCCCCACCCATTCACTCACCCACACCCCACCCATTACCCACACCCCCCCATTCACTCACCCATTACCCCTCACCTACACAAGGTTTCCTCAATTCCGCAACCCAATTTTTTTTTACAATTATCGCTAAAGGTGCTAAAAAAAAAAAAAAGTGATCGGATATTCTAATTGGGCTTTTAAAACCTTCCCCTGGGCAACCCGGTTCCAAAAAAGTGCCATGTGAGGTGATTGCGCCACGGGGGGCAGAACCCAACCCGACACACACACCAAACCCCACACACACACACACCACACAAGCAGACAACAGAAGCCGACACACTTTTCGCTTATATTTACCCTTACCCCTCACCCCCCACCTATTCCCTCACCCAACACCCATCACCCCCCCAACCCCCACCCCCCCCCATTCAATCACCCATCACCCACACCCATTACCCCTCACCCCCATTCATCACCATTACCCATCCCCTACATCAAGGTTTGCTCAATTCTCGCAAAACCCCCTTTTGTTTTTTACAATTTCGTAATAGGCTGCTAAAAAAAAAAAAAAAAAAAAAGTGATCGGTCATCTTTAAGTGGGGTTATGACCTTCCCCTGGTAAAACCCGGGCCAAAAATGTGCCATATGAGGTTTTGCGCACGGGGGGCGGAACATACCCCCACACACACCGACAGACAGACAGCACACTTTCGCTTTTTTATTTTTAAGAATTTCTCCCTTTTTACCCTATATTACCCTAATTTTTCCATATACTCCTATATCTCCTAAAATCCAATTTCCCTATATTTCCCTAATTTTCCCAATTTTCCTTTTTACTCCAATACACCAATTTTTCCCCCAATTACCCCAATTTCTTTTATTTCCCTATATTACGTTTAATTACCCTAAATACCCCCTATTTTCCCTTATTTCCCATATTACCCTAATTGCCCATATTACCCCATTTTACTCCAAAAGGAATTACCCCTTAAGTTTTTTCCTTATATTACTCCCAATACCCATATTACCCTATTTTTCCCCCTTATTTTACCAATTCCCCTATTAAAATTTACCCTATAATTAAAACTCCTAGTACGCTAATTCCCTTTACCCCTATATTACCCTTATACCCAAATTTTCCCCAAACCCCAAATATTACCCCTTTTATACCCTATAAAATCCAAATTTTTACTCCTAGATTACCCTATATTAAACTCCTAAACCCCCATATTCCCCTAAAATTACCCTTTAATTACTCTGGATTATCCGAATTAACCCCTGATTACCCATTTTTACTCCGAATTATGAACCTAGATGACCCCATATTACCCTATTTATTACCCTAATTACCAATTACCCAAAAAGGGTTTTAATAAAAAAATTTTAAATTTTTAATTCTTTTTAAACCCTAATTACCCCCTTTTATTACCCTAATTACCTTATATTACTGTGTTTAACTCCTATAATTAACCCATATTACCCATATTCCCCCCTTTTTACCCTATATTACCCATAAAACCATTAAAATCCTATTTTACCCCACGAATTATTTCCTATATACCCTATTTTGATTTCCTAAAATTACTCCCTAAAAATTTCCCCTTTTAGAACCCCAATATTACCCTAAAAACCCAAAATTACTCCTATATTTTTTACCCTGGTTTACCCTAAACTCCTTTTCCCCCTTATTTTAAATTTTTTTTTTCCTTCTTTTTCCCCCTTTTATATTACTCCTATAACTATATGGGTTTACCCCATATTATTTCCAATAATTACCCTAAAAACCCATATTACCCTAAAAATCCTAATATTACCCTAATTACCCCATATTACCCAAATTTTACCCTTTTATTAGGGGGCTAAACCCCAAAAATATTACCCACAAGACCCTAAAACCCCTTATATTACCCTATATTACCTATATTAAAACCCCCATATTCCCCTTTTAAAATTTATTACCCTATATTACTCCATTTTAAACCAATTCCCAGATAACCCTAATTACCCAAAACCCACCCGGAATTCCCCAAGTACCTAAACCCCAAATACCCTAATACCAAATTACCAATATTAATAACCCTATATTACCCTAGTTTCCCCCAACACTCCATAAAACCCAAAAAACCCAATTTTTCCCCTTTAATTACCCCAAATATTACTCCTATTTTACCCTAGTACCCTATATTACCCCTTTTGGGAAATCCTATATTTAAACCCTTTATTTACCCTATTTCCCCTAAACCCATTTACCCTTTATACCCATATTCCCCCAATTACCCAATTTACCCAAACCAATGGTACCCAAATTCCCCCAAACCCCCCTATAATAACCAATTTACCCAATTATTAAAACCCAAATTTTATTTCCTAAAACCCAAACCCCAAATACCAATCCTTTTAACCCCAAACCCAATTTACCCAAAACCCATAACTCCAATTTTCCCAACCTAATTTTTAACCCTTTTATTACTCCAAATTACCCCTTTTTTAAACCCATTTTTACCCTATAACCCAATTTTAAAACTCCCTAAAATCTAATATACCCAAATTTACCCATTTCCCCAATATTAATCCAAAATTTTACCCCTATATTTAACTATCTCATTCAATTTTACCCTATATTTCCCCTAAAATTACCCATATTACTCCAATTTTTACCCAAATTTTTACCCTTTTTTCCCCTTATTATTTCCTGATATCCCCTTTATATTACCCCTATTTTTCCCTGAAATTACTCCTTTTTTTTCCCCTATTTTACCCATTTTTTACTCATAATTTTACTCTATATTACCCCAAATTACCCATTTTCCCCCAAATTTTAAACCCCCCTATTTTTAACCAATTTAAACTCATTTTAAACCCATGGCCCCAAATTTTACCATAGTTTATCTATATTATCTTATTTTCCCCTATTTTACCCTATTTTATTTTTTAATTACTGCTATAAAACCTTTATTACCCCTTTTTTAAAATTTACTGCATATATTTCTATTTTACCCTTTTTTAAACAGTATGAGAGAAAAGGTCACGGGTTTTTAAAAAACGAAGAAACTTTAAAAATTTTTTTAAAGGTAACAAAAAACAAACCCCACAAACACCCCCCCACACCAACCCCCACACACACACAAAAAATAATAAAATAAAATAAATGATAAGTGTTTAACAGGGCCCTTTAATGTCAAAATATTATCAAAAACGAATATCAAAAGAAGTTTAAAACCCACCTGTTCAGAGGAGGAGGAAAGGGAGGAGGAGGAGGGGGGAGGAGGAGGAGGAGGAATCATGGGAAATTTACTTTAGGAATAACAGACACCAGGAGCCAAATTGGTCCATAACGAGGGTATCTGTGAACTACTATACTAACTATAAACTACAGTAAAAAAAACTTTTGGAAAAGATCCATGTCCCTAAAGAAGATATGAAATGAATTTTCGTAGTGAAAAAAGATAGGATTTTGAAAACATACAACAAAAACACCACTAGCACTAATCGACCCGGGGGGAAACTAAAAATATGAATTGCGGGGCCCACTATCATTCGCGGGGGGCACTACAATCCCCTTTATTTTAGATTGCGCATGGGTTCTTTTTTTTTAATGTAGTTTTGCGGGGGCTTGGGAAAACATTTGTGGTAGCTTGTTCCATCGTTTAAACAACTTAACTTTGAAATAAGGGTTACGAAATCTTTTAAATGAAAATTTGGGCCCGTTAAGTTTAAACCGTTATTTTTGTTTTTCATTGATTTGGGAAAAGCTCGAATAGGTTCTTTTTTGGATTAATGACAAAAACCCCTTTTGGGATCTTCAGGTTTCTAAAGTCCCCAGGATTCTACGATCCTTTAAGGAAAACATTTAATTTTCCGAAGTTTTTCTTCATAAGATGAATTCGCAGAGAGGGAATTTTTTGGGTTTGGGGGGGGTTTTTATTTTCTTTGCACTGTTTCCCAAATTTGGCTTGATTTTTTACGAAACGGGGTGACCAGAATTGAACGGCATATTCCAAGTGTGGCCTAACCAAGGACGTGGATAATTGTGTCATTACTTTTGGAGTTTTTTTTGTTCAAAGTTTGTTTTAAAGAAGCCCCAAAAATCATATTTTGCCCTTTTTTCTGGGAGCTAGGCAATGCGGAAATGGTTTTTAGATCATTTTGATGATGGGCACCCAAACTTTTTCCTGCTGTACTTTAGGTTTAAAGATTTATTTTGCATTTGGGTAGTTATATTTGAAGGGGTTCGTTGCCCATATTCATTTTTTACATTTTTCGGAATTTAATTTTTTTTAGCCATTTTTCACTCCAATTGATAGTTTTTCGAGATCAAATTTGGGATGAGTTCGCAGTTTTCTTAAAATATGCTTTTTCCACCTTAAAATTTTGGGGTCATCTGCAAAATTTGATATTTTTGTTTCCCCCGTCAAACAGGGCCAGATCATTTATATATATCAGAAAAGAGTAGGACCCCAAAACCCAGCACTGAGGCACCCCAAATAGTAAATCTAACCAAAAAAGATGCTGCCCTTTATTACTACCGTTGTTTACGATTTTAAAGGGAAAACGGCCCAAACTATGAACCTAAATTGCTCTCCAAGCCAGTGCCCTTTGCTTTGGGGGAAAAAAACCTTTTGGGGAACTGATCGAAGGTTTTGAAAATCAAGGTATATTACACCCCAGGGAAAATTTTTGCGTCCCCGTTTTTAAAAAATTTACGTTAAAAAAATCGAGTAGGTTTTGGGAAAAACCCGGAACCCCTTTTTTTCCCAAAAAACCAAATTTCTGGAGTTAAATTTTTTGTTTATGTTAGTTTTTGAGTTATTTTTATCGAGAAAAGACACTATTTAAACCCGCAAAATTTTTCCAAAAAGTTTAACAATCACAGAAGTTTGACTAATTGGGCAATAAATTTCTTGGAGGCCCTTTTCTCCCTTTCTTGGGAAAATCCCTTTTAAAAGTAGCTAATTTCCCCATTTTAGGAAAAATTTTTTTCCCTTAGCGATTTATTGAGGGAAATAGCCGCAAAAAAACCCCCCTCCGGGGGGACTTTTTGGTTTGCTCCTGCGGAGGGGGTATTGGGGGCCTTTTGGCCCCCCCACCTGGTTTGGTGGGCCAAAGGCCCACCAAACATGGAAACTCCGATTTGCCCCTTCAACCCTTTTTCCCGGGAAAACATGGAAAGTTTGAAATGTAGGGATTTCCCCCCCCCCATTAAAAAACCCCTACCCCTCATTCCCCCACCCATTTTACTCAACCCCTTTCCCATCACCCCCCACCCATTCACTCACCCAATTTCCCCTTTCCCCCCCCCACCCATTCACTCACCATTTCCCATCACCCCCCCCACCCAATTTACCCCCTTACCCCTCACCCCCCCCCCAAATTTACCAACCCAAACCCATCACCCCCACCCATTCCCCCCTCACCCCCTTACCCAAACACCCCCACCCAGGGCACCCCATTTCCCCTTCACCCCACCCAATTCACCACCCATTACCCAAACACCACACACCCATTCACTCACCCATTACCATCCCACACAC
Source organism: Chionoecetes opilio (assembly GCA_016584305.1). Classification (NCBI taxonomy): domain Eukaryota; kingdom Metazoa; phylum Arthropoda; class Malacostraca; order Decapoda; family Majidae; genus Chionoecetes; species Chionoecetes opilio. Next base: position 7,780 of record JACEEZ010020788.1, read on the forward strand.
CCATTCACTCACCCCCCCCCCTTTCCCCCACCCATTCACTCACCCATTACCCATCACCCACCCACCCATTCACTCACCCATTACCCATCACCACACACCCATTCACTCACCCATTACCCATCACCCCCCACCCATTACACCCTTTACCCCCCCACCCCATTCACTCACCCATTACCATCCCCCCCACCATTCATTTCACCCAACCCATCACCCCCACCCATCACCCACCCAACCCTTTCACCACCCCTTTCACCCCCAACCCATTCCCCATCACCACACACCCATTCACTCACCCATTACCCATCACCCCCCACCCTTTCACTCAACCCTTTTACCCATTCCCACACACCCATTCACTCCAACCATTACCCATCACCCCAACCCATTCACCACCATTACCATCACACGCCCATTCACTCACCCATTACCCATCACACACCCATTCCCACCCCACCCACCCAAACTCACCCATTACCCATCACAACACCATTCAATCACCCATACCCATCACCCCCCACCATTCCATCACCCCCCACCCAATTCATCACCCCCCACCCATTCACCACCAGTACCCTCACCACAACCCTATCACCCAACCCATCACCACCCATACCCATCACCAACACAATTCAAATCACCCATAATCAAAATTCTACCATTCCCACAAAAACAAACAACTCACATAATACCCATTCAACCTTTTCCTACCCATAAACCCCCCCATCACCCTCACCCATCACTCACCTCAACCCACACCCATTCCCATAAACCCCACCCTTTCCTCACCATTACCCTCCCTACATCAAGGCTTGCCCCCAATTCCCTCCAACCCCACTTTGTTCCCAATTTCTTAAGGCAGCTAAAAAAAAAAAAAAGAATCGGATTCTCTATCTATCCTTCCCTGGTCACCATTCCAAAATTGTCCATAGATTTTGCCCACGGCACCTTAACCACACACAACCCCCCCACCCCTCTCCCCCGAAAACCCCTTTCGCTTTATTTTTTAATCTTTAATCCTTCTTCTTCCTTCCCTTCCCACCCCCCTTTCCTTCTTTCTTTTTGGGGGGGGGGGGGGGGGGGGGGGTAATTCTTTCTTCCCTTGCATCCCCTCCTGTCTTTAAATTTTTAAAATCCCCCCCCTCTCCTCTCCCCTCTCTCCCCTTTTCCTCTCCTCTCTCTCCCTCTTTCTCTCTCTCCCCTCTCTCTCTCTTCTCTCTCTCTCTCTCTCTCTCCTTCTCTCTCTCTCTCTTCTCTCTCTCTCTCCCATGGATGAAGGAACAATAAAAAGAAAATTATAAAAGGAAGAAAAGAATTGCAAGAGATGATTGAAGGAGAGGAGGAGGAGGAGGAGGAGGAGGAGGAGACGTAACAAAGGTGGGAGGGAATGTATGAAATAGCGAAAGAGGAAGAACGAAACAGAGAGAGAGAGAGAGAAATGATCTTCACTACTACTACTACTACTACTACTACTACTACTATTCCTACTACCACTACTAATACTACCACCACCACTACTACTACTACTACTACTACTACTACTACTACTACTACTACTACTACTACTACTACTACTATTCCTACTACCACTACTACTACTACCACCACCACTACTACTACTACTACTACTAGTACTACTACTACTACTACTACTACTACTACTACTACTACTACTGCTACTACTACTACTACTACTCCTATTCCTACTACCACTACTACTACTACCACCACCACCACTATCACCACCACCACCACCACCATCACCATCACCACCACCAACACCATCACCACCACCACAATCACCACTATCACAACCACCACTATCACCACCACCACCACTATCATCACCACTACTACTATCATCATTTTGTATATACAGTATACTTTACTCCCTTAATGCAATCAGTTATAATCTATTTATCTATGTAAATACTCTTTAGCTACTACTATTACTACTACTACTACTACTACTACTACTACTACTACTACTACTACTACTACAACTACTACTACTATTATTACTACTACTACTACTACAAACCACTACAAACCTACTATTAAATACTACTACTACTATTAATACAACTACTACTACTATTATACTACTACTACTACTACCACTACTACTACTACTACTACTACTACTACTACTATTACACTACTACTACTATTTACTACTACTACCACTACTACTACTACTACTACTACTACTACTACTATTACTACTACTACTACTACTACTACTACTACTACTACTACTATTCTTTTAAATACTACACTACTACTACTACTACTACTTTTACTACAAACTACTACCACTACTACTACTACTACTACTACTACTACTACTATTACTACTACTACTACTACTACTACTACTACTACTACTACTAACCACAAATTTCACCAGTAAGAACAGTACTAATAGGTCTTTTTCCCCTCTTCTACTACTACTACTACTACTACTACTACTACTACTACTACTACACTACTACAATATACCTCCACCGCCTCTTTATTTGCGGCGGGTACCGCATACCCCACCTCGCTATTGACTGTGGCATCCAACCTTAAAAACTACCCCTAAAAATACATACTTTTACTAACTAACTACCCCTAAATTTACAAACCTACTCTATTCCCTAACCTATCCACCCCTTATCCCACTCTCTACCAATGTGGCCTCGCAATCGAGGTCACCTATGTCCGTGTTAGAGGGAGTGGAGTATCTCGTACCCCTGAGACACAGGAGGCAGACCGGAGCAGGAGAAGGAGAGGCGACACCTCTCCAGGCGGCGACGGAGCCCCTTGGCTGGTGCTTCTTTACTGACATCAAGTCAGCTAGTCTTGAGTAGAAGCTCCTAGCCTTGGGGGCCATGCCGCCAGATGTGGTGAAGACCAGGGGCGTGAAGGGTTTACCATGGTCGACTTGCGGGATCCTATCGCCATGGGCCCTTATCTTCTCCAGCTCGTTCCTGTGGTGGACAGCCTCGAGGGAGAGCTCACGATGGGAGGGCGGCCATCGGGTCGAAGACCCGGATGTCCAAAAGGTCCGCTGCCCTCTGGTCCAGAATCCCCGAGCACAGATGTCCACGCGAGCCTCAGGGCGGTATTGGCTGTCCTGTACCGCAGGAGTTCCCCATCTAGAGGCAGAAGGTTGGCTCGGTGGAGACGTCGTGGCACACCTCCCTGAGCATGCTGGCTGTCAGGTCCCTCACCTCGTCGTGCCTGATACATACGAATCCCCCCTTTTTGCACGTCATGGTTTTGGTCTGCGCTGTTGGGGGATCCCCCACACAGGTGTTGGGGAGTCCTTCCACTGGCCAGCCGTACCTCAAGCAACGGCTTTCGACAAATTCTTGTTTGTTGAGGTTGAAGCCTTTGCTCTAAATTGGTAGTGATGTTAGCCAGTTGGACGCTCCCGTCTCCTGTGCGATGTGGTTTTTTTCTCACGGTGTCCTGGATGCGGGATGGTCAAAAGGTGTTCAAGGCTGGTCTTCTCCCCTTGCTGCCTGTCTCGTGAGAATCGTTTCTTTGCTCAGCGATCACATTTTGGGTCGATTTCACCTTGTGCGTCTGAGCGATGATCATATCGTGAGGACCTGGTAAGGTTGATGGAGTGAGGTTCTCCACCTCACCCATCTTCTCAGGAGAGGTGATTCCCATCCCCCCTAGTCTTGGAGGGAGTTCGAGCAACGCCCCCCGCGTCATTCCTCAGGACGGGAGATCTCAGTAACGCTGGTATGAAGGTTTTCTTTATAGATTCCCCCCAGCGGTCTGAGGAGAGGGCTGATGTCCGGGATGGTGCGCATGACGAAGTTCCCCCGATGTTGCAGGCCATGCGTGTATGCCGCGTAGGCTGCGTGAGGCTCGGTCTTGGCCATGGCTGACAGGACATCGACCTCGTGCACCCACTCAGACACTTTCTCTCCGACGTACTCCCTTCTTATACTCCTCTGTTCCCAAAAACAGCACCCAAGTGCCGCTGTCCTTCCTTCGTTACCACATTCCACTGCCACTGAAGATGTTTACAGCCCCGTCATAGTGCTCTGGGTTGACGATGAGAAGGATTTAGCGGCGTTGGTGTGTATCCTATGGTAGGGCCATTGGCATGTATTACCCCCCCCACAGTGGCTTAGGTCCTTAATTTGCCGGCCCCTGACGGTCCGTCAGCATATGCCCCCTGCTTCACCTTGGTTTTTTCAAACGCAATCACGTCTTGAAGGGCTGACATGCCAAGGGCGTACATCGCCATGGCCACTGGGTCACACTTGAGTTGTTCCTTCCCTTGACTCTAACACCCTAGCCTTATTGCTACCACTCCTATTTACATATAATTTAGAGGGTTCACTATAAGTGGTTATCGGGGTATGTACCAGGGAAGGACACTTGATTTTTATATTATGAAGCATTGTTTTTCTGTTGATGGAGTTAAACGCGTTTTTTGCGTCCACTACTACTACTACTACTACTACTACTACTATTACTACTACTGCTACTACTACTACTACTACTACTATTACTACTACTACCACTACTACTGCTACTACTACTACTACTACCACCACTACTACTACTACCACCACTACTACTACTACTACCACTACTACTACTACTACTACTACTACTACTACAAGTCACAAGCACAAGCACAAGCACAAGTCAGATGGCAATCCAAGAGTGAATTTTATTTCATTGAACAGGGAGTAAGGCAGGGAGGTGTT
>JACEEZ010020788.1:20469-39628 GCA_016584305.1 Chionoecetes opilio
AACTGAGTTATATATTTAAAATTTATAGCTTATGCAAATGCACTTAAGAAAATTTTAGGATGTCCATTTTAACCAGTAATCACCAGTATGTGTCAAAGAGTATAACATGCTTTTATTAAAACATCATGTAACAACAGTTCAAGCTAGCTATTTTAGACTTGTAAGCAAGAAAAATATTCTGTATATATTTTGAACAAACCTTTGTTTTTTGAGGGTATGTCTTTTAAATCTTTTTTAAGTTTTTTATTCCGATATTATAAAATAACTTTTTTTAGATAATAGTATGGATGTAATTTTAACAAGAATTACTTGGGTTCAGAACCATGAAAATATGAGAGGAGTTCCACTTCATTTAAATTCATGATATTTTTTTTTTTTTGTGATATGTAATATACAACTCCTTGTATGTTATGCAATAAAGATGATGCTGATGATGATGATGATGATGACTACTACTACTACCACTAATTCCAAACTTAGCCCAATTAGCCTCCGCCTCCTCCTCTTACCATCCCTCCTTTAATACTTCCCATAAAACTCAAACTTCCCTATATTTCTAACAACTCTGAACTCTAGTTTCTATCCCTATACAAGGTGATAGACATTTCCTTAATAACCCCTGCAATCTAGCCTTTAACTCCTTCTATCAAGACATTAAATAAAAAGAGACAGAGAGGTGTGGAGTTAGAAGTTGTTACCAAAAGTTTAATGTCCTTCAGAAGTCATTTGTGTTTGAGTGAATAATATAAACATTTAAATAGAATGGAATGTGCAATTTCTGATATTCCATTTCAAAATTCTGTCTGTCTCTCTCTCTCTCTCTCTCCTCTCTCTCTCTCTCTCTCTCTCTCTCTCTCTCTTCTCTCTCTCTCTCTCTCTCTCTCTCTCCGAAATATGATCTAGTTACGAAATGCGAATTAAAAACAAAACGGAGGAAAGAAACGAATGGAGATGAGAGAGAGAGAGAGAGAGAGAAGAGAGAGAGAGAGAGAGAGGAGAGGGAGAGAGAGAGAGAGAGGGGAGACGAGAGAGTGAAGAAGAGAGAGGAAGGATGAGAGAGAGAGAGAGAGAGAGAGAGAAGAGAGATATGAGGCAAGGATTCCGAAATATAAATTAGAACTTTATGGTGTTTCCTAGGACACCTGATATCTTCGTCAAGAGAAAGAAAAAAAAGAAAAAAACCCCAAACAAATTAGGAAAAATGATGTGAAAAACGATGCGATAAGAGAAGAAGAAGAAGAAGAGATGAATACAGGAGGAATAGAAGAAAATATAAGAAGAAAAATAATAATAATAATAATAAATGATAGGATGCAATAAAGGTGTGATTGCTTGTTTGCTTGTGTGTGTGTGCGTATTCATCTAGTTGTATTCATCTAGTGCTAACCCTTACACTACGGAGTTCCCAGACATGTGTGTGTGTGTGTGTTTGTGTGTGTGGGGTGGGTAAGTGTGGTGTGTGTGTGGTGTGAGGGTGTGGGTGTGGGTGTGGGATTGGGGAAGGCTGTTCGGAGAAAATGTGTTTTATCTTTTTAGAGGTTAAAAAAAAATATTGACGTCAGGGTTACTTCTGAACTGTTTTTTTTACTTCTGACGTCACTTTGAAGCTTTTGAAGAACGAATCCCTAGAGAAACATAAAAAAGGAAATCCAGGGACAAGGAAGGAAAAGTGAGGTGGGTAGAGGAGGAGGAGGAAGAGGAGGAGGTGGAGGAGGAAGAGGAGGAGGAACAGGAGGTGGAGAAGGAAGAGGGTAGGTAGGAGGAGGAGGAGGAGAGGAGGAGGAGGAGAGGTGAGGAGGAAGAGGAGGTGGAGGAAGAGGAGGTGGAGGAGGAAGAGGAGGAGGAGGAGGTGGAGGTGGAGGAGGAAGAGGAGGAGGTGAAGGTGGAGGAGGAAGAGGAGGATGTGCAAGAGGTGGATGAAAGGAAGGGATGAAAAAAATCGTAATAGGGAAAGAAGTATTGGTTAAAAAAAAAATGGAGTGATAATATTTAAGGTAAGAAACGTGTGTTATGGATACGTGTGTGTGTGTGTGTGTGTGTGTGTTCACCCCATGGTCTTGTCCACGCGAGCTGGCTCGCGATCGCCAGTTTTCACCCTCTCAGTGCGAGCTTCGAGCTCATTATTACCGATCTTTGGGCAATGCTGGGACCTCACACACCACATCCCCCCCATCCCCTTGCTCAAGGGGACAGTAAACCGCCCGTCAGTGAAAAATCCCCGGGGAGCACGAGGATTCGAACCGCCTACCCACAGAATGGGAGCCCGTCACGTTATCAACCTAACCATCGCGTGGTGTGTGAGTGTGTGTGTGTGGTTTTTTTTTTATTGTGTGTGTTGTGTGTGTGTGTGTGTGTGTGTGTGTGTGTGTGTGTGTGTGTGTGTGTGTGTGTGTGTGTGTGTGTGTGTGTGTGTGTGTGTATTGTGTGTGTTGTGTGTGTGTGTGTCAGAGGTGGGCACTTCCGCAAACACTTCCGCAAACCGCCACTTCCGCAAACTGCGGAAGTCCGAGTTCGTTTGCGGATGTGCGGAAGTGTAAATGTTTGCGGATTTGCCTTTGCGGAAGTACTTCCGCAAACGTAAAAATATGTCCTCAAGTTCCGCCTGTTTCCTTTAGATTCTGAGATATTTAATAGTATGTCCAAAATACACTAATACAATTTTCTCACTTATTTAAACACCAAATTTATTGAGCTATAACTCATCAGAAAGGCTCAATCTCTATCTTTACTCTATCCTTGAAATTTCTTGTAAATCTCACAGTTTTCGAGTTATTTAAGAAAATATGATTTTTTACTGAAAAACAAAGGTTTATCCCTTTTTTGAGATACCTATTATATTAATAGGTAAAACACCTCAAACTTAACGTCTGTTGGTTGTTACCCTATTAAAGTTTCCTCTAGGACTAATAATTTCATTGGCAAAACAAAATAATTTAAACCTAACCAAACCTAACCTCACCAAACCTAGGTGAACCAAATAAGATCCAGGTATTTTCACATCATTTATTAAAGTATCTCTTAGGAGATTATTAGAGGTATATTATTGTACCCCCATTAAAGGTATATAATACCCTACCCCTCTAAATATATATACTCTTAATAGGGAATTATTAAATAGGGTATTAATATTACATATATTTCACCCTGTTTCCTTATAAATACCTTTTTCTCCGTAACTATTAGGTCGAGAGTAAATATGCATATACTCAAAGTTGTTAAGGTTGATGTGTTCTATCGAATGCCATTATCAGAAGTCAATTATCTCTTGTAGATTTTGAGATTTTTAATAGTATGTCAAAAATACACCAATACAATTTTCTCACTTATTAAACACCAAATAAATTTTTCTACGGCTCCTTCGAAAGGCCTGATCAAGCTTTATCTTGACTCTTTCCTAGAAATTTCCAGTAAACCTCATAGTTTTCGAGTAATTTAAGAAATATGATTTTTACGGAAAATCAAAGGTGTTTTCACAAAGTATATCTAAGGAGATTATTAGGGGTATATTATATCTACCACTATAAAAGGTATATCATATCTACCCCTTTTATTATATATACTCTTAATAGGGATTATTAAATAGGGTATTAATATCACACATATTTCACCCTATGTTTCCTTATAAATGTATTTTACTCCGTAACTATTAGGCCAAGAGTAAATATACATAGAAGCAAAGTTGTTGAGGTTGATCTGTTCTATCTAATGCGATTATCAGAAGTCAAGTATCTCTTGTAGATTCTATGGTATTTAATAGTATGTCCAAAATACACCAATACAATTTTCTCACTTATTTAAACACCAAATTTATTTTGCTATGGCTCATCCGAAAGGCCTGCTCAAGTTGTATCTTTACTTTATCCTTGAAATTTCCTGTAAACCTCATAGTTTTCGAGTTATTTAAGAAATAATTTTTTTTACTGAAAAACAAAGGATTATCCCTTTTTTGAGATACCTATTATATTAATAGGTAAAACACCTCAAACTTAACGTCTGTTGGTTGTTACCCTATTAAAGTTTCCTCGAGGACTAATAATTTCATTGGCAAAACAAAATAATTTAAACCTAACCTAACCTAACCTCACCAAACCTAGTATATAGAAGATCCAGGTATTTTCACATAATTATATATATATTATATTATATATATATATAATATCTATATAGTATATATATATATATATGTATATATATATATTATTATATGTATATATATATATATATATATATATATATATATATATATATATATATATATATATATATATATATATATATATAATATACTATATATATATATATATATATAATATATATAATATATATATATATATATATATATATATATATATATATAATATATATATATATATATATATATATATATATATATTATATATATATATATATATAAAGTATATATGTAACGCGGGAAAATGGGTTAAAACTTTTGACTCATGATTGACGAAGAGTTTACGTTGAGTGTGGGGGGGTAAAGTAATATATAAATGTCGAGTAATTAAATGCGTAATTTTCCTTCCCTTCTCAGTTCTGAATCACTATATATAAATATATTTTGACATATTTTGTGCCGACGGTAGCTGGTGACGTCAGCGGGCCAGGCAAGAAGGAGGGCAGGGAGCCATATTAGTTGTCTTTCGGTCCACGTGTAAGCTGTGGTAAGACGTGTGGGGAGGTGAGGCTATCAACCCTTTATAAGGTACGTGCGGGGAAAATGTGTTGGTGGGGATGTAGAGGAGATTAATTATTTATCTGTGATAGCATGAAAGCTAATGGAATGTGTTATTCATAGGGTTTCAAGGTAGCAGTGGGAAGCCGGCGGGGTGAGTGGCGGTGAGCAGTGGAAACAGCTGTGAACGACCCTGGATACACCAGGATACAGCTAAGGCTTTGTTTCATAGCTGGAGTGTGTGGGTATTGATACTTTACTGAGAGAATCAGTGTGACGGGCAAGTTACACAGAGAATCAGTGTGACGGGCAAGTTACACAGAGAATCAGTGTGACGGGCAAGTTACACAGAGAATCAGTGTGACGGGACATTTACTCAGTGATTTAGGGTGAAGGAGTTATAGGGTTACGTTTTGAGCACGAGCTGAGAGTCGCGTCGTGTCGATGTTGTTAGCATTAAGTATGTATTTATGTTAAGACATTAGGTTAAGACATTAGGTTAAGACATTAAGTTAAGACATTAGGTTAAGACATTATGTTAAGACATTATGTTAAGACATTAGGTTAAGAAGGAGTTGGGAAGTAATTACTTGTGAATCAGTAAAGTGACAATATACTAAGATTCTGATAACGAGTTGTTATTCAGACCCATTAGTACTTACATATTTTCTTAATCTTATATTTTTTTTCCCCCACTTATTGTGGGTGGTGGCAGCGTAATAGCCAGGGTTGTGGCGCCCTTCGAGTTAACGTCAAAGCTATACAGCTATAAAGGGGGGCGCCACATAATGGTGGCAGTGGTTTGGATCCATTTCATGGTTTCCCTTACCCACGCGCTAACTAATTCCTTTTTATTTTCCAAGTGCCAGTGCCCAGTGATCACATCCATGTACAGGGTAGCGCTAGTTATGGGACCTGACTATGACAGAGAACACATGTAAAAGGTACGGTACGGTTAGGTTGCCGTACCTTACGGTAAGGTTAAGGTTAGGTGGAAAAGGTACGGTAAGGTTAGGTTGCCGTATCTTACGGTAAGGTTAGGGTTAGGTTAGGGTAACAGCTGGTATAAAGTAAGAAGTAAAGTAAAAGATAACACTAATGTAGGGACCTGACTATGACTAGTTCCCTCAGACCGTGGAGGTAAATGATTCTAACGTAACAGTAGAAATTTATAGAGCGCCAGGAGGCAAGATTATAATTTCTTTTTCAGATGATAGATTGAACGGAATATTGCAGAAAGAATTTGAGTTAGTCATCCTATGGTTAGGCAGTAATGATATCAAGAAAGACAGTAAGGTGGGAGAAATAGTGGAAAATATTAGGAAAGTAGTAGAAACATTGCAGGAAAAGTGCCGATGTGAGATAAGGATTTGCATGATAGAACACAGGATCATAACCGACCATTACGCTAGGAGAGTTGAGCAAGAAACTTACGATAAAGTAGCTAAGGCAATAAACAATAAATTGAACAAGAAGCTAACTCAGTATAGGAAATTAAACTTTAACGCCAAACCATATGCACAAGGCTTAGCGCATGATGGAGTGCATTTTAATAGGACGAGCAGGGGCTTTATATATGAGAAGCTCGTAAATGTAATCATGCACAACTATCAGGCATGGGCTGCCGTGCAAGCTTTAGGAGGACCGGGTTACCCACCGTAAGAAATAATAATAAGAGTGTAATTCAGCGTTGAGGCTTGGGAGACGCCCCGGCAAGTAAGCAACTTCGGAGGGTTGTCGTGGCCTTAATAGCCAGCGTGAAAAGCCCAACACTAGACCTAGTGTTAGCAAACACTAGTTAGAAATAAGGGAGATATAGATTTTTTTTTTTTAATTACGGAAGGGAATTTTTTTTTTTTAAGATGGAGGACTAGATTGATTTTTCCATAGAGAATTTGGAGGATTTCCTCCAGAAGGGAGCAAAGGGTAGGGAGCTTAAGAAGGAGGAAGTAGTAACACACAAGAGAGACGAAACCAGTCCAGAACGATACGCGCGGTTCAGGTGGATGAGTCAGTTAGAACAAGAAGTGGAAAGAACGAAAGATACTGTTGAGTTATTGTTGAAAAATAAGGGAGAGGAGAAGGATGTCAGGAGACCAGTGAGGTCATTGGTAAAGCCTAGAGATATACGAACGCTGAACCTCAGTGATTTACAGGGAATCGAAGCCGAGGGAAGGTTGAAAGTTTTCCTTTCCCAAGTAGAAAGTTGTTCAGAGGATTTGGAGGAGAGAAAGAGGATCCTTATGACAAGAGTGGACCCACCGTTAGCATTATACATACAGAATGCCCTCAGTCAGTTCAATTTTAGATCATGGGACACCCTAACTTATTGGTTATGCGAAGAACTAACAGACAATAATGTCGACAGAATCCTTAACAGCATTTCGGAGGTCAAGTATGATTGGCTGGAAGATCCCCAAGATTTCGCAACTAAACTCAAATGCAAATACGCCATACTGGAAGCAAAGTCAAAACATCCAGGAGAAGTTCCCCGTAGGGATAAGATCATAAAAACAAAACTGTTGAGAGGATTACCAAGCCACAGTAAGGAGAAATTAGAATTTTACATGGATGAACAATTCCCACTGAGAAAATTCATAAAGAAAGTGGAGATTGAGAGGGCCATCGCCATAGGAAGAGACACAAATAGAATATGTGTGGTAAACCAGACCCGGCAGCTGTCAGAGATAACACCCGCTCCCCAGAGTATTCCTCCCAATAAACAGGAACTGTCAGCCAGTCAGTCAGAAGTAAGAGAACTGCGAGCACAGATGGAAGGAATGGGGAGGAAATTACAAGAATTGAGAGTAGGTAACGACCAGAAGCCACCCAGTTTAGATTGGAGAAGGAACTCCCAGACGTTTTGTCCCTATTGTAGAATGAACAACCACTCAGCCGCAGACTGTAGAAGGAAGCCAGGTAGCAACGCTTGTTTCGATTGCTGGAGAGTAGGATGTAGGAGAGGTAGTCCAAATTGTCCTGGGAGGAAAGGATCCTCCCGGTGACTAGTTGAACATCGATCCCCAATAATCCCCTTAGCCATTAATGACCACGTCACGGAAGTTTTAGTAGACACAGGAAGCGAATATTCACTTATAAAGAAGAGCGCAGCTTTAAACTTACAACTTAAAATAAGAACCCACAGTAACATCCCTAGTTTGACAGGCATAACTGGCAAGGAGTTGAGAATCTTAGGTCAAGTAAGAATAAAAATACCCCTAGGAACAGATAGAACAATAGAAGTGTTAATGTTAGTAGTTCCAGACCAGTATTTATCCACCCAAGCCCTGATAGGGATGAATATAATAGGACTAGAAGAAATGACTATAAATTACAAACAAAATAAAATCATGTGGGCTAACCTAACTTACCCCTTGAATTTGTTGAACACCGATACGGCACCATAAGAGCAGTTAAGAGCGAGGAGTGCAAAGATGAAGTGCATAAATCAAGCTGTCATATAATAATACAGCAAAGCGTGACCATAAGACCAGAAAGAACTCAATGGTTAGAGTTACCAGTGGACGAGATAGAGGGAACCATTCTTTTGGTGGACACTAGGAAAAGACAAGTGCAAAATATAGCACCTATGTGTGTCCAGGTTACTAAAGAAAGAACTATCTTTCTACCAATAATTAATAACAGTAATGGACAGCTGAAGTTACGTTCTGGTACAGTTTTAGCTAAGTATAGAATAGTAAACTCAGAAGAAATTCAAGACCAGCAAGTTACGGCAGGACCACGTTGTCTCACCACTAGGATGAGTAGCGCTATGTTATCCGATAGTAATGTTAGCCAAGGTAGTGGTACTCGACAGGAACGAATACAGGCTATTCTAGAAAAGGGAGACTGGAAGCACCTAAGTGGACAGGAGAAACACTATCTTTTCGCCTTAATAAAACAACATCATAACTTATTTATCTTAGATGCAGGAGAACTAGGCACCATGAAAACTGAACCAGCTCATATTCAGGTGTTAGATCCAAAACCGTGTAGAGGAGTCACATATAGGTATCCGGAGAAAGCTAAGGAACTAATAGCTAAAATGTTGAGAGAAATGGAAGAGAAGGACATAATAAAAAATTCCACAGCTGCGTGGTTAAGTCCTATAGTACTGGTTAACAAGCCGAATGGAGAAAAAAGGATGTGTCTGGATTATCTGTGTCTGGAAAGTGAATCAACATTTAGTCACTGATATACACCCCCTACCTAAATTGGAAGAGTTAGTAGAGTCGGTAGCGGGCTATGAATACTATGCCACCCTAGATATGAAAGATGCATATTATCAAGTACTGTTGGATGAGAGTAGTAAAGATCTAACAACTTTCAGTGAAGGGATATCCTTATATAGATTCAAAAGACTTTCCTTTGGATTGAATTGCAGTGCGGCAATTTTCTCTCGCAAATTAGCCCAGATCCTAATCCCTTTACTGAAAGAGAATTGGCTTAAAAATTATCTGGATGACATAATCCTGATGGCACCCAGTTACGAGGTCTTATTGGAAAGGATCGATAGGTTATTTGGACATCTGACTAAATTTGGAGTCAAATTAAATCTGACCAAATGTAAAATAGGGCAAAGAAAAGTTAGTTTTATGAAAATACGCGCATTGTGATTCCCACACAAAGTTTTCTGTTTTAACTAGGAAACATAGCCAACCCTAAACGTAACCTAACCTGATGTGTTCAAGAGTAAACGCCACATACTGTTCCAGAAAACGGGAATATGCATCTGGCTAACCCCAGTTACCTTCCCCAGGTACCCATTTATCAACCCCGAAAGGGGCAATGGACAGCTGGGTGGGCTGGACGTGAGCATAATTGAAAATCTTGAATGCAGATTTTGGCAATTCACAATTGACCACTAAGTTTCAGTTATTGTTACATGTTCCAGGAATCAATGAATTAACATTACACGGGAATGTAAATCACCATAGCATCTTACATTATATATTAGCAATGTCCTCAATGTTATTACTGTTGCTACTATCCCTATTGTTATGGTTATCACTATAATAATTATTACAATATCACGATTATTTCAATGATTATCCTCATTATAATTGCATTATTATGATCATTAATATCATTACTATTATCATTATCATTTCTATCATCATAACTAGTTGTGGTGGTAGTAGCATCAGGAGCAGTAACATCACTGAGCGTATTGTCAGCAACAGGTAATTTTGTGTTGGTGTGCCCGGCAAGTCAACCAGCGGGCACCAGTGCGTCGTGGGGTGACTGCACGTTCCTGGCGGGTGTGTGCAAGTGGCAGGTGCCGGTGAAGAGCCCCTACGATTGTTCATTTCTCTCCCGAGTGGCGGGAAGCAATTATGATCCTCCAGGCCACACCGAGTAAAGCTCCCTTCACACATTCCATACTCGAACCACGATAGCGCCACCAATTTAATTATTCACGCTTTCGTGAAATTTGACCACGATAAACGCAGACCACGATAGCCTCACAACAATGTCACGATGCCTGTACGTATGTGTCATGATGGTCGTAACCAGGGCTTGGAAACGGTTTAAGGGAACGAAAACGAAAACCGAAACGAACGAAATTATGCTCGGAACAAAAACGGAAACGAAAACGTTATCATATTTACTGTTCCGGAGCAAAAACGCTATTTTGAAATCCCTGTAACCGGTTAATAAAGTTATTTTTTCGTTCCATGCCATATTTGGTCACTAATCCATTTTCACTTCCAGTAGCCAAATGATTTAAGTAAATGCATCTGTATTACATACATACATTAATTAAGTCTACTGTATTTGTCCACTTGGCAATTGACGATGTGGTTTTGTTTCAAATAGTATCATATGCACCACTTTTCATTTAATTTGTGAAGAATAACTATTTTTTACCTTATATAATTATGAATTTATGTCTTCGTGATATGCATCACGTTCCCTTATTTTATTACACCTTCCATTCGTGCAATCGTTAAACTATTATACTGCAGTTTAGTTTAAGAATATGCTTAGATTGATATCCAGTATTCGAAAAGGGATTATATATAGTGAGTATGTGCTTAAATGTTTAGCTGTGTTCATAGCCTAATGCTTGATGCGCCGAAATTTCGGTGTGAGGGTCCTAAGTTCGAGTCCTTGGACTACCACATGTAGTCATTGACTTTTATTGATATGGTTTTTTTAAAATTAGTGGGCGGGTGTATTACGAATTAATATAGTTTTGCCATATATACTTTAAATAAAAAATTTAGTGATTCATGTTTTACGACGACTGAGATTGATACTCCTCCCCTTTACCGTTTCCTGTATTGTATTGTAAATGGTTCCCTTTTTAAGGTCGTTAAAAATATAGTTTTTACACATCTGGGGGTTTTTTGATTTTTTTGGAACTTTGGGCCCATAAAAAATTGGCTTTTTCCCAATCTATAAAATGTAGCCCATGTATAGGCATTATTTTTATTAGGGCTAATACCAAAATTCTTACATTTTTTTGAGGGGAACTTTTTCTAACCCGGGTTTTTTCATTTCGTTCAAACCCGGGTTTTCGGGAAAACGTTATGTTTGGAGGGGGAACAAAAAACGAAACTTTTAAAAAATACTTTTTTCTGAGGGGAAACAAACCCTTTTTGAGTTTTTTTTTTCTTTTTTCAACCCCGGGTCGAAAAGGGGGCCGATGGATCATGACGGGCTATAAACTACGTCCGAATGGAAAATCAACGTCCTTTTTTGTTGTCACGATAGAGCTACAAAAACCCACGACATGGGCCCTGCGGTGGGCCCTTAACGTTCACGATACGTCAAGTGCTAGCCCCACACGTGGGCGGGGGTTTCCATGGGGGATGTAAAGGAAAATGGGGGGAGAAAGAAAATTTGGGGTAAACGGGGGGGGTGTTTTGGTGTGGATAATGGGGGAAAACGGGGGGAAGGGGGGTTTTTAATAAGGAAGGGGGTGTTGGGGGTTGGTTTGGGGGAAGGGGGGGGGGGGGGACGCTTTGAAGAAGGCTTTGGTTTTGGGGAAAGGGGGGCGGGGTTTTAATGGTTTTTAAAAGGGGGCGGGTGGGATCACCCCCCACCCCCCCAAATTTTTCCCCTCACCACGTGGTGCTGGGAGTGTTGGGGGAGGGAGTCGAAAGGGTTTTAATTTTCCCCCCAAATTTTTTTTTTTTAGGTGGAAAAGGGGGTCGACGGGGGGGTGTTTAAAAAAAATGGTGGTGGGAAATAAGGGGGGGGGGAGTGGAGGGGGGTTTTTGGTTTTAAAGAAAAGGGGGGGAAGGTTTTAAGAGGGGTGCAAAAAAAAAAAAAGGGGGGGGGAAAGGGAGGGATGGGAAAACGGGGGTTAAAAATTTCTTAAAATTTAAAATAACTTTAAAAATTAAAATTTTCAAAAAAAAACTGGGTTAAAAAAAACCTAAGTCAAAAAATAAAAAAACCCCCTTAAAGATAAGCGCTCCCTTTTGTTAAACCAAAATGGGGAAAAACTTTCCGAGGTTTTTTAGGGGGTGCCCAATAACCTTTTTTCCCTGCCCCCCGGGCCCGGGCGCGTCCCGGAGCTCGGGCACCCATGGAAAACCCCAAAACCCGGGGCCAAAGACGGGGGGCTGGGCGCATTGCTTGTTGGGGGGCGTTCGTGGGTTTCCCTTATGGAAAAGTGTGAAGGGGGCTCTAATATATAAAATATATATATATATATATATATTATATATATATATATATATATTATCAGTTATATTATATATATATATATATATATATATATATATTATATATATATATATATATATTATTTTATATATATACAGTATATATATATATAATATATATATATTTTATTATATATATATAATATACAGTATATATATATATATATATATTATATATATTTTAATATTATATATATATATATATAATATATATATTATATATATATATATATATATATATATATATACAGTATATATATATTATATATATATATATATATATATATATATAGAGAGAGGAGGAAAAGAGAGAGAGAGAAAAGAGAGAGGAGAGAGAGAGAGAGAGGAGAGAGAGAGAGAGAGAAGAGAGAGAAGAGAGAGAGAGAGAGAGAGAGAGAGAGAGAGAGAGAGAGAGAGAGAGAGAGAGAGGATGTGATGGGGGACACAAACTAAACGTGAAACCACAAAAGGACGTGATCCTTAATATTAGTAATTTTACTTTTATTCTTTCATGTTTTTAAAACTTTATTGTACGTTTGTATTCATGCATCTATTTTCCATTGCATTCATTTTCCTATTGTAGCTGTTCCAAATTTTAACGTTCTTATCCTGCTCTTCCCCATTCACGCCTGCGGCAGGAGTAGAGTTGGTTCCACATCACCGACATGTATATGAAGTTCGATCTCAACTGTTATACCAACCAGCCGAGGCAGCGCGCGGCGATGGTATCTCTGTCACTTAAACTCACCGAGGATTCCTGTCTCTCCTTCTGGGTTTACATGTTCACCAACGTCGCCACGCAGACACATATTGGCGCCCTTAAGGTGAGGATGAGCGAAGTAACGACTGTTTATGGTTTGCTGTGGTGGGAATAACTGTAATACCAGGGCCAGGCATAAAGTGTGTTAAAGGTCCCGGTGCACAAATACTTTAGTTATCCATCAAAACATCAATCCTTTGTGAGAGGACAGCGAGGAAAGCACTAAACGTAACCAGGAGTAACTTGCTCGAATCATTATGTAGCGTTGTCGCGTTCATTGTGCTTTCATGATTTACTGTATAAACAAGAAAAGTGGTACGCATGGGTATTTAATAAAACTAAGGTTACGTTGTTCTTCTTGGACCCCACCAAAACCACTGCAGGTGTCTCAGGTGGGGCTGTATAAAAGGGCCGTGTAACAAATATCCGCTGCTGCTTGGCTTAAGCTCCCTTCACACATTTTCCCTAATCGAACCACGATAGCGCCACCAATTTGATTATTGACGCTATCGTGAAATTTGATCACGATAAAAGCAGACCACGATAGCTCACACAATGTCACGCTGCCTGTACGTATGTGTCATGACCACCTGAGTCCATTCCAATCATTTACCACCATATTTGTGATTCAGTTTTTCCCTATTTCCTTTTTAAATCTACGCTACCCATAGATGTTAACATGCACACCCAGGGTCACGCAGATATGACATAGGGATATGACCCTGTGCACACCTACGGAATCTCCGTTTGAATAGTTGCCAGAGTAGAGGCCGCACAGCCTGTGTGCATGTAATACAGTAGCAGAGGCAGATGATCTATGCTGAACACGAATGTTCACGACGGTTCTCCAGACGTTGTCAGAAGTTTAGATATAATAGCTTGGGCAAAACATCATAATCTAAGTGTGATTATTGCCCCACTGAAATATATTCTAGCGATAGACCCAGCAGTGCTCCTCAAGAAAAGTGTTCTGAAATCAATTGACTGTTTAGAAAACCCGTTTGACTGCTTAGAAAATCCTATGAGATAATATTAGATAAATATATTCGTGTTTTACATTCTATCTGACGACTACATTTATATTATGATTGTTTTCAACAGAACGACCGTGAAATATGTGTTTAATAGCCCAAAAATAAATGTGAACGATAGGAAAACAAATAATCTTATTTGTTGTCATAAAATATCAAACGGAAGCAACAAATAGTTCATTAACACTTCAACCAAACAAAAACATTGCGCTACTAAAGATCGAACAGCGGCATTGCCTGTACGGGATACCGCTACCAGCGCTGCCGTGACCGTCACAGTTATTAAAGAGTGGCGGTGAGCCACGTAGCCGGTAACGGGGTGTAAAGCCCCTTCACACATTCCATAATCGAACCACGATAGCGCCACTAACTTAATTATTGACGCTATCGTTAAATTTGACCACGATAAACGCAGACCACGATAGCCTCACAACAATGTTACGCTGCCTGTAAGTATGTGTCATGACGGTCCTAAGATGGTCACGATGGAGTCATGATAGCAGTAAGCCCAAGTCACGAATGGAAAATTACCGATCATTTTGTCGTCACGATAGAGCTACGACAACCACGACAGTGCCATGATGGTGCCATCCATGAACGTATCACGATAGCGTCAAGCGCTAGCAACATGTTCGTCACGTTCGGTCACGATGGACCCATAATCAGGACCATGACGGCGCTACTCATTGCATTGTTGGCGCGTTCGTGGTTCCATTATGGAATGTGTGAAGAGTGCTTAACCCAGTGATTCCTAACCTTTACACCTTGGAGGAACCCCTGTAATAATTTTTCATATTCCAAGGAACCTCTATATATAGTATACTAATATATATATATATATAATATATATATATATATATATATATATATATATATATTATTATATATATAATATAATATATATATTATATATATATAATTATATATAATATATATAATATATATAATATATATATATATATATATATATTTTTTTAAGAAAAGTTCTTGAGCAATATAATTCGTATGAAATCTACAATTACATCACATGTCATGAGAGTTCACACTAATAAGTCAATAATGTTATGACTTACCTTCAGTGTGACACTTGGGCCTGTTTCTCTTTGCGTATCTGTGAAATTCTTGGCCGAATCTTTGACAGACACACACGCAGTTCTTCCTCGACAGACAGAAGACGATTTTTTGATTTGCTTTTAATGACGGTCAGGCATGAGAAAGCTTGTTCACAGAGGTAAGAAGTTGAAAACTGGAGTAAAACATCCAATGCTTTTACTGAGATGACAGGGTACTCTTGCTTTGCTGAAATCCAAAACTTGTCAAGTGATACTTCATAAAATTTCATTTTCAGGTTCGATCGCATTGTAGTTCACTCAGTTCTTCCTCTTCTTGCAGACTAAGTAGGTTTTCTGTACTTGGTGAGAACTCAGTGAAGGGGTTTCTCACCCAGTCATACGTATCTGATGACAAGGAGGGGAAGTACTTATGAAGTTTTTCTGACAGTGATCCCAAATGACTTGTAATTAATGGAATGAGATTTTCATATTCAGTCTGAGTTTGAACTTGAAGTAGGAGTGGAAACATTCCGGCGTTTCCTCTTGAAAGGTGCTTTTTCCAAACAGCGAGTTTATTCTTAAATGCAAGAAGTTTGTCTGTGGGAGTCAGAATGTTTTCCTTCGCACCCTGCATGCTGGTGTTCAAGTTATTTAAATGCTGATAAATATCTGCTAAATATGCTAGTTTCATTTGCCAGTTTGTAGATTCAAGACATTCACAGAAACTGGATTTATTATTCTCTTTGAAGAAAAGCAGCAGTTCCTGTCGCAGCTCGAATACCCTTGTCAAAACTTTACCTCTCGAAAGCCATCGAGCCTCTGTGTGCTGGAGAAGCGTCACGTGATCTTTTTTGCATGTTTTCACATAACCTTGCAAATATGCGAGACTTCAGAGGGCGCTGCTTTATAAAGTTGACCATGTTCACAGTTATATCAAGGACTTGTTTTAAATCATCCCCAATAGTTTTTGAAACCAGAACTTCTCGGTAGAGAAAGCAGTGAGTTGTTATGAATTCAGGTTTTTTTATCTTTCACGCGTGATACAAAGCCTTGTACTGAGCCAATCATTGAGGGAGCACCTTCAGTGCAGATTCCAACGCATCGGTTCCATGACAAACCACAAGATTCCAGGTAAGAAGACAAGATGTTGAAAATGTCGTGGCCTTTGGTAGTTTCTGGCAGTTCTTTACAGCAAAAATAATTTTCCATTATTTCACCTTCTTTTTCAAATCGTACAAATGCCAGCAGCTGAGTTTTACCAGTTATATCAGTTGTCTCATCTACTTGGAGAGCAAAGTTGTTATTTTGCAGTATTTCACACAAAATATCAGAAATATTGTTAGACAGGTCATCCACACGCCTACGAATTGTATTATCAGAAACAGGAACCTTGCTTAATTCACTTTCAGCTTCTTCACCTAGTATTGTTCTCACAATTATTTTGCAAGCAGGCATTATTAGGCTTTCTGCAATAGTGTGACTTTTCATTTTCTTGGCAACTAGCTCAGCCACTAAATAGCTTGCTTCTTGGGCCTTATTACTGATGGTTACCTTCTTTTCAAAAACTTTTCTTTGTTTCTGCTGTGAATCCAAGAGTCTTCGAAAATAATCCACGGTTTTATTTGACAAGTGGCTGTGATTAGTAGTTAAGTGTCACTTTAACTTGGCTGGGGCCATAGCTGTGTTAGCGAGCTTTTTCCCACAAACAATGCACAAAGGAAGTGGACAGTTTTCTTCTCCAGTCCATGTAAGGCCAATGGCCAGATAACTGTCATTGTAAAGGCGATTTTTTTTAACATCACTCACTTTTCCTTTACTCGTACTTGGCTGTGGTATTTGTGATTCTTCGTCACTGTCCTCCTCTCCACTGACATGCTTTCTTTTCAAATATTTGAACATGCTTCAGTCTTTAAAATCCGTATCAAACTAATATTAACTGGTGAGATTAATTAACACAACGTTTCACTCGGTTGCGCTGCTCAAAACTGACTGAAGGAAGATGTGTGAACGGCTGGGCTGGGGCTCGTGACACGTATGATTTTCGTACGGGGTTGTGTCACCCTCCTACCCAACCCCTGTGCCGCCAAACTTGCGGAGTAGGAATGAAGGGCGTATCCCGCACCGGCAATAACACTAATTTTTTCTTAATTCTATGCATATTTTTTGCTCTCATTACTATATACACTGTACTGACTGACACGTACGAGTATGTTGGTGTCTGAAAAGTGTTTGTGACGTGTTGTTGAGTAGGAATTATGAATTATGAATTAAGATCACTGTCATTTTGTAATAGCACATAATTATTTTACGGTTTCTCGTGGAACCCCTGGTGATGGTCGGCGGAACCCCAGGGTTCCGCGGAACCCCGGTTGGGAATCACTGGCTTAACCCTAGAACACAATCGTGGAGTCAACCTATATATACGGGAACACAATCGTTGGGTCATATGTGGCAATAACTTTGAAAATTAGAAAACAATATTTGTAACTTACAGTTTTTATTGATAATATTTTTAACTAATAGTACAAGTCTTTTTGAAGATTTTAATGCGTTTTCTAAGCCTGAAACTAAAAGTTAAGGACACATAAAAAAATACTGGAAAAACAAGTGAAAAAACACAAAAACAAAAAAAGTTTATGGAAACTGTTGCACAGCTCCGCCAGATTTAATCATAGGGAGCCCTGGCTGGCCCCACACCGAGTTGAGATGTCCCCCTAGATGCTCAAGCCTCCCCAGGTGTTATAGACCACGGGTTTGTATGGTCCAGGCTGTAAAAGAATGGGTATGTTTCAGCCAAAAAAAAAGAAAAAAAGTAATATTCTTTTAGGCGGATGAAAGTGGGAAGTAAAGCTTAAATATAAGCATAAATATGATAACAGAAGATAACAGGAGGAATGGGAAGAGAAATGCAGGATTTACATATTATTTATACTTACATGTGGGAGGGGCGGCAGGCAGCATGAGTAGGGACGTCAGACTCCTCCTGGGCGGCACTACACTTCTACACACTACACTTGAGGGGGAAGCCTCGGGTCGTGAGGGCGTTTGGGGGCACTGGAGGGACCTGGCTGGGGTTCAGTAGGGTCTGATTGGAGTGGAGGAGTGGGGGAAATAATATTCAAACTTTTCCTTGGGGTTGACGTATGGGAGCGAAAGGAAGATGCCAATACCGGCATCCTCTTCCACCTCCTCGATCCGCTCCTCACTTTCCACTCCACTTCCATCATCACCCACGCTCTCACTAGTTTCACTGCAGTGTAATTCGATTTGTCGTTCCTTATCTGTACCGGTGTCAGAGGAACTTGGCACACCAGGCAAATGTACATACAGTTCCCTCTCCAGAGATGTTCAAATTGTACTTTCGCCTTCTCTGAGACGCCATGTTTGATGCTCCCAACAATATTGTTTTGCCCTTTATAACGCTATTTCACAGAAAAAAGAAGAAGAAAAAAAAGTAGTACGTACGGATATACGGCGTCATGCACCCCTATACAACAATCCTTGACCCTTATCCGGCAATTGTGGTAATAAATAAACCTTATTAATGCTAGCGACTTAAAAACACCTCTAACACACTCGGCCAGGCATAACCTGGGATACCATGGGCGGTGGAGACAATCAGTCCACTGAGGCAAAAGAGGGGGGGAGGGGAAACACGCGCAAACCACATGTGGTCGCACGATTGTGTTCTATGGTTAACTAAACTGCGCTACGATGGATGTAGTATTGGACTCTACCTCGACACACATCACGCTTGGCGGCTTGGTGCACCTCAAACTGACTAAAAACAACACCAACGTCTTCAACTGTACAGCTACACCCCACACCTTACAATAAACAACAACCCCACAGCATACACACACACACACACACACACACACACACACACACGACAGTCAACACACATTAAAACAGAAGTTTTGGGTAATACTCGATAATACATCAAT
>JACEEZ010020788.1:41803-91803 GCA_016584305.1 Chionoecetes opilio
TCACATTGCAACGCAATCACCCCAAAATTATGTGATATTTTATCTGAATATCTGTGTAAAAATAGAGGTAAACTCTTTATGGTATTATATATATATGTATATATATTAATTTTGTTCATACATACCACTCAGCGCCCCACAAATGTTTTAGCTTACATTTTACCTACCCTTCATTGTGACCACTCACTCAATTTTATATATATATAATAATATAATATATATATATATATATATATATATATATATAAATATATATATATAATATATATATATATATATATTATATATATATATATATATATATATTTTATATATATACACTTAGGTGCAAACAAAAGGTAATAATAAGTATAGGTACACTACACTTCAAATATTATTCATATGATATCAGACAAGGGCGTATTTAGGATCTTGAAACATTGGGGGCTGAGCCCAGCCTAGAGATCTTTAGATTTTTACCAGATAATTTTTAATATATTTATGAGTATAATGAATGTAATATGTGAGACACTGTGCTCTACCAAAAAGTTCCGATCATTTGCTCAGGATAACTTTCGCAACATGAAATGAAAATAAGATCAAGATAATCTGAGTTGGGGTTCAACTTCGTTATTATTTTTATTTTCATCAGCAGGAGTAAAACCCTAAGAAAAAAAGAACTTTGGCGTGATGAAGGCGTCATATCGACTGTATATTGCCAATGCTCTAAGGTACTAAAATCTAACCATCAATGGCTTTATCACTTTTGCTTATATTGTGTGACAAATTAAGGGCTCATTTTGAACTGTGACAAAACTGTGCTCACTCTGTGTCTTGTCCATCTGATATTCTTTTCTTCACCTCTCCAGAAGGTCTTTTGGTGTCTCATTTATCTGTCGCACTCCTCATCTCCTCTGTTCTCTCTTCCTGTTTTCTCCGTATCTCTCTTGTCCTGCTCACAAAAAGGATGCAATCAGCATATGCCAAATAACATTTAACCAAATCTCTTGCTTCTTACTATTATTTTGTGTTGGCCCCAGTCAGAGTTTATCTTATTTTTGTAATAAAAAATGGCTATTTGAGTTCCGGGGCTATTCATAAAACATTCGGGGCTACAGCCCCTAATGCCCAGGCCTAACTACACTTATGAATTATCAGATCCTTAACCTCAGACTCCTCATTCAGAGACCTTTGGTGACAATTCCATCTTGAGCAGATCCATGTTCCCTTTCATGAAGACCAATCTCTCAAAATTATCGGAGGTCAGACTCGCTCTCTTGGCCTTTATGATGTTCGCCTCCTGGGAGAACAGTCTCTCCACGGCTGCAGAGCTGGGTATGGCCGATGTGTACTTAACAGACACATCTACCCAGGCGGCACGGGAAAGGGCGGGAAACATGGCCTGCTCCAGCACCTTGCTCCTCTGCTTCCCTGAGCACCAACTCTCAAGCTCTTTCCCCATTTTGTTGGAGAGACGGGTAGAGTTGGTGCCCTCCGTAGCTGTGGGTCCTGGGCTCTTCAAAAGAGCCCAAGAGTGACCGTCAAAAGACGGTAGCCCCGACCGTCACCACTTTTAACCTGCCCACCCTATTGGCGGCGGCAGACGTCCACCCCTCACGGCAACATGCTGTTATCCGCCTCACTTGTGCCTTCCTGAGGAAGACAGGTCAACCACC
Organism: Chionoecetes opilio; assembly: GCA_016584305.1. Lineage (NCBI taxonomy): Eukaryota > Metazoa > Arthropoda > Malacostraca > Decapoda > Majidae > Chionoecetes > Chionoecetes opilio. Next base: position 43,459 of record JACEEZ010020788.1, read on the forward strand.
ATGCCTGTGATAGAATCATAGGACATCTCCAGGGCCCATAGTGTTCTCCAAGGGATCCTCGCAGCCTTAAACAACACCAAGACACCAAGACAAGACAAGTATGGCTCACTCTACCTGTCAGTTTGCGGCTGTGTTTACAAAGCTTGCCACTCAACATGGCCGCGCTCCTAAAATACCCGGATGTGTGACGTCATGAGAATACTATCTATTGGGAGTTTGCGGAGATGTTTGCTTTTGCGAAAGTGCTTCCGCAAACGCAAATCCGCAAACATTTACACTTCCGCAAATCCGCAAATGAATTCGGACTTCCGCAATTTGCGGAAGATGCGGTTTGCGGAAGTGTTTGCGGAAGTGCCCACCTCTGTCGGCCAGACAGTCTGAACAATATCAATAACATCTAACTCGTGTTTCGCCGTGCGACACGAGGTTTTTATATTATAGTTTCATGCACACACGCTCAGTCATGGTCCATAATAGATTTCTCACGGGCGGTCAAACAACAAAGTATATTAACAGCACGATAGGTTTCTCTGAATACAGTTTTCCAGTGTCTAAGTAACTGCATAGCCATGCTATTATCAAGCCTTCTGCTGCTTCATAGGCCTAAGGAAATATGATTTCTTCTTATTTTTACATTAGATTTCAGGCTCCATATAGGTAAAAATAAATATCATGGAAGTAATCTAAGTTTCAAAGTACGACCCTGAATTCTTACTTGTAGTCTTTCGTCACAAAACAATGTGAGGATGTCTGCGTTTGAGGCCGGTTTAGATAGCCCCTCGGCCATCCAGTCCTGGAAAGATGGGGCAATAAGAGTTGTGATAAATTAAAGAAGCACGTAACAGCTTGTTTTAGCCGGCCATTCTACTTTTAATGAAAATTTTAAAAACTTTCACTTCCTTATCCGCACAGGTGGTGGTGCCTGCCTCGCCCGATGCCGTGCAGGTGGCGATCGAGGGCGTGCAGGGACCCAAGGTGACTGGCCTGATCGGCGTGGACGACATCACAGTTTCTCGTCGTCCAGGTGCTCAGGTGAGATCACAGAAAAAGAAAATAAAATAAAATAAATATATATCATTACTATCATCATTAGTAGTAATGGCTAAAAATAATATAGTATCCCAGTTGGTTTACGACGTGGTGGTGCAGAGGACAGACATGCCACTCGGTCCACAGCCATGCAAGAGGACAGGAGTTTGGAGTTCCAGGCTGGGTAGAGATAATAATAGTCTCGTGTTTAAGTAGATAACAACACTGGACGGAAGCCTTACTCCTTAGTCACTTGTCTGATCTCTGTGGCCCTGCATGTTTAATTCACATATAATGTATAGAGTTTATTGTGACGCCTTGTAAACGCTCATCTCACGGGACCCCACTACTAAATGAGGTGATATTTGAGTGCCTGCACGTGTATCAAATTTTCTTTAATAGTGCCTTTCACATTGGCAATTTTGGATGAATGATGCAAGATGGTACAACTACATGCTGCCGTTGAAGTGTATTAAGATGAGTCGGAACACTATCTGGCGCAGTCAATGATACCGTCTTGTGGGCTTTTACTCGATTACATTGTCAAGATAAAGGATGTTCTAAGAATCTAAAGTGTCTCTCTATAACATTCTGTAAATCTAAACCAAAAATAAATAATCTATGTACAGTGTGTGTTCATCTCATCAAAAAGGTAAAATAAAGTAAAACTCTTGGTAGAAAGGACCGAACACGCCGATATCCATAGTTGGAGTAAATACACTCTGTCTGTTCAGATATCCTTTGTAAACTACTACTATGCCATTTTTTTTTATCTGACGAAAGCGTTGTAACGTCAGATCAATGAGAGAGAAAATATCCTTTACTACGTATAATAGTCTGATGAAGAAGGTGAAGAAGCCACGCACCGCTGCATCCGACAGCTGGGTGAGGCCAGTGGGAGCTGCGTGGCTGAGGAAGGCGTGAGGAGGTTCAAAACACTTCCCTTTCTTTGGAGTCTAGGGCGGGGGCAGGGGAGTGGGAGGGGAGGTGAGGTGCGTAGACCAGTGGCTTCTCAGTGTTGTGCAGTCATGCCGCCTCCCGTTATTGCGTCCCCATTGAACGCAGTGTGTCAGCAAGAAAGGTCAAGTGACTCTTCCTTCCCGTGACATCTTCAATCAGACCATTAAATTGTTTGTGCATATTAACGGAATGAGGTCATGGTATACAACAAAACAATAGAATATCTCGCATAATATATTTTCAATATATGGAATTTTGTACATAGTAAATCATGCCGAAGGGTAATGTGTGAATTCCTTATATTCTGCACAGTCACTTCGCTATAATCTTGCCAGTATACTTAACTACTCATGATTTCGGATAAAACGGCAGATTATATAATTATATATAAGTAATTGCCATCCCCACACTCCGAGCATCGCCAAGTCATTGCTGAAAATAAAGCCGCAGTTACTTTACCATATTCTGTCATGTTCAATTTCTTCACCTATCTACTCGACATAACCTTCCAGACAATTATCCTCTCTTCTTCAATGACACTCAACTGTCTCCCTCTTCTACATACAATGAGCATTCTTGGACTGTCCTTTACTAAAAATCTGAACTGGAAATTTCACATCTCATCTCTTGCTAAATCAGCTTCTAAGAAGTTAGGTGTCCTGTGGCGTTTGCGTCCATTTTTTTCTCCCTCCCAGTTGCTTGCTCTGTACAGGTGCCTCATTCGTCCATGTATGGTTTAGGTCGGTCGGTTTAGGTTGGAATGAACAAGGTATAGAGTAGAAGCAGTAGTAGTAGTGGTATTAGTACTAGAAGTATTAGTATTTGAAGCAGTAGTAGTAGTAGTAGTAGTAGTAGTAGTAGTATAATAATAGTAGTAGTAGTAGTAGTAGTAGTAGTAGTAGTAGTAGTAGTAGTAGTAGTAGTAGTAGTAGTAGTAGTAGTAGTAGTAGTAGTTAGTAGTAGTAGTGTAGAAAATTATAAGTCGCTGTAGCGCGGTTGAACCACCGAATGCCACCAGTTATAAGTCGCGGTGTAGAAATGTCCACCGCTTGGCCACCATTTATAAGTCGTGTATATTTGTAGACTTATTTGGTTGAGTTAAATATGTATGTTCAGTTTCATACATATTTATTTAGAGTCCAATAAGAAGCTTAGAGATTACAACCAGTACAATGAATGTCTTGAACACAGCCAGGGAGTGTCAGGTGGAGCGAGTGAGAGGTGCGTCCTGATGTAAGTGTGGGAAGGGCTTCCCCCTTCCTTCTCCTGCTTCTGTCCACTCGTTCCTCCCGTTTCCTGCTTTCGTCACGAGATGACGTTATCATTTATGCTAGCCATAACAACTGACTTAGGTATATTTGTTTTGTGATCCACTTCCTTGGTCTAACAAAAGGTTGAGCAATCCTTTGTTCTCATGGCTAACTTGTAAAAGATACATATACTTGTAAATGCCTTATATGTACCTAACCTAACCTAACCTAACATAATTATATGATCATGATGTTTCTAAAAATACACTGGTTCATTTGATGTTAAGTACGTGAAAACATCCTGTATGGAAGTTGTACTACTTGTTACACTTGTGTGATAATAGTTGTAATTCAATAGTAATAGTTATGCAAGTTATTATATATGTTAGAAGTAAAAACTGACTGACATTGCTCGGGCCGCTATATAATTTGTCCTCAAATTAGGCACATAAGAATTAGCTAGGGAATAACAAATGGTACACCTAACTAAAGGCTAAATATATATAAAATATAAACTCTAAACTTCCCAAAGCCTAATTCCTATCGCTAAAAGTGAGTAAACTCTGAGCTAAATACACAGAAAAATATGGAAAATAATGGATAACATGTTGTTCAACATCAAAGAAAATTACATGGCCGAGTAAAATTATATATATGTGTCAGTACTAGTGTGGGTAAATCCACAATGTGCAAATATCACTGTTAAGAAATGTCAAGTGTAAGGTGTAGCAAGTGTACGTGTACCGTAGACGGTAGCTAGCAAACTCAACTGTCAGCGAAAATAGCTGTGAAAATTTACAGGGAAAAATTGAAAACTTAAAATTTCAAGTAATGAAATTGTAAACTTAAATCGTCAAGTAATCGTTAAAAACCCTGAATTTGTCAAGTAATGACGAAGGCTCGTCTGACTGTAGAGCTGCTGCTGTGTGCATAGTATAACAGTTTATGTACTACCTACTAGTACTACACACACAAACACTACTACACACAAACACTACTACACACAAACACTACTACACACACACACAAACACTACTACGCACACACACACACACACACACACACACACACACACACACACACACAAACACTACTACACACACACACACACAAACACTACTACACACACAAACACTACTACACACACACAAACACTAGCTACTACACACACACACAAGCACTACTACACACACACACACACTACTACGCGCGCGCACACACACACACACACACACACACAAACACTACTACGCACACACACAAACACAAACACTACTAACACCACACACAAACATTACTACACACACACACACACACAAACAAACACTACTACACACACACACACACACACACACTACTACGCGCACACACAAACACAAACACACACCCACAAACACTACTACTACACACACACACACACTACACACACACACACACACACAACACTACTACACACACACGCATACAAACACTACTACACACACACACACAAACACTACCACACACACACACACACACAAACACTACTACACACACACACACAAACACTACTACACACACACAAACACTACTACACACACAAAACAAACACTACTACACACACACAAACAGTACTACACACACACAAACACTACTGCACACACACAAACACTACTACACACACATTACTACGCACACACACACACACACACACAAACACTACTACGCACACACACACACAAACACTACTACGCACACACACACACACACAAACACACACACACACACACACAAACACTACTACACACACACACAAACACTACTACACACACACACACACACACAAACACTACTACACACACACACAGCAGCGCGGGAAGAGGAGCCTCCCTTTTGCTACGACATCGAGCCCTGGCGCATCGTCTGCCAGTTGCCATGAGCGTTTTCGAAGCTCGGGGAATTTACAGATTTTGATTGCGGATTATTCAAAAACGGCTTACTGGATGCAAGAAGTGACAACATATTGTTGATACACTCGATAATGGCTATACTCTAACTACATCAAATCAGGAATGATGAAATGGTCTGGACGATTACTTTAACTAACTTCCTCTATTTGTACAACCCGGAAGTCGCGGGGATTCTGGTACGAGATATGAGAGTGGCGCTACGGTGTCACTATGGGCTTCGATAGCTGATTGGCTGAGCGAGTACAATTACGTCACAGCCTCGCCAGCGAATCACATAGTATTTTTCAAAAAGTTTCAGCCAATCACAAGGCTTCCACGCTCTCAGCTGTGTTTATAAACAAATTCATCATCCACACCAAAATGCTCCACCCTTCTTCCTCCTCCTCCTCCTCCACCTCCTAGCTTCTCTTCCTCCTCCTAACCTTTTCTTATAGCAGCCGGCAGCAGTTGTAGCAGCAGCAGCAGCAACAGTAGTAGCAGCAGCAGCAGCAGCAGCAGCAACAGTAGTAGCAGCAGCAGCAGCAATACAATATAAGCCGTGTTTTTGTCGTCCAAGCATCGTCTTAGTACGAAGACCACTCCAATAACACATGCTGAAATGTGTGTTACACGGCTTATATTTTATCACTGCTGCCACCACCACTACCATCACCGCTGCCACCACTACAACCACCGCCAACTGCTATAAGAAAAGGTACTTCTTCCTCCTCCTCCTCCTCCACCTCCTAGCTTCTCCCTCTCCTTCTCCTCCCCCTCTTCCTCCTCTTAACCCCTTCCCACAGCAGCCGGCAGCAGTTGCAGTAGCAGCAGCAGCAATAGCAGCAGCAGAAGCAGCAGTGATAAAATATAAGCCGTGTTTTTGTCGTCCAAGCATCGTCTTAGTACGAAGACCACTCCAATAACACTTGCTGAAATGTGTGTTACACGGCTTATATTTTATTACTGTTGCCACCACTACCACTATCACCGCTGCCACTACCACAGCTACCACCAACTGCTACAAGAAAAGGCTAGGAGGAGAAGGAATATAATCATGTACCTTGTCTGTGTCGCGGAGCTGTGTGTGGTGGTGTATGGTGTGGTGAGTCATGGTGAGATGCCGCCGTTCGCCACTCGGCCCATCACCCCATAACAAACTCATCACGAGCGGATGACATTGTAATATGGCCTAATTTCATTTGTATACTTGCCCTGGTCAGTTCTTGAGTCAGAAAACATCACATATACTCAATTTATGAGTATTTTTATGTATATTGCGTGCTCTACAACTGCCTGGAGGCAGTTGCCTGTTTTTGACAGCTCAACGTCTTTAAGTGCGTCATCAATCTGCCCGCAGAATGCCAAAAGTTGCCCAAAACAGCTGTTGGAAGTCGCTAGGTCGTGAAGACCGGAAGTTAGCCTCTCTGAATGTAGCCCCTGCTGTGTTGCTGGAGGGTATTTGTGTTGCGCCTCTTGTTGCGCTGGCCATGACGAGATGCAGGGTTGTAGACGTGTAGGGCTGGACAGGATCATGTAGGACGTTGATATCTTGACTGTGGAGAGATGCGAGACGTTTCTGTCTCAGGCAGCGCGGTGTTGGGTGGCTGACGATGATGCGGCGACCTCATGACTGAAGGAATGCGCTGATCAAGCAGGAGACGAGTGTGTCCGTCTCTCTTACTTTCTGTAGTTGCTTGTAGTTGTAGCTGTTAATATTAGTAGTCGCTGGCTGGCTTGTGTTGCGTAGGTTACGGCTTGATAACGATGGTTGTGGCTCGGCTGTGCTGGCTGGAGGTACGGAGGTTGCCATGTTGATGGTCGTGGTTGTGGTATTGGTACTGGCTGTCGTTGTGGTTGTACTTGCTTGAAGAAGATCGACGTATAATCTTGATAATCTTGGTAGAACGTGGAAAGCTGTAGAATGTAGCCGGAGTTTGTCTTGTAGTTATGGCTTGTAGACTGCGTGGGGTATCTTAACACCGCTTATGCCACCATTTATTATTTTTAAACTGACTGAGAGTAGTAGTAGTAGTAGTAGTAGTAGTAGTAGTAGTAGTAGTAGTAGTAGTAGTAGTAGTAGTAGTATAGTAGTAGTAGTAGTATAAGTAGTAGTAGTAGTAGTGGCAGCAGTAGTAGTAATAGTAGTAATAATAATAGAAGAAGCAGTTGTCGTAGTAGTAGTAGTAGATAGTAGAAGAAGTAGTAATAACAGTAGTAGTGGGTGATGGTGGTGTAATTGGTGGTATAAGTAGTGGAGAAGCAGTAGTATTTGTTACAAGTATAAGTGACTGATGTTTTTTCTTCTCCCACAAGTGTTGCCTTTGCCAGCGAGGGTTGAGGAGGAAAACTGTACCTTCGACCACAACTTCTGCCATTGAAAAGTTGAGAAACTCACTCAAGAAGACAGCCATTTAGACACTTGGCACCTGCCCAGCGACAACCGTCTGCTCAAGGACCACACCTTCAATGCGGACGGAGGTTTTGTTGACTTTACATTTGCTTTTACGTAATTCAATGTCATTAACGATGGAAACAATATATTCGTTGTCATGAAAGAACTCACTTGAAATTTAACTGATGACAAACAGTTGCAATTTTCAGTTTTGTTTGTAGAATTACCTTGTTTCACTATACTTTCATTATTGTTAATAAAATTAATCTCTACCCTCCTTTCTTAGGTGGTTTTGCGTACCTGTTCTCCTTCAGAAGTAGAAAAGAGAGTCGCATTCTGAGCCCCAAGATAGCGGCAAATACAGCTTACTGTCTTTCCTTCTGGTTTACTGAGATTTACAAAGACGAAGACGCCGAACTCTCCATAGCCAGGTAAAGACTACGCCACGATCACCCTCGAGGACCAGAACGCCCTCCCACCTGCTGTTATTTCACCATACGATGCTTCTTTTTGTTCTGTATTCTGCTATCGTCACGCAACACGAAACCTTACATGATAGTGATGCGTCATGTATGTCAGGATATGTGTAGTGTGTTTCTTTCTCCGCAGGCTGAGGGAAGGAGAGGACGAAGAGGTGGTGTGGAGCGTCAAACAAGAGGACCTCACGGAGCCATCAGTCAGCGACCAAAACCCACAATGGCGCTGCTCTCAAGTCCTGCTTCAGCCTCAGTCATCCTAGTACCAGGTTAGTCGAGGGAGTGCTTTGACATGTATTTAAAAACCAGTCATGTGTGGGAATTAATGTCTAAATAAAAATGTAATCAATTACTTGCAATGATAAAAAAAAACCACTTATTGGTTTAATAAATTTTCGACTTTTTGTCCATAATATATAACTTCTGCTACTTCAAACTCTACTGCTAGTACCTACTAGTACTACTACTACTACTACTACTACTTTTTATTATTATCTTTTTTTTTTTTACATTTGTGCCTATACCGCCTGCAGGCAGTGATCTCCAGGGCTCGGATGGTAGGCCCTGGAGGTTAACTTGAGGGCCATGATGGTTGGCTCTCGCCCGTGGTGGCGCAGGTAGGATTTTTATAGTGGCGCCTGAGATAAGAGGCTTATGCTGCTCCCCAGTCTCATTCGATGCTTTTTTTTTTTTTTTTTTTTTACATCACAAGGAACTGGCCAAGGGCACAACAAAAATGGGTAACACAAAGCCCGCTTAGTTGCCAGTCCCTATAAAGAAGACAGTAAGAGAATAAAATAAAAACAGAGGGGTAGGCCAATTTAGTTCGGGAGGTGTCTTGTTACTCTTCTTTTGAAAAGATTTAAGTCATAGGAAAGTGGAAAAATAGAAACAGGAAGAGAGTTCCAGAGTTTAACAGTGAAAGGGATGAAAGAGTAAAGATACTGATTAACTCTTGCATTAGGAAGATGGACAGAATAGGGATGAGAATGAGTAGAAAGTCTTGTGCAGCGAGGCCGCGGGAGTGGGGGAGGCATGCAGTTAGCAAGTTCAGAAGAGCAGTGAGCATGAAAATAACGGTAGAAGAGAGCAAGAGAAGCAACATTGCGGCGGTGATTTAAAGATTGAAGACAGTCAGTCAGAGGAGAGGAGTTGATGAGACGAAAAGCTTTTGACTCAACCCTGTTTAGGAGAGCTGTATGAGTGGATCCTCCCCAAACATGTGAGACATACTCCATACATGGGCGGATAAGGCCCCTGTAGAGAGCAAGCAATTGGGAGGGAGAAAAAAAAGGACGCAGACGCCACAGCACACCTAACTTCTTAGAAGCTGTTTTAGCAAGAGATGAGATGTGAGATTTCCAGTTCAGATTTTTAGTAAAGAATAGTCCTAGAATGTTCATTGTAGAAGAAGGAGACAGTTGAGTGTCATTGAAGAAGAGGGGATAGTTATCTGGTAAGTTTTGTCGAGTAGATAGGTGAAGAAATTGGGTTTTTGAGGCATTGAACAAAACGAGGTTTGCTTTGCCCCAATCAGAAATTATAGAAAGATCAGAAGTTAGGTGCTCGGTGGCATCTCTCCGTGAATCACTTAGTTCCTGTTGAGTTGGACGTCTAATAAACGACGTTGAAAAGTACTCGCCATCGAAGGTAGATTTAATTAAATGGGCTGCATGTGGGTGTTTTTAGGCCACTCGACGATTGCCGAAGGATTTTGGCACTTGGCGGGATTCGAACTCGGTACACTTCTTGACGCTAACTACTCGGCCACCGCCTCCCAAACTACTGCTACTACTAATAATTTCACATATCTCTCTCTCTCTCTCTCTGTCTCTCTCTGTCTCTCTCTCTCTCTCTCTCTCTCTCTCTCTCTCTCTCTCTCTCTCTCTCTCTCTCTCTCTCTCTCTCTCTCACCGCTGCTTTTTCCTACAGCTGGTCGTTTACGGCAAGGTGTACGACAGTTCCTGGGCCTTGGACGACATCACCTTTGTTCGTGACCGCGACAACTGCAAACGTACGTAATGAGCAGATAGAAGCTGGTCATTAGCTCTTCCATCATACTTCTATCATTATTGTTTAAATAAACACACTAAGCATCGACTAGATTGAAGAGTTTCACTTCACAACACTTCTACACCATATATTCTTATATAATAAGATATCTCCCATCTTGGTGGTGGCGTCTGGAGATTCCTATCTATGTTGTCAGGTGTATGGCAGAAGACTGTCATATCGGGCCATATCTGGTACAAATCGGATGAAAATGGCTGCATAAACAACAACAGCGTTTAATTTCAGTGTCAAAAAACTATTGTGCAGCTCTTATGTCTGGACGCATGATACAAATACAAGAGATGCTTGGTTGCTCGTCGGTTCATCACCAAGAGGTCTCACGGTGCTACAAATGGACATCGAGCTACTACAATGGCAGGTTGTGAAAAAGGCAGCTTTTTTTTTTTTTACATTTGTGCCTATAGCGCCTGTAGGCAGTAACCTCCAGGGCTGTGATGGTTCACTTGAGGGCTGTGATGGTTGACTATCGCCCGTGGTGGCGCAGGCAGGATTTTTATAGTGACGCCTGTGATTAGAAGTTCATGCCTCCTCCCTGTGTCCTCCGATGCACTCACAATTGAAGGTAGATTTAATGGGGAGCATAAGTGTTCTTAGGCCACTCGACAGTGAAGAAAAATTTTCAGTGGATTTTAGTTCTCATCGGGGATCGAACTCGGGTCACCTAGAACGCCACTCGGAGACGCTAACCACTCTGCTACCACCTCCCCATCTGGCTGGCATCTAGCTGGTCAAGACTCTTAGTTAGATTACTGAATAAAAAGATGGATACCTTTTTTTCTTCTTTTTTTACATTTTGACCTATAGCGCCTGTAGGCAGTGACCTCCAGGGCTCAGATGGTAGGCCTTGAAGGTTCACTTGAGGGTTATGATTGTTGTGGTGACCCGTGGTGGCGCAGGCAGGATCTTTATTGTGGCGTCTGTGATTATAGGCTCGTGCTGCCCCCTGTGTCCTCCGATGCACTCGCCGTCGAAGGTAGAGGTAATGGGCAACATGTGGGTGTTCTTGGGCCACACGACGATTGCCGAAAGATTTTGGCACCTGGCGGGATTCGAACTCGGTACACCGAGCTTTTCATTTCCAGACCACTCGGCCACCTGCCTCCCCTACAAAGAAAAAACATTTGTTCAAACGAATTATCCGACAAGGTGACGAAAATCGACCAACTGGGAAGGCATTTCAGCGTATAGCAAAGACGGGCAACCAATGACTGTCGACGAAGAGTATGAAGCAACACTCTTGGTCCAGCACACAGTCTAATACGGTATCACTTATCGACACGCAGGTTGGAGATAGGGGGGTGACTGACGTCACACGAGCCCGGTGATATATTTCCGTGTTTTGGAACAGTAGGTCGCGTTTACTCTTGAACACATCAGGTTAGGTTACGTTAGGTTACGGTTAGGTTAGGTTAGGTTTCCTGGACTTCTTTCAGAAACTTTGTGTAGGAATCGCAATGAGGTTGGTTTCGAGAAAATCCTTTAGTTGTTTCGGAGCTACAAGAGCCAAGCGTCTTCACTCGGAAACCACACACTCACATAGAGTTCGAGAATATGCAGCCCGGTGACCGAGGCTGCCACTGACCCGGCTCCACAGTTTGAACCAAAATCCACATCGTCCACAGCTTCTCCCCTCTCCACTCCCTCTTTGGGAGGGAGAAACCTCCCCTTTGTACCTTTATTGTATTTATTATTCTTACTGTCTACCACTGCTATTATTACTACTACTATTACTACCACTGCCACTACAACTACTACTGATACCATTACTACTACTAGTAGTAGTAGTAGTAATAGTAGTAGTAACAGGGGGAGTGGTATTTATAATTTATTATTATTATTTTAATTTTATTATATTATATTTACTGTTAGTATTATTACCTGATCTTAATGCCTTCATTTTTATGTTAATTATTATCATCTTATATTTACTAGTAATGCCCTTAATACTACTACTATTACTACCATTACTAATTATAATCATCATTAGTAGTAGTGGTAGTATTAACAGTATACTTCAATTTTGTTTGCATTATTTTTTTTATGCGAGTGGGAAGATAAGTTTCCTGAAGGGAACAAAAAAGTAGTGCCTGTGGGTGGTGAGGGCAGGTGGTGGTGGAGGACGCGGTCAGGTCAGTCAGGTAGCAGCCCTCCCCATGGACCTGCCGCCCCTCGTCCACTCCCTCCCACCTCTCCTCACAGCCCTCCCAATATCAATATTCATTATTACTGTTACTATTATTATTATTATTAGTGTTGAATTTTATTGTATTAATTATTCTTACTGTCTTTACAATTATACAAATGATCATCTTTTCATTACTACTACTACTGCTACTATCACCACCACTACTACTACTATCACTACTACTACGTCTACTACTACTATTACCACTATCGCTACTACTACTACTACTACTACTACTACTACAACCCCCACTATTACTATAACTACTACTACCACTGTTATTACTACTACTACCACTACTATTACCACTACTACTACTACTACTACTACTACTACTACTACTACTACTACTACTACTACTACTACTACAACTACTACTCTTACTACTACTATTATGGGAAGTAGTATTTATTATTATTCTTTTTATTCTTCTTCATGTTTTGTTAGGCTTTAAGACATGTCAAGATTATGGTCAGAATAAGCGTCTCAACCACCTAACACACACACGCCGTGATGTAGCCTTGAGATGAATCAATTGTTTTTTCCAGAAAAATAACTTACAATTCTTATCAAAAATGACTACTTTAAACCTACCTAAACTTAGCTAAAATTACTAAACACATCGGCATAACAGAAACTTTTGATTATCTTTTTCTTAAATCCTTTCTGACGCGTTTACCTTTTATGTATCGCTTCGTATCTGTCTCTCCCTTTACATTCAAGCCAGACAAAAATCGGCATCATTTTGATATAAACTATATGTCGGAAAAATGCAAAACGTATCAGTTTTTTTGTCACTGGAAGACTACCAAGGCACAGCGCCATGTGATGAAGCCGATCAATTAGATGCAAAATGTGACTAAGATAATTAGCCATAGCCAATAGCCATGGCTAACAATAGTTTTCCCTTGCAAGACTGATATCTATTCTGGAAGCCACATTTAATCTTATTTCAGTATACGAAAAACGAAGGCTTGTCTCAAAGGTATTCAGCGTGGAAATGAAAAGGGATGGCAGTGAGTGAGCACTTGATTCAGCGGCTGGACATTACCTATTTATCAAGTCTATTCATATCGGAGGCCACAAGTGTCTTAACTAAAGCCCTCCAACACCTGTGCCTCTATTACCTTCCTGAATAGCGAATGGCTTAAATAAGCACTGATGTATGTAAATGAGGTATTACGGCTAAGAGTCCGGTGACAGAACCCCATTTTCAGGGTGAACCTTGCACTGAGAGAGGGTAATAATTTTATTGCATTTTTCGATAGAACTTGGTGTCTAATTCAATTTCTGGGTGGGTGTGAGCTTCACACCTGCTTGCCATTTTCAGAAAACAAGATGGCCGCCAAAAATGGTCGATTAACAAAACCCTTCATAATTTCTGTTCTGAGCTCACAAATATGTTGTTTTTATAGTCTATAGGTATGTTTTCGGGTGCACAGAATCCGATTCTGGCATTGTTTTAATGGTTTCAAGTCATCCTAAGGAATATATATCAAGATGGTGGGCAAAATTACACAAAAATGCTATTTTTTCTGCATTTTTTATGATAACATCTTGATGCATGCTAAGTTAATCACGTTTTGTTCATGAGAAATATTAATTTACTGTTTCTTTTTCAGGTAGCTGTGATAAGTGACACCAAAGATGGAGGGAGAAACATGTTTCTTCAGAGATGTCTACAAATGTGGTGAGGGAAAGCTCATCAGGTCTAAGCGTCTTCAATCAGTCTCTTCAGCAAGCCTTCTTCGTGGTGATGGATTGTCAGTACATCTAGCTGATCTCTCTGATGATGCTTCCATAACATGTCATAAAAACTGCATTTCACGTTATGTGTCACCCTCCAACTTAGCGTCTGTTAAAAAACGTGAATGTACGACTGCTAGTGTTTCCAACACCAAAACAAAACGATTGAGGTCTGGAGGAGGTGGTGTTGTCTTTGATTTCAAGTAACACTGTTTATTCTGTTGTAATGTCACACCATGTTCTGTGGAGCGAACTGGAAAACTTCCCTTGAAGTATAGAAGAGCAGCTTCATTGGTTAGAACTGATAAATTGGCAAATGGACAAGACTACAAGCAGAAACTCCTTGATATCTGTACAGAGCGTGGCGATCAGTTAGGTCATGTAATTCGTGATCGTATCTTGGGTGCAGGTTTGTCTGACCTTCATGCTCTTGATGCAAGATATCACCAAAAATGCTGTAAGCGATTCCACAATATCCCACAATCCAATAGTGAAAGCTCTAGTAGTAGCTATAATACTGCTGACCAGCAAGCTCTTGTAGACACACTTGAAGTCATTGGTGACAACAAAACAAAAATTTGGACATCGACTGAAGTGGAAGATGTATATTCTGACAACGGAGGCAGTGAGCATTCGAGGCGGACCTTGGTGAAGAAGGTCAGTGAACACTTTGGTGATGAGATCATAGCACTCCAATCACCTGGCATCGCAACCTTAATGGTCTTTCGAGAGCATGCAACCAATAATATGAAGCTTGTAGATGATGAGACAGATGATGATTTGGAACTGTGCTTACAAAAGGTAGCAAAGCAGGTAGTGAAAGAAAGCAAAGACAAGAAGAACAATCTCACCGCATACAACAAGCATATCGACAAGGAGACTGCATCAGCCTGCATTAGCGAAACATTGCTTGAATTTCTCACCACGATTAGCCCCAAGTTTGCCGACCAGTCCCTACAATCTCTTATGATTGGCAGTATCATCGCTTCAGTCGTGACCCACCAACCAACCCCTCTTCAAATAGCAATTGGAGTCCTGATGAGTGATCACAAAGGCCTGATCGAAGCACTCTTCAAGTACAATGTCACATGCTCATATGATGAGACACGGAGGTTCCATCGCTCAGCAGCAGTACAAGCAGCAAGAGCAAACTTACTTCCTGGCATATCAGACTGTTCCTTTGGGGGGCTGGTTCAGATCATCATTGACAATTTTGACACAGAGATCAGTTCCCAAAACTGTCGCCTCCAGTGTCATTACATGGCAATGCTCGCTACTCAGTATCAAGCCCACATTAACCACCTCGACGGACTGGATCCCAACTCTACCATTCCTCGCCTTACAAAACAAGAAATGAAACATCCCATCACCTGTGAGACACCAATCACCGTGTACAAAGGTTCAAAGAAGGTCAACATGTCACTAGCTGCAACAAACAGGTTTGAGATGACAGAGGAGCACATTGCATCACAGGCGGTGTCACTGGCGAGAGCACGCGATATTGACTACTCATTTCTCAAGGATATTCTCTTCAAAGAGGGTACTCCAGAATACAATGGTTACAACACTCAGATTTGTCGTGAGACAGGCATGAGGCCAGCACCAAAAACAGTCGTATCATATCTGCCACTTCTAAACATGAAGCCCACAGATCGAAGAACAGTCCTCACCTCCATCACCAGAGGATTTGAAGTGACCCAAAATTCAAATCAAGACATCTTGGTGATAACAGCAGATGCAGCAATCTACAAGATCATTGTTGACATTTCATTCCAACAACCTGACCTGCTAGATAATATGGTTGCACTGCTAGGAGGAATGCATCTGCTGATGGACTTTGTGGCATGCATTGGAACGTTGACAGCAGATTGCGGCCTAAAAGAAGTCTTGAGTACAACATTTGGCTCAGTTGACAAAATGTTGTCCGGGAAGAAGTTCCCTCAGAATGTGCGCGCCCTTCGCCTTCTAGTAGAAGAAATTCTTCGGTCAGTCCTCGAGAACGGGAACATCACCAGCATGGAAGACTTAGAAGAAGAACTCAAGAAGCGCTCCTCACAGAGTCGCACCACTAAGATGTGGGTCCAAGTAGTCATCCGTCCAGTCCTCATCATCATGCTGTACTGTCGACCATCACATGAGAGTGACTGGCTCCTTCATCTAAAGGCAACTGAGATGATGCTGCCATACATGTTTGCTGCTCACAAGTACAACTACAGCCGCTATGGACTCTACTATGTGCGGTCAATGACAAGGATTCAGCCAGATATCCTCGCAAAGTTCTATAAAGGACAGCAAAGTCTACGTCACACAGCAGGCCTCTGGAATAGGGTACGCCATAGGTCCAATGAAAAGTGAAATATAGATTATTTCGAATTTGGCAGGGTGTTTTCTTATATAAAATTGAATTTTAATGGTGGTTTGTCCTCTTCAACTTTTTGGTTTGAGCACTTCTTGCTATGCAAAAATGGACTTTTATATTTATATGCAAAACATAGCTTAAAGTGCGATTTTGCATAGTAAGAATTGCTCAAATGCAAAAATGGAATTAGATAAAATCGTCTTAGAATTTCATTTTACATAGGAAATTGGCATGCCAAAGTTGAGAAAAAGAATTTTTGTTATACGGCGTACCCTAACCAGGGTACCAAAATAGTTGGATTGGGTTACGATGGGAGGAAGGACAAGACCAGGGCGATGGTGCCCGACAGCTATGGGAAACTGCACCCAAAGTTGATCAGGGAGGAGCGTGTGTCAGTGACAGAGGAGCCATCTGGAAGGTACCTTTGGCACTTTGTACCAGAGGACCCGGTGCCACCTGAGAAGCCTGCGTTCAAGGTGGCTCAGGCTCTCTATGATCTGCTGGTGACATACGACTCCACCGACTCACTGATCGTACTTCAAGGTGACTCAACTAGGGCCAACACGGGGTGGAAGGGTGGTACTCACGCCCATTTGGAGAAGATGCTGGGACGCAAGCTCTTCTGGAGTATATGCGTGTTGCACACAAACGAGTTGCCCCTGCGCCACCTTATCACCAGCATCGACGGGCCTACTTCATCTGACACTGGCTTCACGGGTCCAGTGTGCAGTCTGCTGTCCAGCGTGAATGAGATGCAGTACAACGCAGAGTTCAGAGGAGTGCCAGGCGGTGAAGATCTCACGGAGATACCGGAGTATATCCTGGTCAACATGTCCACTGACCAGCAGGTCTCCTACCAGTTGGTCCAGGCTGTGAAGCGGGGCGTTCTCCCGTCCGAGCTGCAGGAGATCAAGTGTGGCAAGGTGTCCCACTCCAGATGGCTCACCGCAGCCCAGTCGCTCGTGTAGTACATGTGGACCAGAAAGCATGGACTGACTGGCAAAGAACTGAACACCCTGGAAATCCTAGTCAAGTACTGCCTGCAGGTGTACTTCAAACTCTACTACGACATCCAGGTTCACCACAGACTAGAGGACGGCCCCAAGCACATCCTCACGCAGCTCAGAGTGATGAGGTTGCAGCCCAAGAAGGTCCAAACAGCTGTGACCTTCTACGTGCGGACAGGAGCATGGTTCGCACACTCAGAATGTGTCCTCCTCTTGCTGATGGCGAGTCAGAGTGAGGACGACCGCAGTTTCGCCGTGACCCAGATTTTGAAGCTGAGGGCTGGCGAGGAGTATGGGGACACCAGTGTAAGACCTCGCATCACACCCAAGCTGAACTTGTCAGCCACCAGCTTGCAGACACTGATCAGCTGGCAGCCTGGCCAGGTGCACGAGCCGGCATTCACCTGTTCACTGTCCAGGGATCAGATCCAGGAGATCCTGGTCAAGCCGTACGAGGTTCCGGAGTTCTCTATCCACACTCAGAGCACCGAAAGAGTCGTGAAGCAGGTGACAGAGGCTGCGGCAGCAGTGGTGGGGCAGCAGGCCAGAGACGGGTTCATCCGGGCTCGGGCCCACCACCGGGAGACCATGCCCTGCTTCAGGTCTAAGAAGGACATGATGGACACGTTCTAGGCCAACGTAGAGGCTGTGACACTGTGATGTAGTGCCTGATGAATCAACTGATCAGAAAGAGCTTACCACGTTAGTCATTTGGAACTCATATTGGTGCATGATGCAATACACAGGACCAACCGGACACTGCGTACTCATTTAAGCATTATTCGATAAGGGTGCAATATAAAAGTGCGATTTTGCATAGTAAGAATTGCTCAAATGCAAAAATGGAAGGAGATAAAATCGTCTTAGAATTCCCTTTTACATAGGAAATTGGCATGCCAAAGTTGAGAAAAAGATTTTTTGTTATACGGCGTACCCTACTCTGGAATGGTGAGTGGTCGGACATGTTCATTGAGACTACCTGGATGAGGAAAGGTCATGGTCCAGGGGGTATTATTGGCAACACAGAAAACCCCCAAACGATGGTCACATGGGTCTACAGCATGGATGTTGTCATGACCCTGACAGGAGATCTCAAGAGGATGGGAGACCATGATAATGAGAAGATGAAAGAAAAGCATAAAGAAGAATTGCCAAGTCGAATTAGACATGATGGAGATGACAGACAGGCTATCCGACAGGCTCTTGCCTCTTTCATTGATCCTCTCGACCCAGAATCACATGGAGGTGGGTTACTTCTGAACATCGTCAGTGGCAAGGTGGCCAGCCCCGAAGTCAACGTTGACAACTCGGTTGACTTAAAAACAACTATGATGACAGACTTCGAGATCATGTGGCCTGAGGGATTTCACACAACTATCTCAAAATGTGTTATCACATTTGAAGAGAAGAAGAAACGTGTGAAAGTTGCTGGACATGATGTCATGGACCCAGAGGCGATCTACAATCGAGTGATTGGTTTACTAGTCAGTCAGCGGGATTTGGACCTTCAAGGTGTATTTGCAACTGAGTGACAGCATACCCACCATCAATGTTTGCTCCAGATGGCACCATGGGGTATTGCCACAGGTAAAGCCACACTAAAGGAAAAACCTTCAAGTCGAGATATCTCAGAGGAATGCCGTGACCCCAACTGCATTTGTGGTGGACGTATCTGGGTCTGCTCTGGACTCTTGAATGTGCCAGTCCAAAGGGACTGTAGAAACTTTCATCACTACCTTCAAGCTCTGGCTCTCTAAAAGACTTACGGAGTCTGATGTTTATCTCTGCTTTGATAGATACCATGACTACTCCATTAAGAGCAGCACAAGGAATTCAAGAAGCATGACAGCACGAGTATATAACCTCACCCGTGCAGACTCGACTTCCATCTCGAGATGCAATATCTGAAGAACTACAAGAACAAGGTCCAGCTCAACAAGCTTCTTTGCCAGCGTATCCTGACTGATGACACTTCCTCGAGGCGGTCACAGACTCCCATGTCCTCATTGTCACAGGCGAAGAATCCATCCCCACACAGGTGCATAAGGGGCAGAAATCATTGTGTAGGGATCTTGCCTCAACATTTGAAGAAGCTGACAACATCATTGCTCAACAAGTTGTGGCAATTGGACCAATCCGGATGCACGTGTGCTTGCATTAGCAGATGACACCGGACGTGTTTGTGTTGCTGTTGTTCTTTTATGAAACTCTTCTCTCCAGTCCGCCACCTACATGCAGTCACCAGTTTATGGCCGTTGTTGCATTGATATTAAGGCCAAAGTATATGAAGCACGCACCATTGTGCCAGACCTACTTGCTATTCATGCTATTTCAGGATGTGACTCTGTAGCTGCGACATATGGTATTGGTTTTAAACTACTGCTTTAACGTTACATCCAAAAGATACAGGCTGGATCTACTTGGAGATTGTGGCTGCTAAGGTAATACAGGTGACAGAACATCAAAGGAGTTCATGTTGCGTTTATGGTGTAAAAAAAAAGCTCATCTATGACAGAGTGCAGGCAGCATGTGTGGGCTCAGAAGACTGGTAAGACTTCTCCGCCCAAACTATGCAGTCTAAACCCCCGACCACAGAAGCATTCCATGAGAATGTTCTACGAGCTCACCTCCAAGTGGCAACCTGGCGAGCGCTTTAAGCGGAGATCCCCCAGCAATGGATCCAGTACATTTTGGCTGGGAAAAATGATCATGTCAACAAGTGCCTCATTCACGGAACATGTGCCAGGGACAGCTTATGCACCTGAGAACGTCCTGAAACTTGTACGCTGTAGCTGTGATTCAGAGAAGGCATGCCGAGGGGGCAATGTGGTTGTATGAGCCGTCGCTGCCATGCACCGTCTTTTGCGCTTGTGGTGCTGCTAGTGGTGTGTGCCACAACCCATTCAACTTGAAAGATGATGGAGAAGACAATATGGAGGAAGAATGTTAGGATAATAATTGTACTTTGTGATGTAGTAAGAGTTAAGCCAGCGGAAAACGGCTATCACAGTATTTTTAAGTAAATGTATGTCTAGTATTTACATGTCTTTATTGTGTAAGGAATTGAGATTTCCAATTATCATGTTTGCTTTGGATTCTAATGTTTCTCATCCAGAAAATATTAAGTGAAAATGCATCAAGAATTTATCATAATTGAATGCAGAAAAACAGCTTTTTTGTGTAATTTTGCCCAACATCTTGGTATATATTCATTAGGATGACTTGAAACCATTAAAACAATGCCAGAATCGGACTCTGTGCACCCGAAAACATACCTATAGACTATAAAAACAACATATTTGTGAGCTCAGAACAGAAATTATGAAGGGTTTTGTTAATTGACCATTTTTGGCGGCCATCTTGTTTTCTGAAATTGGCAAGCGGGTGTGAAGTTCACACCCACCCAGAAATTGAAATTGAATTAGACACCAAGTTCTATCGAAAAATGCAATAAAATTATTACCCTCTCTCAGTGCAGGGTTTCATGGCCCTGCCACCGGACTATAACTGGAGTGTGATATCAGGCAAAGCTGTGGAGTAATGGTTAATAATAATATCATATTCGATTGCATGTGTTATTCACCCATGGTCTTGCCCACGCGAGCTGGCTCGCGATCGCCAGTTTCACCCTCTCAGTGCGAGCTTGGAGCTTTATTACCGATCTTTGGGCAATGCCGGGACCTCACACACCACAGCCCTCATCCTCTTGCTCAAGGGAGACAGTAACCGCCCAAATTTGTCAGTGAAAAATCCCCAAGAGCGCGAGGATTCGAACCACCTACCCAATGAATGGGAGACTAGCACGCTATCAACCTGACCATCGCGCGGTGTAAGTTCTCATACGATTATATACATACTATGGGGGTGTTGGCACTGAAGACCTTGAGTTTGGATGAATGCTACATTTCCTCTGTCGATTGCTCTCGAGCCTTTCTGGGCAGAACTAAGGGAAGGAGAGAACAATAAATAACACAAGGTCGAATAGTTGTCGTTTCATATTCACACATGAATGACCGTAGTGATTTCTATCTAGCAGCACTGTGGATATGAGGGCGTGAAGTGTGAGGTATACAGGTGGGGACATCGGGAAGAGGGCTGCACATGTGTGTGTATTCATCTCGGTTGTGCCGAGATCCGCCGAGTGCCGGTTGTGTGGATCCCCCACACGGGGATCGAATCCGGGACTTCTCGGTTGTGAGCCGTGTGTGTGTGTGTGTGTGTGCGTGCGTGCGTGCGTGCGTGCGTGCGTGCGTGCGTGCGTGCGTGCGTGCGTGCGTGCGTGCGTGCGTGCGTGCGTGCGTGCGTGCGTGCGTGCGTGCGTGCGTGCGTGCGTGCGTGCGTGGCGTGCGTGCGTGCGTGCGTGCGTGCGTGTGTGTGTGTGTGTGTGTGTGTGTGTGTGTGTGTGTGTTGTGTGTGTGTGTGTGTGTGTGTGTGTGTGTGTGTGTGTGTGTATATATATATATATCAGTGAGTTTTTGTGTGTCATTCACATACGGTCTTACCGAATATATGCCATATATAAGATATGTCCGAATATCGACCATGAATATAATAATTAATTCATAGTTGAATGCTATACTTATTTAACATGCAACTCCCGAATGATGGAGTGAGCCTAGAACTCCATGCAGGTGTTTTAAAACTCTCTATTTTTTTTTTTTTTTTTTTCCCCCTCTCCTCTCTCCTCTCTTTCCTTTTCTCTCTCTCTTCTTCCTCTCTCTCTCCCTTTTCCCCCCTCTCTCTCTCTCTCTTCTCCCCCTCTCTCTCTCTCTCTCTTCTCCTCTCTCTCTCTCTGAATGCCCTTTTCCCATTCATTCTATTCAAATTTTCTCCACATAGCCCTTCATCATATCCCGAGGACACTTTACCAGATGTCCCCACCTTTATACCTCACACTTCACGCCCTCATATCCACAGTGCTGCTAGACATAAATCACTACGGTCATTCATGTGCAGAGATATGAAACGACAACTATTCGACCTTGTGTTATTTATTGCTCTCGCCTTCCCTTAGTTTTGCCCGGAAAGGCTCGAGAGCAATCGACAGAGGAAATGTAGCATTCATCCAAAGTCAAGGTCTCCAGTGTCAACACCCTCATAGTATGTATAATCATATGTGAACTTGTTTCCAATTTTACTCCCACTTTTATGATATTAATTATAATCATTACGATGCGGATAAAGATGTCATTACATTTTCGCAGCAGTCCTTAAAGGTCACACTATCAAGAATTTGCTTCACGTTCACTATCTTACGAGAATCTAAACTTTTCGTCTATCATACATGACGTTATGAATGTAATCTCACAGAAATATCTTACATTTCAGATAATCAACACGAGACAGCAGATGCTCAGATAAAACCTGCGTTAGGAATATAAAATGTGTTAAATGAGCGTCAGAATGGAATAAAAAGTTTATAATTTTACTGTTTAAGTGCTCAAAAACTGTGAAATAAGTTGAAATAAGTAATAGTAAGTTATCACCTTACTTCATGGCAGTGCAGAGGGATCACTGCCTCAGAATGAGATTGCCTCCCAAGGAAAACTATGGCTTTAATTTTTTTTAGGTTTGCTCGTTACAATCATCGAAGTGAACTCTTGATAAATAAGTCAATAAAGCTAAAACTATGTGTACAGTCATCTACAGCACACATATTTAAGCAGCTTATGTGCATCAAACGCTGTTTCGAAAAGTGTGTCCGCTAGTATCCAGGGTATTGAAAAGATTACTTTTTTCCTCTCTCTCTCTCTCTCTCTCTCTCTCTCTCTCTCTCTCTCTCTCTCTCTCTCTCTCTCTCTCTCTCTCTCTCTCTCTCTCTCTCTCTCTCTCTCTCTCTCTCTCTCTCTCTCTCTCTCTCAAATATACACGTGGATCTTAAACAGGTGCAATCTTGCAACTCACAATGTGTGTGTTTTTAGTGAGTTACCAAAGTCGTGAAAATCGTGAGTTACAAACAATATAACTTCATTACAATCACAGGTGGCAATCTGACACCCGAGCCTGAGACCACATACGAGTACTTTGCATATACCAACTCTCCAAACTCCTGCAAACGCTTTTCATCACTTACCACCGTCACATTTTTCTAACATCAGCATTTGTCAAAGAATAGATAACTCGGGGTGATGGCTGCTGTTTCACGACAAAGAGGAAGAATCACTGCTACCCATTGTATACAGTAACTGGCCATTCCTGCTTAAGGAATCCCCTCAAATTCTGCATTCGGATCTTCAGAATCTGTGCCTCCAAACATAAGCAAATGGTCGACTGTATCTTTCCTTCACTTCCTCGGGTTCATGGTTGTTGTTGTCGGCCACGCGCGGCCTCATCAGATGTCTTGGGAGCAGCTGTGATGATTGAGGCAGGAGGTGGCGTGCGGTCTAGTCATTTTCTCAAGCTAACAAGTAATGTCAGTTTGTAGGCAGGTAATCACTTTTGTGCAAACTGTGGTAATCTTGTACAGATATTTAAAGAGTGAGAAAAATGTACTACTTTTCCTTCTTATTTTGTATTCCATCAATCTCGAACAACTCTATCGAAAGTATTATCATCGCTCCTAAATATTCCGCTATTGCACGAATCGAAGTCACCTTGCTGAGCTTCTTATATGTTCTCCTTTTGCCCTTGTTCTATAAACTTTTCACTAACTTCTTCAAGGATGTACAAAGCTTCCTCAGCACTGCTTCCAATAAGCTCTATCTTATGCCACTTCTTGATACCCCTCCTCTTGAACTGCCCGCGTCAGCTCACTCAGTAAATTACTCACTGAATATTGTATGAGGTAACCAAGCCACAAAAGGTGTTGAACAGCTCTTACAGCCGGCAGGTACTACTACCTACGTAGTGCGTATTCATGTTCATAATAGGTATAAGAGTCCCTAACGTCACATAATAAGCTGACGCAGCGCAAGCGGGATATGATTTTTTTTTTTTTTTTTTTTACATCACAAAGGACTGGCCAAGGGCACAAAAAAAAGAGGTTACACAAAGCCCGCTTAGTTGTCAGTCCCTATAAAGAAGACAGTAAGATAATAAAAAAGGGGGGTGGGCCAATTTAGTTCGGAAGGTGTCTTGTCACTCTTCTCTTGAAAAGATGTAAGTCGTAGGAAGGTGGAAAATAGAAACATGAAGAGAGTTCCACAGTTTACCAGTGAAAGGGATGAAAGAGTAAAAATACTGATTAACTCTTGCATTAGGAAGATGGACAGAAAAGGGATGAGAATTAGTAGAAATTCTTATGCAGCGAGGCCGCGGGAGGGGGGGAGGCATGCAGTTAGCAAGTTCAGAAGAGCAGTGAGCATGAAAATAACGGTAGAAGATAGCAAGAGAAGCAACATTGCGGCGGTGATTTAAAGATTGAAAACAGTCAGTCAGAGGAGGGGAGTTGATGAGACGAAAAACTTTTGACTCAACCCTGTTTAGGAGAGCTGTATGAGTGGATCCCCTCAAACATGTGAGATATACTCCATACATGGGCGGATAAGGCCCCTGTAGAGAGCAAGCAACTGGGAGGGAGAAAAAAAAGGACGCAGACGCAACAGGTGTTGAACAGCTCTTACAGCCGGCAGGTACTTTTACCACCTAACTTTTTAGAAGCTGTTTTAGCAAGAGATGAGATGTGAGATTTCCACTCCAGTTCAGATTTTTAGTAAAGGATAGTCCAAGAATGTTTCTTGTAGCAGAAGGAAATAGTTGAGTGTTATTAAAGAAGAGGGGATAGTTATCTGATAGGTTTTGTCGAGTAGATAGGTGAAGAAATTGGGTTTTTGAAGCATTGAACAAAACAAGGTTTGCTTTGCCCCAGTCAGAAATTATAGAAAGATCAGAAGTTAGGCGCTCAGTGGTATCTCTCCGTGAATCACTTAGTTCCTGTTGAGTTGGACGTCTAATAAACGACGTTGAAAAAAGTAGGGTAGAATCATCAGCGTAGGAGTGGATAGGGCTTTGAGTTAGACTTAGAAGATCATTAATGAATAATAGAAAGAGAGTGTGTGATAAGACAGAACCCTGGGGAACACCATATTGATAGATTTTGGAGAAGAACAATGTCCGTCTATACTCTACAGTAGCTGCAATAGAACGGTTTGAAAGGAAACTTAAGATGAAGGTACAGAGAGTAGGATAGAAACCGAATGAAGGTAGTTTGGAAATTAAAGATTTGTGCAAGACGCTATCAAAAGCTTTTGATATGTCAAGGGCAACAGCAAAAGTTTCACCGAAACCCCTAAAGGAGGATGACCAAGATTCAGTTTGGAAAGCTAGAAGATCGCCAGTAGATCGCCCTTTACGGAAACCGTACTGACGATTAGATAGAAGATTGTGAGCAGATAGATGCTTAAGAATCTTATTAAGTATAGATTCAAAAACTTTAGAAAGGCAGGAAGTAAAAGCTATAGGACGGTAGTTTGAAGGATTAGAACGGTCACCCTTCTTAGGAACAGGTTGGATGTGAGCAAACTTCCAGCAAGAAGGAAAGATGGAAGTAGATAGACAAAGACGGAAAAGTTTGACCAGGCAAGGTGCAAGCACAGAAGCACAGTTTTTGAGAACAATAGGAGGGACTCCGTCAGGACCGTAAGCCTTCCGAGGATCTAGGCCAGAAAGGGCAAAGAAAACATCATACGAAGAATCTTAATAACAGGCATAATATAGTTAGAGGGTGGAGGAGAAGGAGGAACAAGCCCTTCATCAACCAGAGTTGAATTTTTAGCAAAGGTTTGAGCGAAGAGTTTAGCTTTAGAAATAGATGAGACCGCTGTGGAGCCATCTGGGTGAACCATAGGAGGGAAAGACGAAGAAGAAAAATGGTTAAAAATGTTATTAGCTAGATGCCAGAAGTCACGAGAGGAATTCGATTCAATGTACGGGTAGCCTTATCTATCCCAGGTATAAAACTACGCTTTAATTTCAGCTCACCGATACTGTAACTGAGAAAATGCTCATCGAAATAATCGATAATCATAATTTTTCTTTTTCTCTCTCCAGGTCCTTGACTTACCTCTCCAGGTCCTTGACTTACCTCTCCAGGTCCTTGACTTACCTCTCCAGGTCCTTGACTTACCTCTCCAGGTCCTTGACTTACCTCTCCAGGTCCTTGACTTACCTCTCCAGGTCCTTGACTTACCTCTCCAGGTCCTTGACTTACCTCTCCAGGTCCTTGACTTACCTCTCCAGGTCCTTGACTTACCTCTCCAGGTCCTTGACTTACCTCTCCAGGTCCTTGACTTACCTCTCCAGGTCCTTGAACTCACGAATTACAAAACTGACAAGGATGAAAAACACACCAGAATATTGCTCTAGTACTGACAACTTTAAAAAAACCTCATAATTAATCATTCCAAAAGTAAACTATGTATCCAAAGTAAGCTCGTAACAAAAAAATATATATTCTAAAATGCATATGATGTAGGGATGATAAAAAGGACAGAAACAAGAATTAATATGGAAGAAATATATATTACATATTCCTGCATTTCACTAACATGCAGTTCTTCTCATGCTTCAGTCTGTGGTGGAATGCGGGAATAGGTATTATAGTATATTTCTTTCATCCCAATTCAATTTTCTGTCCTTTTCTCCAACCCTACATCTTAAACATTTTATAATAATGTTTTTTGTTAGCAGTATATAATATTTTTTCTCACGTATTTGCCCGCATTGAATGTTGGAGAGTTCCATATTCCTCAGGAAATTACACAAGGCAAACTCATTCAGCTATTTTATGCATTTTCATGTCCATTTTATACATTTTGTTTGCTTTCGAATCGTAGATTATAGTAAAACATAATCAAATTCTATATGAAACAGTTCAATAATTATGTCATGAAGTAAATTTAGTTATAATTTCGAAGTGTATACTACGACGCCACTCTCGGGGGTCACCACGCGCGAGTCCCAATGCAGACTCCATTCCCATACCATGCAACTCTCGACAGGAAACATCAACTTGCCCCAGCCAAGAGCCCTGCAGGCGACCCCTTGGCATCCTCCACGCAGGTTTGTCTCTTACAGATACAACCCGGTGGGAAGGATTGGTTTCAGGGTAACGTGCCTCATGCCCATATAGCCGAAGTTGGCGCTGACGGACTATGCAGGTAATAGGCCTCGTTTCAGTCTCACGGTGCAATCGCTGATTTGACACGTAATCATCCCAGTGGTACCCCATGATTCTGCAAAGACACTTAGGGCTATATTCAAGAATGGGCGTCAAATCCCGGCCGGTGGAGATTCCCCACAGTCGTATATCCACCGGTGGCATCTACAAGAAATTCCCGACCGGTGGATATTTGACAGTCGTACCAACACAAGCGGTGGCTGCAAAAGCAGGCGTACCAACACAAGCGAGTCCAAGGCGGCATCAGTATTTTGACTGTTTTACACCTATCTAATTCCTTTTACTAGCCTAATTGATCATTTCTGCCATTAAAATAACAGCTTTGTTAGTGTTCGCCACTTATCTGAGGCATTGAGGAAGAAAAAATGGGCCTGAGTGAGCTTGGGACGGGATGTACGCACATCCCTGTGGGACGGGATGTACGTACAACCCGTCCCATGAACATGTGGCCAGCCGCCACAAAGCAATATGGCAGACCACCACCACCACAGCCGCTCTCCTTCGTCACCACTTCTCACAGCAATATAAGGCCTCCTGCACCTAATTTTACCTTGATTATGACACGTGTGCATTCACAAGGTATGCATGTTATTCTCGGTTGTGTTGAAAACTCACCTATGAGTGAATGGTCTGGGAAGAAATAGGATGGAATAAGTGCACAGCGAGATGAAGGTGGGATCTGCATGGTGTTGCGAATCAGCTGACTCAAATCTCCACCCGTTGCGTTACCTCTTTTGATTCTTGTATACCGCTCCGCGATGCAACGGGTGGAGAAAAGTTCTTGAATATAGCCCTTATTAGCAAAGGCATCGATTCGCCTCTTCAAGTCGTTATTTAGTGTCCATGTCTGACAACCTTAGAGTGAGATAAGACAGGGATCAAAAGCGACTTGAAGATCAGGATCTTTGTCCTTCTGCATAGGTACCGACAACGCCAAATACTCCTGCTGAGCGAGTCTATAAAACCGTGGGCTATGCCAATTCGCCGTAAGACTTCTTGACGTGACACGCCGTCATTATGTAAAGGTATGTAAAACTTTCCAAGATCTCAATGTCCTCGCTGCACGCATGAACAGACTGTACTGTTTCATCTAGTAAGCGCCCAAATACCTGGACCTTGGTATTGAGCCAGGAGACCTTAAGTCCCAAAGGCTTTGCCTCTTCGTGCAGTGCCTCAAGAGCCATCACCAGGACCTCCAGCGACTCAGCAAAGATTATTGCATCATCGGCAAAAACAAGATCAGTGATCTTGGTGTTGATGAGGGATGCTCCACAATCACTTTGATCGACAAATTTGCCCAATACGCGGTCCATAAAAGTGTTGAAAAGTGATGGGGCAAAGACGCACCCTTGCCTCACTCCTGTATTCACAGTAAAAAAGCTGGATACACCTCCCCCACACTTCACTGCACTCTCAGTCCCAGAGTACAGGCCATTCATCAAACCAATACTCCTTGCAGGAATCCCGCAATGTCGCAGAAGATCCCAGAGTGACTCACGATGCACGAAATCAGACTCCTTCTTGAGATCAACATAGGCTGCAAGCATCCCCTGTCGAAACTCACGTCGGCGTTCCACCAGGACACGAAGCGCTAGGAAACGGACCGTTGTGGAATTCCTAGGCGTGAACTCAGACTGCTGAGGTCTCTGATGCTTCAGCACATGGGAGCAGATCCGTGTCAGCAATAGATGGGCAAGCACCTTGTCTAGCACGCACGCTGAGCAATGTAATACCGTGGTAGTTGTTGCAGTCTTGACGAACCCCTTTCCCTTTCCAGATAGGGACGACCCTTTCCAGTAAAGAGGAATGGTACCTGATTGCCACACAGCAGTCAGGACAGAATGCAACTCGCGGATCATAGCCTCACCCCTAACTTTGAGGAGCTCCACACTGATTTTCCAAACACCAGCTGCCTTTCCATCCCTCAACTTTGCTACAGCCTCTCTGACTTCGTCAAGATTCGGCATCCACTGCACGTAATCCAGTGGTGTGAAGCTGCTCAATTGGAGGGTCCACCGTGAACAACTGCTCAAAGTACTCAGTCCAACGAGCCATCTTCCCATCCATGTCCGACACGAGGCGCCCATCTGTTGCTCGGATAGCACTCGCCCGAAATGGGGACTTGGAACGGAGCTTCTTCAGGGCTCGGTATGCGGGTCGGAGATTATTAGCCTTCAAATGGCCCTCAACATCCTCAGCGAGACTCCTGACATACCTCTTCTTGTCTCTCCCCAGGAAAACATAAGAACATAAGAAAATAAGGAAGCGACAAGAGGCTGTGAGACCTACACGAGGTAGTTTCTGAAGGAGGGTACTAGTCCGCCATAACAGAGCCCTGTGCTAGTCCTGGTTCCCAGCAAGCCTGGCAGCGCGACTCTTCTCGATATTCTCCAGCGGCTCCGTCGAGACAAAACCACGCCTTGACCTCAGGCGCTCCCCAATAGACTCCTTGGCAGCCTGAAGAGTTTCACATTTGAAGGTATCCCACAGTTCTAAAGGGTCCTCGAGGGCACCGAGCACATCAAACCGATTTGAGACTGCCACCGTGTACTCATGGACACATGTCAAGTCCTTCAGCTTCTCAAGATGAAACGCATCATGTTTACCTCTTGAGATTCTTCTGGACTTCACATGAAGCTTAAGCGTAGCAACAACAGTCTGTAATTAGCTGCAAAGAACTCAGCACTCCGGTAAACCCTGCAGTTCTAGAGGATCCTCCAACGAGTACTAACGTGGGTGTTGTCGATCTCCTATGCTACCCCTCCGGCATTACTATACCATGTCCAGCGGTGCAGCTCTGGTTTCTGATGTCAAGAACCTGCAATTCTCAAACTTTGGGGAGAGAGAGAGAGAGAGAGAGAGAGAGAGAGAGAGAGAGAGAGAGAGAGAGAGAGAGAGAGAGAGAGAGAGAGAGAGAGAGAGAGAGAGAGAGAGAGAGAGAGAGAGAAGAGAGAGAGAGAAGAGAGAGAGAGAGAGAGAGAGAGAGAAGAGAGAGATGAGAGAGAGAGAGGAGAGAGAATGAGAAGAGAAATATAGAGAGAGAGAGAGAGAGAGAGAGAGAGAGAGAGAGAGAGAGAGAGAGAGAGAGAGAGAGAGAGAGAGAGAGATCCATTAACCTCTTCAGCAGCGGCGTGACGTGGCAGGCATGTGCGTCATGTACTACAAGGTTCACAGGATGCAACTCCTACTGCGCCTCAACCCACGGCTCCCGCCCTCCCATGCTACCCGTGCGGCCCACAACATCGACCATCAGGTGACTGCCCCTCGCGAGGACGGAACATACCTCCGCTCCTTCCTACCTCTCTATGGTCGACTGCGGAACACTTTAATGCGCCAGACCGACCTGCACCTCACCACGTCCCTGCACGCCTTCAAATCGGGCGTAAATGTCTGGTAGCAAGCGGAACCAAGGTAATAAAATCATGCAATAAAAATAATGACTATAAACATTTGTACTATAAGATTAATATTATATATTATTAATCTTTTTTTATATCATGTGCATGTCAATGTATTAGCATACTTTTTTATATTATTATTTGTATATTATAGTATTAGCGTATAGTTATTAATAGAATTTATTTATATAATTCGTGTATTAGTTTATACTAGTGTATAACTATACTTTTTTCATATTGTATAAATATTGTTATGAATAAGTTCTAATACTGCTACAGATAGTCCTTGGGGTCCCAGCCGGGACTTTAGCACATTAACTCCTCATGTTTCCAATGTATTATGTAAAAAAAAAAGAAAAAAAAGAGAGAGAGAGAGAGAGAGAGAGAGAGAGAGAGAGAGAGAGAGAGAGAGAGAGAGAGAGAGAGAGAGATAAGATAAGATACTTTGATCCTATCTAGACACTTTGCAAGTACCAACTACAAGGTTATTGACTATACAAAGCGTCACCACGCCAGGACGAACTTGGTGGACTCGAACCGCTGCCCAAATGCAGGGACTCAACACGCATAACAACAGTTCTACCAACCGCGCCACCTTGACGGGTAGAGAGAGAGAGAGAGAGAGAGAGAGAGAGAGAGAGAGAGAGCGTGTGAACGGTTGAATGGTTCCTACCAGACAGGGTCTGTGGTGGAGCGCGACCCAGGTTGCCGGTGTAGCAGTACGTCACGTGTCCCCCCGCCCACAATTATCATATCATACCTCTTACAAATCTTCCTGAGATGATATCTGGTGCCTGTCACCCACACACAGCCTTCTGGAAAATACATTTTCTAAATCTTAGGAATGAAACTGAACTCGTAATTTTTGGGAAAAAAACCTTGATATTGCTGGTTTTACATTTTTTTTTAACCTTTTGGTAATATTTTGGTAATATTTACACATATGAATAAATAGTCACTTTTATTTTTCAGAAGTTTTTTCATAACCACAAACTCTTAATGCTGAACAAAGATTTATCGGAGTTCCTTACGGCAGCAAAGCTGCGGAACAGCCTGTGGCCGAGAGCGCGGATAACAGGTTTGCACGCAGCTTGCACAGACTCCAGCTGCTTAGCCGTTATAATCCACCGCCATCGTTGGTACATAGATGCTGTGTTACGCTCGGTAGTGAAAGGCCCGAATTTACCATGACTGATGGGGTGCAGATGATTGCTGAGGAAGTCAAGGATGCCCTTAGGCAGATCTTGATACATGGCAGGGTCCAGTCGTGTCCGATCTTCCTCGCGGCCAACAGGTGGTTTGACATTGATCATCGTTTTGTTTTCTGTGTTCGGTCCATCCCCAGCTTGGTCGCGTATGAACCGCAGGAGTCTTCTGGTCTGGCCATAGGGATCGCGGCAGAGGTCCTCATATCTGAGGGACAAAGACTCTCAGGCTCTCAAAGACTTTCAGACTCAATGAAAATCTCGATCCAGTAACTGTAATGTGTCCTATAATGCGCCTCCTCTTCACGCACTTTTTTCGTACCCGTCGCTACAAGACCTTGGACGTTGTAGTCCCAGGCCATTTGAGTAATTAAAGCCTTGTATCAAAGCAAAGTTTTTGATCAGCAACAATAATATTGTGGAACAGCATAAGACTTACTTGATGAAGGTGTAGCGACTTGGGTAGAGGGACAGCATGGTTTCCTTTTCCTGGAGATCCTGTGGTAAGAAAGAAAAATATATAAATCAACGGTTTGATTTTAAGGATGTTATGGCATGAGCTGCCGCCATTATGTTATGTTGTGAGGTTGTATAAACTCACAATTCTTTATTGGGTTTTGATATTTGTAGTGTGACGAAATAGGGAATACTATGTGCCGTGACCGGTCAAGGCCCGCCCGACTAACGTTTGACGTGCCGTGCCGGCTATATAGTCGAGAATCGTACATTTATAACAAATCACTGGTTACATTCTCTAGCATATATAGTTATATGACACATGATATACAAAGTGTGCTTACACACCGGCACAAGGAAGCATTGAGCTAATGTGAGGGTTGTCAGACTATGCTTACTATTCTCTGCAAATTTAACTAACTAGTTTGCAATAAAGTATAATATAGAAGAATGCATATCTCCCAACCAATCAAGAACCATATAATTCTACTTCAAGTGATTCTCTTCTGCATAATTTTATTTTGAAGCACACTCATAGGACACACACACGCACACATACGCTCGTGTGGTAACGGTGGTAAAGTTTATGTGTGTCACTTGACAGGCGCAGGTTTGAGCCCGGGTCACAGCTCGAAATCTTTCCCTAGAAACTGTCCACATTGAGCTAGTGGATGAGTATTGTGTGCATTGTGTGAGATCCAAGCTTTATCCAGAGATAAAGAGAGAGTCTACATGAGCTCAACAAACTTTCCGGGAGGGTAACAGCTGGAGATCGTGTATCCAGCGCGTAATCAGGCCATGGGTAAATATTACACGCACGCACGCACGCACGCACGCACGCACGCACGCACGCACGCACGCACGCACGCACGCACACACGCACACACGCACACACACACACACACACACGCACACACACACACACACACACACACACACACCACACAAAGACACACAGAGTAAACTTTTCCAATTCGTATAAGTGACTGTTCTACAAACTTTTATTCAAGGGTGATTTTATAATGTATGTTGCTGAACTTAGACCAATGTTTTTTAACCTTTTTACCACCACGCCCCCTTTAGTAGTTTGTCCTTGCCTCCATGCCCCCCCTCTTCATTTCTTCAACCAAGATATATGCGGTGGTCTTCGCTTCAAGCGAAGGGATAATATTAATTAGGGCAAGCATTAATAATAATCCGCCTCCGCAGTGTACTGGTTAGCGCGCCTAGCTGCGAACCTACGGGCCCTGGTTCGAATCCAGGCCAGGGCAGTCGGCGGTCAGCCCCGCCAACTGTTCATCCTTCCTTTCGGGGTTGGTCGGTATTTGAGTACCTGAAAAAGCCTTTGACTCAGTGGAAACTTCAGCAGTTATGAAAGCACTCAGGAGACAGGGGGTAGAAGAAATATAGGTATGTGAAGGTATTAGAAGACATCTATAAGGAAAGCACTACCACTATAAAGCTACATAAGATCAGTGATAAAATACCAATACAGAAAGGGGTCAGACAAAGCGACACTATTTCTCCTAAACTGTTCACGGCGGTTTTAGAGGAAGTTTTTAAGAACTTGGAATGGGAAGAGGCAGGGATTCAGATAAATGGAGAATATATTAATAATCTCAGATTTGCTGATGATATTGTACTAATGAGCGAATCGACAGATGAACTACAGCAGATGATTTTGCAGTTGCACAGAGAAAGCCAGAAAGTGGGTTTAAAGATGAATATGAAGAAAATTAAGGTGTTCTTCAACAATTACATACTAGACCACGAAATGAAAATAGATGATGAATTAAGAGAATGTGTCCAGGAATACATTTACTTAGGACAGAAAATTGGTGCAAGTTCAGATCATGAAAAAGAAACCAAAAGAAAAATAGGGATGGGATGGAGTGCTTTTGGTAAACAACACAATGTTATGAAAAGTAATCTTCCACTATCACTGAAGAGAAAGGATCAGTGCATTCTACCAGTACTTGCATATGGATCTGAAACTTGGAGTCTTACGAAAGTCCTGGAACGAAAACTTCAAAGTGCCCAAAGGGGAATGGAGCGAAAAATGTTTGGCATAACATGGAGAGATAGGAAGAGAGCATCATGGATTAGGGAGCAGACCAAAGTTGAAGACATCCTGAGCACAATTAAAAGAAAAAAATGGATATGGGCAGGACACGTCATGCGACGAAGAGATAATAGATGGACTGTTAGAGTAACAGAATGGCAACCCAGGGATGGTAAAAGAAGGCAGGGCAGACAGAGAACTAGATGGAGAGATGAAATAGGAAGTTTTGCTGGAGTAACCTGGAATAGACAGGCAGCTGATAGAGATGAGTGCAGAAGGTTGTGGGAGGCCTTTGTCCTGCAGTGGACTCATAGAGGCTGATGATGATGATGAGGAGGAGGAGGAGGAAACCTGGGGAAGGTAACTGTGGTAACCCGGATGTCACACTAGCCCTGGTTCCCGGGGTAGCGGGTTCCCACCCACCACAGGCTCAAGGGCTAATGCGACGGAGATGAGCACCGAGGCCACGCGCAGAATAGCGTATGCTACCATCTATATCTTTACCATTAATAATAATTAGGGTGCGGCTGCAATGGGAGCGAGAAAGCGAGCAAGAGCTTTATTAAAAATTGATAACGCTCTGGCCGTATAATAATAATAGTAATAATAATAATAACTGATAATGATAATAATAAGGATACTTATAATGATAATAGTAATATTGGTGATTTTGAAATAATAATGATAGTAATCATTATTATTACATTAGATCCTGGTCGGGATCAAACCCTTGACAGGGGTTCAACAAAGTATACATAAACCCAGTTCTTGGAATGAACAAGTTTTTTTTATCGGGGTGTCTACATGAAAATCCGTGAAAATCTACCAGTTTTGACAGTATATTTGTATATCTTTAAACCATTGCTGTCGATTTGTATGTGTATTTATGAACGTGTCCTTGTATTATTTTATTCTTTATCAATGTTGGTTACATGTCTGGCTCAATATAAACAGATATGAGACACTTTAATTCAGGTCAGTTATGCAGCAAGTGAATGGGCCAGCAGACTGGTTAACTCCTGCCGCACGGCGGCGCCACCATCGGCATATAGCAAAATACCTTTGAGGGATCCCGAGTGAGGGATCTTGTTGTAGAGGGTCTTTGATATGGAGGAATGACATACATTTTCCAGCTTTATGCCTATACATTAGAAAAATCAAGGTTTAACATTAATGTTACATCGAAATAAAATTTGACACCATGATCAGTTTTGTGCTGTCAAACTATAGGGAAGGCTGAAAATGGTGTGTGTGCATAGTAACACTATGTATTATCAACCTATTGATAGAAGTCCATGGTCAGTATTCTTTTTTTTTTGTTGTTATTCAGTTCTACTCGCCTAAGAAAATAACGATGAGGTACAGAGACGAGACGGTTTACCTTCTTTTGAAGCGAACCATTTCACACGAGCGTCTGTGGTGAGCAGACGCTGATCCTCGCCGCAAGTGGCGTGGCTGTGTAGCTTGGACCCCTTTCACAAAGGCCACATCCGGTGGCTCGGTGGGGCGTCAGAGCGACGCGTTAACCATCAGTCATTCCCCTCTAGACCCTTGTTTTGTGCGGAATTTAGAAATTTGCTTCTTTATTTTATTTTATTACCATGGCATCTCTAGATGTATATCGCTTCATAATTAAAATATAAAAAAGACCAGCGATTTGGGATACGAGGAGTGATGGATATAGCAACAAGTTATCAAAAGGGAAGACTTGGGAGGAGCTGTGTACCTATGTAGAAAAGTAGCTTCCTCTTCAGACTCCATGATGAAACTGTCGAACCGCTTTCCCATACACACGGGGGACTGTGTCGCGCTACTAAGTCGCGTGTATCAACGACTCTGTGGCGCTACAGAGTAGCCCGTGTGTAAGCAGCCTTACTGTAGCGACCAACACCCTTCCACCTGGCTCCTTTTAAGGCTTTGTTTTCTTCCCCCTACGCACACGTTTTCTCACCTACACTACTCCATTTCGTCTTCTCTGCACATTATATACACAAATGTTTCTCATAATTGCAATTCAAATTTGTCACCTCTCCTGTAGTCATGCATCTAAAATATGGTGAACATGCAATAGATAGGAAACAAGTAAAATATAAATCCTCCGTACTTAAATGTGAAGGATATAGAGAGGGTATACAAAGTAGGGAGACAAGATCGTGATAACTATTTAGTACTCTTACACAGTAGATTCATTATGTACATCCCTCATCATTTTCCTCATACACATATATTTTCCCTTGTACTACACAATCCCTAAATTGCCGCCAGTTTATAAGTAATAAATTCTCTGATCTCAAATATGTGGGCCATAGGGTTAGTATAAAAAGCAAGGAAACAAGATAGGGATGACCGTGGTATAAGTGTAGCTATGTGGACAATCACGAGGGGTGTACATATCTACTTTAAACTTAAATATCACTTGAGCATTATGAAAATTGCTGTCATAATGACTAACCCGAATACCGGCTGTGACATTTACTGGATTCACCATCCAAAGTATCCCATGAACTGCTTCATGTCATTAATGCTTCATTACTTCCTCCAATAAATTGATCAAACTTCATCATTCACTATTCATTGACTAATGCATACCTTCAATATTCAATATACAAACATGTGCAATACGCTTTAATATCTATCCACAACATCCGCACGGCACACATCCTCACCTGATGGATTTTGGCACATGCTTCCATATCCGCCGTGTTCCACATGAGCCTCTCCATAGACGTGAGGGAGCCTCGGGGATCACGTACCAGGTGAATCACTTTCATGTTATCCACCTCCTTTCGATCCATAAGTTCCCGGACCCACTGAAGGCGCATCCTGATGGTCTTGATGATAATGAGTGGCTCCTTCTTACAATACTCCTTCACACTTTCGATTCTGACGTGCTCCCTCGTCTTGTTACGCGTATACGGATGTATCACATTGATATCTGCCATTCGTCCTTGGTTGAATATACTTTTTCTAACTTTACACTGAAAATATTGAATTAGCTCCTCTGATAAATGTTCTTTTGTTTGGAGTTTATGTGGTAATGCCCTCACTGGCTCAAAAAAGTACATGTTGTTGCCCAAAGCCGCCAGTAACAAGCCCAAGAAGCTGGAGCCGCTGCGCCCCACGGATGACAGCACCAACACCTTGCTTTGAGGCGCTGGCCGCTTGGTCTCTGGAGCTGAGGGAGTTATCACAGGCTAAACTTTTGACTTGTTTTCAGTTTGGCGAATGTCATTAACAGTAAAGTGCATATTATTGTGTATAAGATACACGTGTTCAGGCTGACCAGCATTGGATGTTAAATCATGTTTATCATTTCTGATTTTTTCGCTGTCGTTTTGAGAATGCACATTATTCAAGTAAGTAAGTAAGTATTAATAAGTTCCAATCTTTGTTTCACCTTCACTCTTACCTTCTTGACCTTGCCTTTCCGCCATAAAATGTTTAGTCAAGGGAAAGCGATGTACTGAAAGAGACATAAGAATGGTATATATATATATATATATATATATATATATATATATATATATATATATATATATATAATATATATATATATATATATATATATTATATATATATATATATATATATATAATATACATATATATATATATATATATATATATATATATATATATATATATATTATATATATATATATATATATATATATATATATATATATTAATATATATATTATATATATATCGTAATGTATGAATTATGTAGGGGGTTAAAATAAGACTACAGTAGATATTAAACTGCCAAGGAAGGTGAAGTATCGTACACCAATGAATAGTTAAGTCGATTTCCTTCCTCGCCGCCCACTGCCGCCCAAGACCTCACGATAGACTGAATGCGATAATGTCTTCTTAATTAAAGAACTAATACTAAGGCGGGAAAGCAGATGCGTGAATACACGTCACCGATTTATGAGTGTATGTGAGTGAATGTCATTGTGAGAAGACGCATGTAATGTATTCCTGTTAGCGGAAGCTTGTGTTAAACTCCAATGATCTCGTTTGCTCTATTAGTGTCCCACTATTTTAATACCTGACTAATGCAGAGACAATCTAGTGTTTATTGGTGGATCCACAAATATTATATTACGTGATAGAGTGAAGCTACACAAGAAATATGCAAACATAACAATTTCATGAAGGCGAGCTCAGTGCCAGCCAGTCTGCATGACAGGGACATAAAGTGGCACAAACTATATACCAAACACCACAGTGGCGGCCAGTCTACCTGACACCATCGAACAGCTCAGTGTCAGTCAGTCTCCCTGACACCACTGAACAGCTCAATGTCAGTCAGTCTGCCTCACACCTGCGAGCATCTCAGTGCCAGCCAGCTAGTCTACCTGACACCACCGAATAGCTCAGTGCCAGCCAGCTAGTCTACCTGACACCACCGAATTGCTCAGTGCCAGCCTGCTAGTCTACCTGACACCACCGAATAGCTCAGTGCCAGCTAGTCTACCTGACACCACCGAATAGCTCAGTGCCAGCTAGTCTACCTGACACCACCGAATAGCTCAGTGCCAGTTAGTCTACCTGACACCACCGAATAGCTCAGTACCAGCTAGTCTACCTGACACCACCGAATAGCTCAGTGCCAGTTAGTCTACCTGACACCACCGAATAGCTCAGTGCCAGCTAGTTTACCTGACACCACTGAATAGCTCAGTGCCAGCTAGTCTACCTGACACCACCGAATAGCTCAGTGCCAGTTAATCTACCTGACACCACCGAATAGCTCAGTGCCAGTTAATCTACCTGACACCACCGAATAGCTCAGTGCCAGCTAGTCTACCTGACACCACCGAATAGCTCAGTGCCAGTTATTACTGAACCACGAATAGTCAGTGCCAGTTATCTACTGACACCACCGAATAGCTCAGTGCAGCTAGTCTACTGACCCACGAATAGCCAGGCAGCTAGTTTACCTGACACCACCGAATTGCTCAGTGCCAGCTAGTCTATTTGACACCACCGAATTGCTCAGTGCCAGCTAGTCTACCTGACACCACCGAATAGCTCAGTGCCAGCTAGTTTACCTGACACCACCGAATTGCTCAGTGCCAGCTAGTCTATTTGACACCACCGAATAGCTCAGTGCCAGCTAGTCTACCTGACACCACCGAATTGCTCAGTGCCAGCTAGTCTATTTGACACCACCGAATTGCTCAGTGCCAGCTAGTCTACCTGACACCACCGAATAGCTCAGTGCCAGTTAGTCTACCTGTCACCACCGAATAGCTCAGTGCCAGTTAGTCTACCTGTGACCACCGAATAGCTCAGTGCCAGTTAGTCTACCTGTCACCACCGAATAGCTCAGTGCCAGTTAGTCTACCTGACACCACCGAATAACTCAGTGCCAGTTAGTCTACCTGTGACCACCGAATAGCTCAGTGCCAGTTAGTCTACCTGTCACCACCGAATAGCTCAGTGCCAGTTAGTCTACCTGACACCACCGAATAGCTCAGTGCCAGTTAGTCTACCTGACACCACCGAATAGCTCAGTGCCAGCTAGTCACTGACACCACAATAGTCAGTGCAGCTAGTCTACGACACACCGAATAGCTCAGTGCCAGCCAGTCTGCCTGACACCACCGAATTGCTCAGTGCCAGTTAGTCTACCTGTCACCACCGAATAGCTCAGTGCCAGCTAGTCTACCTGACACCACCGAATAGTTCAGTGCCAGCTAGTCTACCTGACACCACCGAATAGCTCAGTGCCAGCTAGTCTACCTGACACCACCGAATAGCTCAGTGCCAGCTAGTCTACCTGACACCACCGAATAGTTCAGTGCCAGCTAGTCTACCTGACACCACCGAATTGCTCAGCGCCAGTTAGTCTACCTGACACCACCGAATAGCTCAGTGCCAGCTAGTCTACCTGACACCACCGAATAGTCAGTGCCAGCTTGTCTACTTGACACCACGAATAGCTCAGTGCACAGTTAGTATAACCTGACACACCGAATAGCTCAGTGCAGTTAGTCAACTTCACCACGAAGTCAGTGCAGACAGTCTACCTGAACACCAACGAATAGTTCAGGGCCAGTTAGTTACTGACATCACAAATTTCAGTGCCAGTTAGTTTTTACCTACACCACCCAATAGTTCGGCCCTAGCTACCTGGCACCAACGAATAGCTAGTGCCGTTATTACCATCCCACGATAGTTCAGTGCCATTAGTTACTGAACACACCGAATAGTTAGGCCAGCTTTGTCTCTGCACACCGAATAGCTCGTTTCAGTTAGTCTACCTGACACCACCGAATAGCTCAGTGCCAGTTAGTCTACTGCACCACGAAAGCTCAGTGCCAGCAGTCACTGACCCCGAATAGTTCCAGTGCCAGTTAGGTCTACTGAAACCGAAATGTCAGTGCAGTTATCTTAACCTTACACCACGAAAGCTCAGTGCCAGTTAGTTACTGTCACCACCGAATAGTTCAGTGCATAGTTACCGACACACGAATAGCTAGTGCAGTAGTCTACTGACACCACGAAAGCTCAGTGCCAGCTAGTCTACCTGACACCACCGAACAGCTAAGTTTTTTTTTTCTACATCACACCCAGACCAGGACAGAAAAAAAGAGGTAGCAAAAAGCCCGCTATGTTGCCAATCCCTATAAAGAAGACAGTAAGAAAATAAAGGAATGGGGGTGGGCCAAATTAGTTCGGGAGGTGTCTTGTTACTCTTCTCTTGAAAAGATTAAGTCGTTGGAAGGTAGACAAATAGAAACAGAAAGAGAGTTCCAGAGTTTACCAGTGAAAGGGATGAAAGAGTAAAGATACTGCTTAACTCTTGCATTAAAAAGATGGACAGAATAGGGATGAGAATGAGTAGAAAGTCTTGTGCAGCGAGGCCGCGGGAGGCGGGGAGGCATGCAGTTAGCAAGTTCAGAAGAGCAGTGAGCATGAAAATAACGGTAGAAGATAGAAAGCAAGAGAAGCAACATTGCGGCGGTGATTTAAAGATTGAAGACAGTCAGTCAGAGGAGGGGAGTTGATGAGACGAAAAGCTTTTGACTCAACCCTGTTTAGGAGAGCTGTATGAGTGGATCCTCGTGTGAGACATACTCCATACATGAGCGGATAAGGCCCTTGTAGAGAGCAAGCAACTGGGAGGGAGAAAAAAAAGGACGCAAACGCCACAGGACACCTAACTTCTTAGAAGCTGTTTTAGCAAGAGATGAGATGTGAGATTTCCAGTTCTGATATTTAGTAAAGGATGGTCCAAGAATGTTCATTGTAGAAGAGGGAGACAGTTGAGTGTCATTGAAGAAGAGGGGATAGCTGTCTGGTAGGTTTTGTCGAGTAGATAGGTGAAGAAATTGGGTTTTTGAGGCATTGAACAAAACGAGGTTTGCTTTGCCCCAATCAGAAATCATAAAAAGATCAGAAGTTAGGCGCTCGGTGGCATCTCTACGTCAATCACTTAGTTCCTGTTGGGTTGGACGTCTAATGAACGAGGTTGAAAAATGCAGGGTACAATCATCACCGTAGGAGTGGAGGCCTTTAAATTTGACTTATATCAAGTATAGGCGTCCACCCTCTGGTCCCTTTGCTTTTGGCTCAGTTATTGCGGCTGGAACATGGCAGCGAGCTCAAAGTGCTTTTAAAATACCTAGTCTACAGAAGTTACAGAAGTGTACAACAAGCAACAGAAGTTATTGTAAAACCGAAGTTTATTTAGCACTAATTAAATCATTCCGCTAATTACTCATTAAGGGCTTGTTGTACGCAAAAAGTTTGTTGCACAGACCCCCATTGATTTTGACAGCACTACTTCCATGTCAAATTTCAGCTCAATCCGACAATATTTAGGAGTAGTTATTCACTTTTTGGCTTACGAATGGTTCCACTCCCCTTAAGGCCCGTCCACACTGTGCCTCATGACGCGCGCTCTGTTAGTGGCGCTGTTGAAAATCGAGCTTTTCAACACCGCCATGCGTTGTGCTGAGCTAATCCAACCGGCCCGATTAGATGGACATGCTGAGGTCCCTCAGTGCTGCACTTGACTTCATTGAGGGAAGACGTCGCTCGCCGCGCTCCATGATGTGTATTAATATACGGTATTATCAAAATACCAGATGAATGAGATGATATTTAGGAAGACTGGACATACCATCATCTTCACGAGACATTACTGCGTGTCATGAATATAAATAAATTGCAGTAAACTATATCAAGAATAAGACTAAAGCCAAATAGTGCAATTTTTTTTTTCCTATCACACCTTTTTTTTATTCAACTTATTTCTGTAATTTTGCTTGCATTGAATTTTTATTTACTGTATCAGAATCAGCACACTTTTCCAATTCTAACGGTATATGATACGTCTCAATGCAAAAATATTTAGGTGGTCAAAAATTGCAATGAACATCAATCAAACTTGTGACGGAGCGTTGCCTCATCGCCATGGCGGTGAGGCACAGTCTGGACACTCGGGTGGGCATTCAACACATCCACCTGCCTCGTGTATCTCTGCATGAGGCACAGTGTGGACAGGCCTTTACGCGAATGGGTCTTATGGTAAGTATCAGCTCGCTTCGCTCGCTGCCAATCATTAATGAATCAAGTATAGGCGTCCAGCCTCTGGCTCCTTTGCTTTTTGCTCAGTTCTTGCGGCTGGAACGTGGCAGCGAGCTCAAAGTGCTTTTAAAATACCTAGTCTACAGAAGTTACAGAAATGTACAACAAGCAACAGAAGTTATTGTAAAACAGAAGTTTATTTAGCACTAATTAAATCATTACGCTAATTAATCATTAAGGGCTTGTTCTACGCAAAAAGTTTGTTCCACAGACCCCCATTGATTTTGACAGCACTATTGGAATTTTAAATTTCAGCTCAATCCGACAATATTTAGGAGTAGTTATTTACTTTTTGGCTTAAACTTGGTTCCACTCCCCTTACGCGAATGGGTCTTATGGTAAGTAGCAGCTCGCTTCGCTCGCTGCCAATAATATAAAGAGTGGGTGATAGGACAAAACCCTGGGGAACACAGCTATTGATAGTCTTAGGAGAAGAACAATGTCCGTCTACA
This sequence comes from Chionoecetes opilio, assembly GCA_016584305.1. Classification (NCBI taxonomy): domain Eukaryota; kingdom Metazoa; phylum Arthropoda; class Malacostraca; order Decapoda; family Majidae; genus Chionoecetes; species Chionoecetes opilio. The sequence continues at coordinate 87,160 of JACEEZ010020788.1, forward strand.
GTAGCTGCAATAGAACGGCTTGAAAGGAAACTTAAGATGAAGGTGCAGAGAGAAGGATAGAAACTGAATGAGGATAGTTTGAAAATTAAAGATTTGTGCCAGGCTCAATCAAACGCTTTCGATATGGCAAGGGTAACAGCAAAAGTTTCACCGAAACCCCTAAAGGAGGATGACCAAGATTCAGTTAAGAAAGCTAGAAGATCGCCAGTAGATCGATCTTTACGGAAGCCGTACTGACAATCAGATAGAAGACTGTGAGCAGATAGATGCTTAAGAATCTTCTTATTAAGTATAGATTCAAAAGTTTTAGAAAGGCAGGAAGTTAAAGCAATAGGACGTTAGTTTGAAGGATTCGAACTGTCACCCTTCCTAGGAATAGGTTGGATGTGAGCAAAGTTTTTGCAAGAAGGAAAGGTGGAAGTAGATAGATAAAGACGGAAAAGTTTGACCAGGCAGGGTGCAAGAAGCAGAAGCACCTCCGCTTAGGTGTGTCCCGGGGCGGCACCGGAGCGATAGGACAGGTTACATAAATAAGATTGTGATCGGAGGAACCCAACGGAGAGAATAGTTTCACAGCGTAAGCACAAGACTTAGTAGTTAGGAAAAGATCAAGAAATGTTGGGCTTGTCTGCAAGGCGGTCGGGAATACGGGTAGGGGGCTGCAGCAGCTGTTCTAGGTCCTGGAGGATAGCAAAGTTGTAGGCTTCTTCACCAGGTTGGTCAGTGAAAGAAGATGAAAGCCAAAGTTGGTGGTAAACATTGAAATCCCTAAGAATGGACATTTCTGCAAAAGGAAAATGAGATTAAAGTTTTTGAAGAATTTTATATAGACTGAGGAGTTAGGTAAGAGATATACAGCACAGCAAAATTTAGTAAGAGAGTGACATTGACGTCGAAGCCAGATAGTAGAAAATTCAGAAGATGCAAGACCGTGGGCTCGAGAGCAAGTGATGTCGTTGCGTATATACATTTCCATATACGCAACCGCCAGGTTTGGATTGAAAATTATAATAGAGAGCGTATGAGGAAACAGAAAAGGAACAGCTGTCAGTGCTCACTGATACCTGGGTTTCGGTGAGGAAAAGAAGATGAGGTTTAGAGGAGAATAGGTGATGTTCCACACATAGGAAGTTAGATCTAAGACCGCTAATGCTGCAGAAGTTTAAAGAGAAAGTTAGAAAAAGTATCAAGACACCTCGAGTCGTGACCGTCGGTCACGGAAGTCGGTCCGACCTGAGGATATTTATGGTCACCTCCCCAGCTAGGGACTCCAGCCAGTCTGCCTGACACCACCGAACAACTCAGTGCCAGCCAGTCTGCCTGACACCACCGAACAACTCAGTGCCAGCCAGTCTGCCTGACACCACCGAACATCTCAGTGTCAGCCAGTCTGCCTGACACCACCGAACAACTCAATGTCAGCCAGTCTGCCTGACACCACCGAACAACTCAGTGCCAGCCAGTTTGCCTGACACCACCGAGCAACTCAATGCCAGCCAGTCTGCCTGACACCACCGAGCAACTCAGTGCCAGCCAGTCTGCCTGACACCACCGAACAACTCAGTGCCAGCCAGTCTGCCTGACACCACCGAACAACTCAGTGCCAGCCAGTCTGCCTGACACCACCGAGCAACTCAGTGCCAGCCAGTCTGCCTGACACCACCGAACAACTCAGTGCCAGCCAGTCTGCCTGACACCACCGAACAACTCAGTGCCAGCCAGTCTGCCTGACACCACCGAACAACTCAGTGCCAGCCAGTCTGCCTGACACGACCGAACAACTCAATGCCAGCCAGTATGCCTGACACCACCGAGCAACTCAGTGCCAGCCAGTCTGCCTGACACGACCGAGCAACTCAGTGCCAGCCAGTCTGCCTGACACGACCGAGCAACTCAGTGCCAGCCAGTCTGCCTGACACCACCGAGCAAATCAGTGCCAGCCAGTATGCCTGACACCACCGAACAACTCAGTGCCAGCCAGTCTGCCTGACACCACCGAACAACTCAGTGCCAGCCAGTCTGCCTGACACCACCGAACAACTCAGTGCCAGCCAGTCTGCCTGACACGACCGAACAACTCAGTGCCAGCCAGTCTGCCTGACACCACCGAACAACTCAGTGCCAGCCAGTATGCCTGACACCACCGAACAACTCAGTGCCAGCCAGTATGCCTGACACGACCGAGCAACTCAGTGCCAGCCAGTATGCCTGACACGACCGAGCAACTCAGTGCCAGCCGGTCTGCCTGACACCACCGAACAACTCAGTGCCAGCCAGTCTGCCTGACACGACCGAGCAACTCAGTGCCAGCCAGTCTGCCTGACACGACCGAGCAACTCAGTGCCAGCCAGTCTGCCTGACACCACCGAGCAACTCAGTGCCAGCCAGTATGCCTGACACGACCGAGCAACTCAGTGCCAACCAGTCTGCCTGACACCACCGAACAACTCAGTGCCAGCCAGTCTGCCTGACACGATCGAGCAACTCAGTGCCAGCCAGTTTGCCTGACACCACCGAACAACTCAGTGCCAGCCAGTCTGCCTGACACCACGGAACAGCTCAGTGCCAGCCAGTCTGCCTGACACCACCGAACAACTCAGTGCCAGCCAGTTTGCCTGACACCACCGAGCAACTCAGTGCCAGCCAGTCTGCCTGACACCACCGAACAACTCAGTGCCAGCCAGTCTGCCTGACACCACCGAACAACTCAGTGCCAGCCAGTCTGCCTGACACCACCGAACAACTCAGTGCCAGCCAGTTTGCCTGACACCACCGAACAACTCACTGCCAGCCAGTCTGCCTGACACCACGGAACAACTCAGTGCCAGCCAGTCTGCCTGACACCACCGAACAACTCAGTGCCAGCCAGTCTGCCTGACACCACCGAACAACTCAGTGCCAGCCAGTCTGCCTGACACCACCGAGCAACTCAGTGCCAGCCAGTCTGCCTGACACCACCGAACAACTCAGTGCCAGCCAGTCTGCCTGACACCACGGAACAACTCAGTGCCAACCAGTTTGCCTGACACCACCGAACAACTCAGTGCCAGCCAGTCTGCCTGACACCACGGAACAACTCAGTGCCAGCCAGTCTGCCTGACACCACCGAACAACTCAGTGCCAGCCAGTTTGCCTGACACCACGGAACAGCTCAGTGCCAGCCAGTCTGCCTGACACCACCGAACAACTCAGTGCCAGCCAGTCTGCCTGACACCACCGAGCAACTCAGTGCCAGCCAGTCTGCCTGACACCCCCGAGCAACTCAATGCCAGCCAGTCTGCCTGACACCACAGAACAACTCAGTGTCAGTCAGTCTGCCTGACACCACAGAACAACTCAGTGCCAGCCAGTCTGCATGGCACCACGGAACAGCTCAGTGCCAGCTAGTCTGCCTGACACCAGCGAACAATCAGACAATCAGCTAAAGAATCACGGCATACCGTAAGTTTACCTGTTCTAGTTTGAATAAAGTAAATTACGTCATTATTTCAGTCACATAGTGATTGGTGAAAATTAAATAATCTATAATATGTAACATTTTGTTGGAGCCAAAGGGATGTGGCGAAATGAGAAAATTCTAAGAAAATATATACAATGCAGCAAGATAGACGGGCTAGATCGTCATGTTCAGAGGTCAGCATGTGCTGGGCGGCGCGAATGTTACACACCTGAATGCAGCAGCAGGGGTAGCAGCAGCAGCGCCAGCACACACACGAGGACTCTCTTGCTAGCTAACCGTCGGAGCCATACTTTCATCTGGATGGAATTAAGCAATGATTTTTATAACATATACGGACATAACAGGAATAATAACTCTGTACTGAATATATATCTATGCATATGTACTAACCATATCTACACACACACACACACACACACACACACACACACACACACACAGACACAGACACAGACACAGACACAGACACAGACACAGACACAGACACAGACACAGACACAGACACACACACACACACCAGCGCGGTCAGATTGCACGCACCACTAATTGCGATTCAGCAAGTATGTGTTTCAAGCCCAGCTCGGGGTGGATTCTAGTGACAGCGCAGGTTGTTACGCTGCATTATACAAAATTCGGGCATTAGGAGTTTCAGGCTTTTACGGGAGAGTAATAACTGGCGATTCAGCTCGTATGGGGTGACGCTTGGGTGAATTACACACACAAATAAACACACGATAACCGCCACGATGGTCAATTCGATAGGGATTCCCTATCTATATCCACTTCTTCCTTATAAACTACAACTTATATATTCACAAACACAGTGAAAATCTAACATATCACTTGAAGGAGGATTACTGGCCTTCTTGTAGTAGAAGGAGTAATGTAAGTTAATGTTACTATGGAGCGGCCGCTTTCCAACTGTGTTGGTCTTGAGCAGAGTTAGCTGGTGACGTCACAACATGGCGCCGGTCGTTTTAGAGCGCACAAATTTTCCTGTACTTAAATTGGCTGTATCATCAAAAACACTGTGCACATTGAAAATTCAACCTCACTGCCCTACTATATGAGGCTTGAAGATATCTGATCCATCGTTACCTCAAGTAGAGTAAGCAGGTCCATAGTTTATAGTGCTAGGCCATCCATGACAAAATGAGTAAAGACGTGCTGGAGTCCAGAGATGG
>JACEEZ010020788.1:94303-159303 GCA_016584305.1 Chionoecetes opilio
ACACACACACACTACTACGCACACACACACACTACTACGCACACACACAAACACTACTACCACACACACAAACACTACTACACACACACACACACACACACACACACACACACACACACACACAACACACACACACACACACACACTACTACACACACACACACACACAACACTACTACACACACACACACACACAAACACTACCACACACACACACACACAAAACACTACTACACACACACACACAACACACTACTACACACACACACACACACAAACACTACTACTACACACACACAACACACACACACACACACACAACACTACTACACACACACACAAACACTACTACACACACACAACACTACTACACACACACAAACACTACTACACACACACACAAACACTACTACACACACACACACACACAACACACACACACACACTACTACGCACACACACACACAAACACTACTACGCACACACACACACACACACAAACACTACTACGCTCACACTCACACACAAACACTACTACACACACACACAAGCACTGCTACACACACACACAAACACTATTACACACACACACACAAACACTACTACGCTCACACTCACACACAAACACTACTACACACACACACAAGCACTGCTACACACACACACACACACACACACAAACACTATTACACACACACACACAAACACTACTACACACACACACAGCAGCGCGGGAAGAGGAGCCTCCCTTTTGCTACATTTTACTTTTGCTTTTGCTATATATATATATATATATATATATATATATACGCATCATATAGACTGATTTATCAGTATATATGATATACTGTAATCTTTGTAAATGTTTGTTCTATAATATTATCAAATAAAAAACAGTAAAACAAGGTAAAGAAATGCCATTACGAGACTGAAGAAATATGCATGAACTTAATATTCACTTCAACTCTTCGCCATTTAAAACTTTGCGAGTCAACTTTTATCATGAAGGGTATCAATAGAAGCGCAATTTTATTAGCTTTCCATTGCTATATTTCGTTATCTGATAAATTAATTAGAACCATGCATAAATTAGCGTTAAATAAATAAATAAAATCATCAATTGGGTAATTTTCCCGATTGATGATGTTATTTATTTACTTATATATTTCGTTTTCTGATAAATGAATTAGCACCATGTATAAATTAGCGTGAACTAAATTGATAACCTCATCAATCGTGAAAATTACCCGATTGATGTGAATTTATTTATTTAACGGTAATTTATGCATTGTTCTAATTAATTTATCAGACAACGAAATATAGCAATGGAAAGCTAATATAATTGCGCTTCTATTGATACCCTTCATGATAAAAGTTGACTCGCAAAGTTTTAAATGGCGAAGAGTTAAGTGAATATTAAGTTCATGCATATTTCTTCATAGTCTTGTAATGGCATTTCTTTAGCGTGTTTTACTGTTTTTTATTTGATAATATTATAGAACAAACATTTATGAAGATTACAGTATATCATATATACTGATAAACCAGTCTATATGATAGTCTATAATAGACCACTATATCTCTTTGTCGGGCGCCCCACAGGCCCCTATGCAGCCCCGCAATTCAAAACATTGTCGCGTGTGCAGTCCAGGTATACAGTGGTCTATGTCATGGCTATATAATCGTGCTATTAAACTACCTTACACTGAAACTCTCTCTAGCCTTGATCTGACCTTTATAAGCGTGCATGTCAGCAGGTTCCTTTGCTCTTCCTTGCGACACTCTCTCTTTGTCACCTCAACTTCCATTAGCCAGTCACGATATAGTCTTTTCAACAAAACTGAAGCAACTTAATCCTTTATTCAATGGTTGTAGTTGCAGCAAGATTGAAGTGTTGATGACGAGGACAGTTGTGGTGCTGATGGAGTCATGGACTTTACTGCTGGAGGTACAGGTGCTCATGGAGGAATGGCTTGAATAGGTGTGTTGCGCAGGTGTGGGTGCCGAGGAGAGAGGTAGGGGAGCACCAGTGTATGGCACGGTAGTTCACCACAAACTAACGGAGATCACCCATTACTGTGGCTCACTACTCGCACCTCGCTCCTCCCACTACACTCCTCCTCTTCCGCCTTCTTCTCCACCTCCACTTTCTTACCCTACTCTTTTACTTTATCTCTTGCACGTCGTCTTCTTCACATACATTGGTATTTATTCTAATTTTTTTTCGTGACTCTTCATACTTTCCGTCACCATTACCTTTTCATATTTCGCACTTCTATCACATGCAGAAACTTTGCTACATAGGCCTTCATTTCCTTTTTTTCTTTCTTCCCAATGTCAACACTCTACATTGCAGTCCTAGTATTGTTTTGCCTCTATCATATTGACCTTCCCTCCTCACTTTTTCTTCCATCTCCCTCCTCCTCTTTCATTTCCTCATTTCCTTCTTCCTCTTACTTCCATTGTTATTCTTACTTTTACTTTCACTATCCTTCTTATATTTCCTTCTGGCCTTGACAACGTGCAATTACGTGCAAAGAATTGTTAACCGGCACACGTTACTACAAAGGTGCACACACAAACATACTCTCTCTCTCTCTCTCTCTCTCTCTCTCTCTCTCTCTCTCTCTCTCTCTCTCTCTCTCTCTCTCTCTCTCTCTCTCTCTCTCTCTCTCTCTCTCTCTCTCTCTCTCTGTGTCTCATCCTATAAAGTCGTTCATATCTTAATCATTGCATTTTTTTCTACATTTCGGCCTGAACATCTGACATACTATAGCAGTAGCCTTGTGTGTGTGTGTATTCATCTAGTTGTATTTTATAGGGCCTGAGCAATGTTCGTGTGACCCCGTCTCCATATCAACATTTTTATCATTCATCCTATTCCTTAGTGCTTTGTGTTGGCCGGAGCCAGCACCCCGGAGGTCACAAACCCCGGCTAACACCCGGTACCCATTTACTGCTGGGTGGACAGGGGCTCGGGTTTTAAGGAAACAACCCATATGTTTCCGCTCCGCCCGGGGAGCGAGCCCGGGACTTCTCGGTTGTGAACCGAGCGTGCTTCCTCTACACCACAGAGTACCCGTGTGTGTGTGTGTGTGTGTGCACGTGTGTGTGTGTGTGTGTGTGTGTGTGTGTGTGTGTGTGTGTGTGTGTGTGTGTGTGTGTGTGTGTGTGTGTGTGTGTGTGTGTGTGTGTGTGTGTGTGTGTGTGTGTGTGTGTGTGTGTGTGTGTGTGTGTGTGTGTGTGTGTGTGTGTGTTATTCTCCCATGGTCTTGTCCATGCGAGTCGGACTCGTGATCGCCAGTTTCACCCTCCCAGTGCGAGCTTGGAGCTCATTATTACCGATCTTAGGGTAATGCTGGGACCTCACACACCACACAGCCGCATCCCCTTGTTCAAGGCGGACAGTAACCGCCCGAATGTGTCAGTGAAAAATCCCCAGGAGCATAAGAACATAAGAACATAAGAAAATAAGGAAGCTACAAGAGGCCGCGAGGCCTACACGTGGTAGTTCCTGTCGCCTAACACTACCTACATTCACCTTTCATCCCCATCCATGAACCTATCCAGCTCCTCTTTAAAGCTCCCTAATGACTCCGCACTAACTACCTGTCTACTGAGACCATTCCATTCATTCACCACCCTATTTGTGAACCAGTTTTTCCCTATTTCCTTTCTAATTCTACGCTTTTCCAGCTTGAATCCGTTACTTCTTGTTCTACCCTGGTTAAAAGCCGTAAGAACTTTTCCTACCTCTCCTTTATTAAATCCCTTTATCCACTTAAAAACTTCTATCAGATCGCCCCCTACTCTGCGTCTCTCAAGTGAGTGTAATTTTAATAACTTCAATCTCCTCTCATAACTAAAGTTACGCATCCCTTGTATCATTTTGGTCATCCTTCTCTGCACTGTTTCTAACAAGGCTATATCCTTCCTGTAATATGGAGACCAAAACTGAACTGCATAGTCTAAGTGAGGCCTAACTAGAGCCAGATAAAGCTTTATAATAACTTCCGCACTTCTACTTTTAACACTTCTGGTAATGAATCCTGATACTCTATTAGCTCTATTTCTGGCCTCAATACATTGTTTCCTAGGTCGGAGGTCTGGCCTCACCCTCACTCCAAGATCTTTTTCACCTTTTGATCTTTTCAGCGATACATTGCTTATGGTGTATCTATTACCAGGGTTTTTTCTACCAACATTCATAACGCTGCATTTATCAATATTAAATTCCATCTGCCATCTGACTGCCCACTCGATAAGTTTATCTAAGTCTCCCTGCAATATGTTTACATCAGACTGTGATCCAATAATCCTACCTAACTTAGTATCATCAGCAAACTTGCTGATATCACTGCTTATCCCACTATCCAAGTCGTTGATGTAAATCAAAAATAGTAATGGACCCAAAACAGACCCTTGTGGAACTCCACTTGTCACCAGTCCCCATTCAGATTTAGAACCATTAATTGTAACCCTGTGTTGCCTATTACTTAGCCAAGCTCTGATCCAATGAAGAACCTTCCCATCTATTCCATGAGCTCTAACCTTATTTAAGAGTCGCTCGTGTGGTACTTTGTCAAATGCCTTACTAAAGTCCAGATATATTATATCATAATCCTTATCATTATCTGCCGTCTCATAAACTTTCCTATAAAAACTCAATAAATTGGTGAGACATGACCTACCCTTGGTGAATCCATGTTGTGAATCATTGATCAAACTATGTTTATCTAAGTGCTCTCTAATGTTTTTTGCAATAATAGATTCCAATAATTTACCCACCATTGATGTTAGACTTACGGGTCGATAATTTGACTTTAGTCCTCTGTCTCCCTTCTTAAATATGGGAACAACATTTCCTTTCCTCCACAATAATGGTACATCACCTATCTCAACCGATTTCCTAAAAATGTGCATTAACGACTCACTAACAACCTCCTTGCATTGCTTTAATACCCTGGGATACACTTCATTTGGTCGATGAATGATGTGACGTGTGTTGCATGCTGCCTGATATAATAATGGGATGTGGTGTGTTGCAGACGTGTTCTACCCCGGCGCCGCCAACACCCTGTCGCTGGTGCACCACTACACCGCCACTGTGATCTGCCACTTCATCTTCTGGTTCTACCCGCTGGACGTGCAGCGCTGCTACATCAACGTGAGCCTGCCCGTGCCCCAACGCGGCCACGTGCTCTTCGCCAAGGGCACCACCACCATGCACTTCACGGGCGTGGAGGAACTCGCGCTGTACACCGTCATCAACGCCGGGGTGAGTCCTCGGTCCAGCGGTCACCTCATCATGTTCCAGTTTAAGCTGCAGCGTCGGCCTGGCGCGGTGGTGATGACGACCTTTCTGCCGTCGCTGCTGGTGCTGGTGGTGAGCTGGGCCACGCTCTTCGTCAGGCTGGAGGCCATCAACGCGCGCGCCATCATGTCACTCACCTCCCTGCTCATGCTCTTCACACTCTTCGCCAACTTCTCCAGCACGCTGCCCAAGACCGCCGAGGTGAAGCTCATCGACTTGTGGTTCTTCTCCATCATCGTCATCCTCTTCTTCAACATCCTCGTCCACATCGTCGTCCCGGACAAGCCGGAGGCGGAACCCCAAAACCAGGCCTTCGTCAAGAGAGTCACGCCTATGGACCCAGCCTCCGCGACCTGCCGTGTGCCTCGCCCTCGCCCTCAAGACGTGTCACTGCGGCTCTTCGTCCTGTACAGGTGCCTTTGCTTACCTGTTCTCACTATTGGGATTAACCTGGCCTTCTGGTTACTCGTTTTCTTCAAGTATAAGTTCTTGTAGGGTGAAGTAGCGATGTCTTATGTATTGTAGAGTATACCTCCATGGCTGCTGTAAGGATACTTTGCCCAGTGTGTGTGTGCCTTATACAGAGCTTCGTGTAAACTCTGTATTGTAGTGTGAAGTATTTGGTAGTTTACTTACTGTAGTGTGACGTAGTTGTTCTAGCTGAGGGCAGTGTACAAGTAGTTACCATGTGTACATTATTACTTTGTGTACGGTCTGTAGAGGAGAGTTTTATCAACAATACTGAATACTGCGTTGTAGACTTTCCTTATTCACGTAGAGTCTGGCGTAGTAATAGAGTTATGTAGAGTGATATAATATGGTATACTAACTGTAATGTAGTGTTGCTTAATTTAATGTAGTGTTGTAGTGTTGTTATGTAGTGTTATATCTGTAGAAGATAATTAACAGTATAATTCAACAATGCAGACAGGGAGGGTTTTCAAGTCAGGTTACAGAATAGAATGATCGCACTACTACTAACTTTTTCTTATTGGTAAACATTATTCAGTAAACAGTAGACAACATTAATTCACTAGCCTAACAGCCACCGGTAGTAACCTTTCCTTCGATGTAGTCTTGTGTTAAGTATTTATTTGCATGCCGCACCTCAGTTATTATATTTATCATGCCTTCCCCTAATTTCATGGCTGACATTCTTAAATTGAACATGATGCCAGGCCAGCTGTCCCCATGCCTCCATACAGCTGGGAAATTCTTCCACGGGAAACAGAAGAAGCATTGCATAGTGCCATGTGACCTCTGATGTCTGGCATATTCACTATAATATTCTAATTCCATACAGCTAAGACAGTGTTTCATAACCGTTTTACCACCACGCACCCTTTAGTAGTTGGTTTTTGCCTCCATGCCGCCCCCCCCCATTCACTTCTTCAACCAAGATATTTTAGAATAATCCTAAATCAGAAAGAAACACTGAAAAAATGCGTGATATTTATTTATAATATATATTTATATTAAAATTTATATATTTATGTCTATTATCCCTAATTATTATCATCCCTTCGCTTGAGGCAAAGGGATGGCAATAATGCGAAGGGATGATAATAATTAGTGCAAGCATTTATAATAATCCGCTTCCGTGGTGTAGCGCCTAGCTACAAATCTGCAGGCCCTCGTCTGAATCCGGGCCAGGGCTGTCGGCGGCCAGCCCAAGCAGCTGTTCCTCCTTCCTTTTGGGGATGTTTGGTAAATGGATACCTGTGGTAACCCGGATGTCACACTAGCCTTGTGTCCCGGGGGCATATTACCCAAGTCTGGAAAGGTTCACCTACTTTACTCTTGAACACGTCAGGTTAGGTTACGTTAGGTAATGGTTAGGTTAGGGTAGGTTTCCTTGCCGATGTGCTGGTAACTTTGTGTGGGAATCACAATGAGGGTATTTTCGAGAAAATCCTATGGTTAGTTTCGGAGCTACAGCCAAGCGTCTTCACCTGAAAAAGGCAATCCTTACCAGATTTGGGTAATATGCGTCCCGGGGTAGCGGGTCCCTACCCACCACAGGGTCAAAGTCTATAGAGTTAGTGAAATCTTGCAAGACGTTACCGCAGAGTTTTTCAGACACTTGCTTTGTAGCGACTTTCTTCGCTCACCCTCGCGAGCCGGCTAGATGTTAAAGCGAAGGCCGAGCTTCAAGTTAATATTTGACAGTTCTTCCTTTTTTTCTCTTGGCTTACGCCCCCTCAGGTTAAGAATCGCTGTGCTAAGATATGAAATTTACGTTAAAAATACTTTGGTGAAATTTTTTAGTATTGATTCAGTGATTTATTTCAAGGAATTTTATTCACTATTTTCGCTATCCATTCCGTATTACCCTGGATCTGTCTTGCTGGGGTGAGGAATAGGTGGATAGAATCGCTGGATAGGAAAGTTTTGTCTCCCCTCGAATGGTATGACAGAAAGCTTACCTGTTTGAGGGGAAGCTTATGTAAAATACCGTACTGTCTTTTGTCTTTTTTTTTTTTTTTATGTTATATTTCTATTTTTACTCATTAGTCTTATTCAGTAATCTTACATTGCTTTCCTATCCATATTTCTAACTTTTACAGTTTTATTCAGTTATCTTTCATTGCTGTCCTTAGATTTCTACCTTTTACAGCTTTCTTCAATTATCTGTACATTGCTTTACAATTATTTGCTTTTCTGCTCTATCTCCTTTCCCTCACCTTTCCTTGCCTCCTTTATCTTCATACTTCACCTTCTGCTCCAGGTCTGTCCTCTCCCTCCCCATCTTCTTTACCCTCTTCCCTCCATTCCTCCATTCCTCCATAACCTCCTATAGGCTACACACCATGATTATTATTACATCAGTAAACTAACCCGTTAGTTCAAACTTCTAGTGAAAATATATATCTTTCATTTAGTAGCTATGTCGTAGAGAGTATAGCTTGCATAAGACTTTTAATTCCTATAACCTAGTATGACTAACACCCATGGTACCTATTCTCATCGTGACGTCCATTATAACTCGCAGGTGTTCAATATTACCTGTACGCACACCAAAAGGCTCGTTTCTTACTATGTGCGAAGATCGCGGTTGCATAGGGCCCCCGAAGCCCCCAAGGGGCCCCTAAGCTGCCATATATATATATTAGGGTGGTCCTCAAATATAAGGTAAAATTTCAAAATAACACTTCCTTAGGTCTCACCCTTTCATTAGCTTCCTTTGAGGCTAGAATGCATGCATACAAAATTTGGATTGATTTGAAGAACATTTGGAGGTGTCACACGAGGACATTCCCAGTCCCTCTCATGCTTTTAAGATGCAGTGAGTATTAGCCCCTCAAAGGGGGGTATTGTGGGGGCTCATAACCCACTCATTATTGCCCGGTTTCTGTGGACATCAGGGAGGCCTTTGTAGCAAATGGGAACCTCTTTCAGTGCTCCTCAATGACTTGTAAGAGGAACTGATGCTGTTCTTCGTTCTTGGTGAGGAGGGCATTATACTCTTGCATTAGGGCGACTCCTCTCTCTGCAAAATCGTTGACCACCTTGATGTTCTGAAAGGTCTTGCTTGCCTCTGCAAATTCTGGCAGATCCTTCCACTTTTTTGGATCCTGATGAAGGAACTTCTGTGACACCCCAAAGTTGTCAAGAAGCTTGATAGAGTTACTAGTGACAAAATATGCCAGTCTTTCTTTCAGGATTTGTGGGTGTCGGATCCAGTTTTATACGAGGAGGAGGATTTTCTTGACCCTTATCTTTCAAGGCTGAAACCATGGCTCTCTTCACATCAGCAGGCACTTGTGAATCAAGGAGGCCCAAAATCACCAAATTCTCACTAAGATACCAGCGATGACGGCAAAATGTCATGGTGGTGTGCCTCCTCACAGGTATATTACCATAAGAAGGTAATATACCTTCTCAGGTAATATAGGTAATATAGGTAATATAGGTAATCAGGTAATATTACCTCACAGGTATATTAGCTTATAAAGAAAATGACTAGCAGTGGGGGTTACACCTACTACTGGTCCGGCATGAGCAATGGTCACCGTGTACGGGGAGTAGCTATAGGCGTCTCCAGCAAACTGCAACCGTCAGTTGTTGAGGTTACTCCGGTTGATGAGCGTATAATGCGGGTAAGGATGAAACACACTCTGGGTTTCTTGTCTCTTGTTGCAGTGTACGCTCCTACCGAGATGCGTAAAACTGAAGAGAAGGAGATGTTCTACGCCAAACTCGACTCTGTATTAGACCAGTGTCCTCCTCGGGACACAATCATTGTCTTGGGCGACTTCAATGCTACTACTGGCACGGTGAGAGATGGCTACGAGTTGTGTGTTGGTCCCCATGGCTCCGGTACCAGAAACACCAACAGTTCTCTGCTTCTGAACTTTGCAAGGTCCAGAAGGTTGAGAATTGCAGGTTCTTGGTATCAGAGACCAGAGCTGCACCGTTGGACATGGTATAATAATGCCGGAGGGGTAGCTAAGGAGATCGACCACATCCTCGTTAGTACTCGTTGGAGGATCCTCCAGAACTGCAGGGTTTACCGGAGTGCTGAGTTCATTGGAACAGATCACAGACTTGTTGTTGCTACACTAAAGCTTCATGTCAAGTCCAGAAGAATCTCAAGAGGTAACCATACTGTGTTTCATCTTGAGAAACTGAAGGACTTGACATGTGCTCATGAGTATGCGGTGGCAGTCTCAAATCGGTTTGATGTGCTCGGTGCTCTCGGGGATCCTGTAGAACTGTGGGATACCTTCAAACGTGAAACTCTACAGGCTGCCAAGGAGTATATTGGGGAGCGCCCGAGGTCAAGGCGTGGTTTTGTCTCGACGGAGACGCTGGAGAAAATCGAGGAGAGTCGCGCTGCCAGGCTGGCTGGGAACCGGGACCAGGACAGGGCTCTGTCACGCCGGACTAGAACCCTCCTGAGGAGAGACAAGGAGAGGTATGTCAGGAGTCTCGCTGAGGATGTCAAGGGTCATTTGAACGCTAATGACCTCCGACCCGCCTACCGAGCCTGAAGAAGCTCGTTCCAAGTCTCCTTCTCGGGCGAGTGCTATTCGAACAGCAGATGGGCGCCTCGTGTCGGACATGGATGGGCAGATGGCTCGTTGGGCTGAGTACTTTGGGCAGTTGTTCACGGTGGACCCTCCAACTGAGCAGCTTCACACCACTGGGTTACAGGCAGTGGATGCCGATCCTCCCATTGACGAAACCGCACCCTCTCTTGACGAAGTCAGAGAGGCTGTAGCAAAGTTGAAGGGAGGAAAGGCAGCTGGTGTTTGTAATATCAGTGCGGAGCTCCTCAAAGCTGGGGGTGAGGCCATGATCCGCGGGTTGCATGCTGTCCTGACTGCCGTGTGGCAATCAGGTACCATTCCTCCTGACGAAAGGGGTGGTCGTCCTATGGAAAGGGAAAGGGGACCGTCAGGACTGCAAACAATTACCGCGGTATTACACTGCTCAGCGTACCAGGCAAGGTGCTTGCCCATCTATTGCTGACACGAATTCGCAGTCATCTGGTGAAGCATCAGAGACCTCAGCAGTCTGGGTTCACGCCTGGTAAGTCAACAACGGACCGTATCCTAGCGCTTCGTGTCCTGGTGGAACGCCGACGGGAGTTTCGACAGGGGATGCTTGCAGCCTATGTTGATCTCAAGAAGGCGTTTGACTCAGTGCATCGTGAGTCACTCTGGGATCTTCTGCGACTTCGAGGGATTCCTGCAAGGACTATTGGTTTGATAACTGGTCTGTATTCTGGAACTGAGAGTGCTGTGAAGTGTGGGGCAGGTGTATCCAACTTCTTTCCTGTGAATACAGGAGTGAGGCAAGGGTGCGTCCTTGCCCCATCACTTTTCAACGCTTCTATGGACTGGGTATTGGACAAGGTTGTAGATCAAAGTGATTGTGGAGCATCCGTCGGCAACACCAAGATCAATGATCTTGTTTTTGCCGATGATGCAGTAATCTTTGCTGAGTCGCTGGAGGTCCTGGTGATAGCTCTCGAGGCGCTGCACGAGGAGACAAAAACCTTTGGGACTTAAGGTCTCCTGGCTCAAGAGCAAGGTCCAGGTATTTGGAGACTTACTAAATGAAGCAGTGCAGTCTGTTCATGCGTGTGGCGAGGACATTGAGATCTTGGAAAGTTTTACATACCTTGGTAGCGCAGTCCATAATGACGGCGGGTCACGTCAAGAAGTCTTACGGCGGATTGGCATAGCCCACGGTGTTATGGACTCGCTCAGCGGGAGTATTTGGCGTTGTCGGTACCTGTGCAGGAGGACAAAGATCCGGATCTTCAAGTCGCTTGTGATCCCTGTCTTACTCTATGGTTGTGAGACATGGACACTAAATAGTGACTTGAAGAGACGAATCAATGCCTTTGGTAATAAATGTCTTTGCAGAATCATGGGGTATCGCTGGGATGATTACGTGTCAAATCAGCGATTGCACCGTGAGACTGAATCGAAGCCTATTACCTGCATAGTCCGTCAGCGCCAACTTCGGCTATATGGGCATGTGGCACGCTACCCTGAAACCGATCCTTCCCATCGGGTTATATCTGTAAGAGACAATCCGGCGTGGAGGAGGCCAAGGGGGCGCCCACAAGGCTCGTGGCTGGGGCAAGTTGATGTTTCTTGTCGAGAGCTGCTTGGTATGGGAAAGGAGCCTGCATGGGAACTCGTGCGTGGTGACCCCCGGGAGTGGCGTCGTAGGGTGGGCGAGGCGACGCGCCCCCCGGCGTATGCCCCCAATGATTGATTGATTGAAAGAAAATGAAGGTCATTGGCAGGGGCTTTTATAGCTAAAGGGGCTTCAAGCCAGGCCTTTACATACAGTTGAACAGCAAAGGCTACACATTTCCTCAAACCTTTAATTTCTGGTCCTGTCAGCTTGAACTGCTTATGAAACAGCAATATTTGTATGGCATATATTACACAAGCCATCCAGCGGGCCCGATCGAGTGCCCCTGGCTCCCTGAACTTAATGCCTTGAGGAGGACTGCCACCAAGTATGATGATTGTTAACTCCAGAAGCTCTTTGTAGTCATCACGAGGTTGCAGGTTCTTCAATTGGTCCATGCAGAAAGTTATCATCACCTCTATTTCAGAAGATGTGCATTGGTCTTGTACAGTCTTTGGAAGTTAACCTCGGTTAAGAACATCGAACTGATCTTTTGCAATGGACCACCCTTCCGGCCCATTTTCTTTTCTAAGAGTTTGCAGGCTCCATTAGTGTGGCCAGTGTTGCTGGATGTGGTATCAAATGAAAGTCCTACGACACGGTCTGTTAAGTTCCAATCTTCCAATGAATCCAACACTGCTTGTGATATAGCCTCTCCTTAACCAGTAGTAAGTTGTGGAACTCCCAACAGCTTAGTTGTCTGTCCTCCAGATACAATAATAGGAAGACGACCCACCTTCTCTTTTCCAGTCAGACTGGGGACCACTTTACCATCCCAATGGACCACCAGTTTTGAGTTTACTTTGAAAGCAGCCTTAACCACTGCAGTCCTGTCCAGAGCAGCAGCAACCTCTGGTGAGATTATGTTAACAGGTCGAGTACATTGACGTTTTGTTGGAGATAGCGGGCATGATTCACTGCTACTACATGATGAATGCTGCTCCAGATCTACCTTTGCATACCTTTCCTTCTTTAACTGTTCTTCCTCCAGTTTCCTCTCATCCGATCTCTTCCTATGCTTGTGAATTCGATCTTCCTTAAATGCCAAGGCAATATCAATTCCACCCACGTATCCTCGCCGTTCCTTCTCTCGTTGAGCCTTTAGAAATTCTCGATCTCCGTCAATTTTAATCATTGCCATAGCTTGAGCATGGGCAATGTCAAAAAGGTCAGCAAATGAATCTTGAAAAGCAGATTCTTTAGCAGTTTGTAGGACTGATCGTCTATTTTTTTCCTTGCAGTAACTTTTCAGTAACAGTAAGTTAAAACAATTTCTCCACTTTTTCTCGGACGTGAAAGTTTGCTGATGTTGGAATCCGTGCTTTTTTCCATTGGTCAATTACTTTGTTCCTGTTTCCTTTGCTGCTTCTCGAACTGAAAGCTTTCTTTCCTTGTGCAGGAAAAAAAAGTGTCTCAAGACATCACCCTTGGAGGGCAGCTTCCTCGCACTAATTTTTTCCAGTGGCTGGCCCACCAACCACACTTCAGTGACAGATATCGTAGACAATGCCATGATATTTACCTGTGAATGAAATCATGGTATTATCTGCACAGCTCTAATGCAACTGTGTAATTGATGCTTACATTCCTTTGAATCTGCTCGCCTGATTAGTATTCTATCCCAGATAGGCTAGGATAGGATCGTATGAACGGATCGAGAACGTAAATGTGAAAGAAACCACGTCTTACAACGGCTACAACAACAGTTTATTGTTACATATATGATTCAAATAGGACATATGAAGATTGTAAATGACGTACGGATAAGATAAATAGGTAATATGAAATGAAACCATATGGGTAGCTGAGATGAAATCAAAGCAAATATATTAACTTTATACAACATCATTTTCTAGGTCAGAAATTAAGCTTTTGTCAAATCATTATCCCTTACCTGAGGCAGGATGGCAATCAGTAGAGCACAATCAAATTATTTATTTGGAAAGAGTTATTTGCACGGTTCCAACGGACACACTACCAATAGGTCAATAGGAGATCGTTTTTACCGTCGGTAGGGAACATTAACCCCCATGTGACAACAGTAAATATTATCCCATCGATTAAAAATTTCAAGCAGCTTAATGAATTTTTTTATTACATGGAACAAATCTAGGGGGTGAGACATTTTAAAAGTCAACTCTTGGTTTTGAGGACCACCCTAATATATATATATATATATATATATATATATATATATATATATATATATATTATATATATATATATATATATATATATATATATATATATATATATATATATATATATTTTTTTTTTTTTTTGTAATATCTCTGTCTCTTTCCATCTTAAAGTGCACCAGATTAATGCATTTAAATATTTAAAGCGTGCCCCCGGACCACCTTAGAGGGCTTGGAATCCCCCCACCATAGTTTTACAAAATAGGGCCCCCAAACAAAATTTCGCATAGGGCCCCAAAAGGCTAGAAACGGCACTGGACTCTAGGGACACTCACCTGGCACTTCGTCTTTAGCGGGTTGCTGACTCTCCTAGATGTTTGGTTTTGGTCATTTCATCTCTTGACCTGTGTTTGTATTGCCTTCCTCTTCCTTGCCTTTGCTTCCAACGGGCTCAGAAATAACATAACAGGCGTGTAATTGGTCTAAATTTACTGAAAGGAATATTCTCTCTCTCTCTCTCTCTCTCTCTCTCTCTCTCTCTCTCTCTCTCTCTCTCTCTCTCTCTCTCTCTCTCTCTCTCTCTCTCTCTCTCTCTCTCTCTCTCTCTCTCTCTCTCTCTTTCTTTTTCGGGTTGAGCGAGAGAGCAATAAGGGAGTAAGCAAGGGTGGAGAGAGGCTGGGAGTGGAGAGGGTTTTGGGAGGAGGGAGAGTTTGTGGAGGGGAAGGAAGAGTGGACGATTTAAGACGGAGGAGGTGGAAGGGGAGGAGGGAGAGAGAGAGGGGAGGAGACGGGAAGGTTGTGGGGATCCATGGTGGGGGAGCGACTAGGGAAGGTTGTGGGGATCCATGGTGGGGGGGCGACTAGGGAAGGTTGTGGGGATCCATGGTGGGGGGGCGACTAGGACAGGGAGGGAGAGGGGATAGGGTGACTGATGGGAGAGGTGGGGGGAGTGGAGGAAGGGGCTGGGGGATGTGTGTGTGAATAAAGTGGAGGCGAGGAGTGGCAGGAGGTGTGAGGGGAGTGGAGGATGGGGCTGGGGTAGGGGAGGTGTGTGTGGCTGAAGTGGATGTGAGGAGTGGCGAGGGGGCAGGCCGAGGGGCGCCCCTGAGACCCCTCCAAGGGCCGCTCCGACTCGCTATCAAGATCTTGTTACAAAAATATGAGATTCACGAGAGACTTTTCCAGGGCTTTAGACTTTGCCTTGCTATCTCGGGCAGTGCGTCACTTCGCTTCACTGGATCCCATTGGCGATGCAAATTTGAAGGATTCGCTTTAGACGAGTCGAAAATTCCGACTCCCAGATCCGAGGCCTCTAGACGCCCCGCCACGCTCCGCTAAAATATGCGTTAACGATTTGTATGCATAAGAGGCATGTACACGGCGGCAAAAAAAGTCCTTAACCAGATTGGATTGCTTCTCAGGGGCAAAGTATATCCATATAAAAATTATGCAAATATTTTCCCTACGTTTGGTGTTGGATGAAGGTGGCGAGGCAGTCTGGAGCAATGGGTGTTCTCATTTCAGGGATTTTTTTAAGGCTTGCCACTTGCCGCCGATGGTTTTCAGAGAGGTACAGATACTCTGTCATCGCGTTTGATTAAAGATTGAAGAAGATTTTGATGATTTTCCATCGATATTCAGTGTATGAAATTGAAGTAAACACTTTCCATGTAATGAATTCTCAGATACTGCTTACACAAAACGATAATAATTGGTAAGTATAAAATAACTGTAGCCAGTTTTTATTGCCTCAGATAAATGCTTAAAAAACATGACACTAGGCAACTTCAATCAAGATCACCCCACTAATAGTCCAGTCAAAATACGGTTTGACCCTGAACAAATTCCAAGAAAGCGTTTTATTGTTTTTTTTGGTAGTATTACATGTAGGGAAAAACATACTAAAAGTTTACCAAAATATGGTTACCACAAAGGGTCCAAATGTGACGTCAAAGAATATGGCCGCCAAAGCTATAAAATGTTAAGGGGATCGACTCCCCAATTTTTTTTTTTTCTTTATTATTAAACCTACATCTTTGAAACTTGGTACATATATAAAACAAGTAAAAAAAATAGGGGTCGTCTTTTGGGAAAATTTTGATTTGACGCATAGAAAACGAGTTAGCGAAAGAAAACGTGATTTTAGGGGGTCCCCCCAAAGACTACTCATCAGTCAATATCAGTCGGAGAGAGTCGGTAGAGGTGTCATTCGAAAGAGGAATAAAGCCGCTAGGACGTCAAGGGCGATTTTTTTTGATTTTCTAATTAGATCAAAAATTATAGCCCCTCAAAAAAAAAAAAAAAAAAAAAAATGAAAATTTTTATTTTTTTTTTTTATTTTTTTTACTTTGGGGACTATTTGAGGGACTATACACCTATACATTATATGTGGGGAACAACATACTAAAGTTTACCAAAAATTGATCACCACAAAGGTCCTAACTATGACGTCATAAGACGATGACAGCCATCGCACTAAAAATAACCACTATTTCCTTATTTCAAAGCTGTAGCTGTAGGTTACAGAAGAGTTTACATTTTTTATACTATATATGTTGATATAACAATTTTTATACAAAGTTTTTATACTAACTACACGACAGGCGAGGTCATGACGTCATCAATGACGTCATAAATACATGTACATTTCTAAAAATTATAGAATACACAGTGCATTTTAAGACCTACTTCATCACTGAATAACCGTGTCAGTTTAATAGTCTCTATTTTCATCATCAGACACTGCTTCCTCACTCATATTGTCACAATGCCCTTCTTGACATGGTCCGCATACCCGTGAACAGATAAGTCCGTGTGTTTTGCAAGTGCACCGAAGTGTACTACAACCACGAGAACAATTGCAGTGAATTATTTTCAGAAGTTTTTCTGGCGCAGGTGAAGTAATCATCATCACTGGAACTAGACTGTTGTTCTGCAATTCCCATCCCCATTCAGTAGTGTCCATGGCCTCACCATTGTCCATCCAAAGCATCACTTGGAGGTAACTCCGAAGGGCATGATACTTCGTTGCAGAGGAGGTCGGTGGCAGTCGTTCAGGTGTAATAAGCTTTTGGCTGAACCAACTTTTCTGCAGAGACTAGAATACCTCATTGCAGACAGATTGTCTCCAGGTTTGCCCCCGAACAATGCCACCATCGCTTTAAACCCAGCGTCTTCAATCTCAGCCATGTTTTTTCTTAGTGTGGTAAACATCTTAGCACAGCTATTGAAGACAGAGTCTCCCTTCAAAACCTTGTGTAGAGCGATTTTTTTTTTTCCGATTCAAAACCGCGGAAGTGGTATCGCATCCCGTGAATGCATGCAGGAACAGAAGACTGCTGCAGACATCGTTTCCAAGCAACTTCTTCATAACCTTAATGTCGTATACTGTTGCAGGACTCCCTTTATCCGAGTAGAAATAAAGCTTGTTGCCATCGCTGGTTGACGCGTGATGAAGTAACAACACCAATAGATCTGTATCTTCGCCAATGAGACTAGTCCTTTTGTTGGATGACATTGACACTGCTGCCTTAACAATCTCCACATCTGCATCCCCCTCTGATTGTATTACGTTGCAACCTCTGTCCTTCATGCGTTGTGAATCAGATTGATAAGAGAGACTGTTTGTTCTCCACATTAGAAAGGAAATCCTCCTTTTTTTCCCGCGACAAATTTCGTTCCTTCCGCAATGTTCACTTGTTTTAATTTCGAGGAGGAAAATAAAAAAAGTGCTTACTTAAATTTGTAGCCCAAGTCTTTTCCGCATCCAATGATACCCATATCATCGCCCTACGTCAAAAACTCAAGGAGGAGATAGGGTTTGGAAACCCCCCCCCCTAAAATCACGTTTTCTATCCGTAATTAGTTTTCTATGAGGAAAATCAATTTTTTTTCAGGAACAAAAAGTTCTTAGAATTAAATTTTACGTATATATACCAACTTTTACGTTTGTAGGTTCAATAACAAAAAAAATTGCCCGATAGGGGAAACGATTCCCTTAACATTTTATAGCTTTGGCGGCCATATTCTTTGACGTCACATTTGGACCCTTTGTGGTAACCATATCTTGGTAAACTTTTAGTATGTTTTTCCCTACATGTAATACTACCAAAAAAAAACAATAAAACGCTTTCTTGGAATTTGTTCAGGGTAAAGGGTTTTTTTTTCGTATTTTGACTGGACTATAAAGCTGGTAGGTGGACACTGACCTTTTTTTTGTAAATATTGGATGCTCATATTATATCGCTGAGCAGCCCTCGTGGCCGGCCTACTCGCGGCACACTCTCCCAGGGGCAGGCATGGAGCCTTCTGCCTCCTCGCGGCGGGGCAGCAAGGCGTTGGGGAGCACTGAGGCGGCGGCGGCGGCAGAGTGAGGGCCTCGCGCCGCCTGCTGCAGGGGACTCCATCCTCGCCCTATGATTCCCCGGCGTGAGCAGCGGCGGCCAAAATGAGGCACTTTAAATGTATGAATCAATAGTATGGAGTGACCGGGCGTGCAGGCGGCGGGCACCCAGCTGTGGCTGATGAAGGGCTGCCCGTGTGCTGTGTGTGCCAGGCTGGGGGCTGCGGGGTGTATACGCTGTGTACTGTGTGTGCCAGGCTGGGGGCTTCGGGGTGTATACGCTGTGTACTGTGTGTGCCAGGCTGGGGGCTGCGGGGTGTATACGCTGTGTACTGTGTGTGCCAGGCTGGGGGCTGCGGGGTGTATACGCTGTGTACTGTGTGTGCCAGGCTGGGGGCTATGGGGTGTACGCTGTGTACTGTGTGTGCCAGGCTGGGGGCTATGGGGTGTACGCTGTGTACTGTGTGTGCCAGGCTGGGGGCTGCGGGGTGTATACGCTGTGTACTGTGTGTGCCAGGCTGGGGGCTGCGGAGTATACGCTGTGTACTGGTGTGTGCCAGCTGGGGGCTATGGGGTGGTATACGCTGTGTACTGTGTGTGCCAGGCTGGGGGCTGCGGGTGTGATACGCTGTGTACTGTGTGTGCCAGGCTGGGGGCTATGGGTGTATACGCTGTGTACTGTGTGTGCCAGGCTGGGGCTGCGGGGTGTATACGCTGTGTACTGTGTGTGCCAGGCTGGGGCTATGGGGTGTATACGCTGTGTACTGTGTGTGCCAGGCTGGGGGCGGCTGCGGGGTGTATTACGCTGTGTACTGTGTGTGCCAGGCTGGGGCTATGGGGGTATACGCTGTGTGCTGCTGTGTGCCAGGCTGGGGGCTATGGGGTATACGCTGTGTACTGTGTGTGCCAGGCTGGGGGCTATGGGGTGTATACGCTGTGTACTGTGTGTGCCAGGCTGGGGGGCTATGGGGGTGTATACGCTGTGTACTGTGTGTTGCCAGGCTGGGGGCTATGGGGTGTATACGCTGTGTACTGTGTGTGCCAGGCTGGGGGCTATGGGGTATACGCTGTGTACTGTGTGTGCCAGGCTGGGGGCTATGGGGTGTATACGCTGTGTACTGTGTGTGCCAGGCTGGGGGCTATGGGTGTATACGCTGTGTACTGTGTGTGCCAGGCTGGGGGCTATGGGGTGTATACGCTGTGTACTGTGTGTGCAGGCTGGGGCTATGGGGTGTATACGCTGTGTACTGTGTGTGCCAGGCTGGGGGCTATGGGGGTGTATACGCTGTGTACTGTGTTGCCAGGCTGGGGCTATGGGGGGTATACGCTGTGTACTGTGTGTGCCAGGCTGGGGGCTATGGGGTGTATACGCTGTGTACTGTGTGTGCCAGGCTGGGGGCTATGGGGGTATACGCTGTGTACTGTGTGTGCCAGGCTGGGGGCTATGGGGTGTATACGCTGTGTACTGTGTGTGCCAGGCTGGGGGCTATGGGGTGTATACGCTGTGTACTGTGTGTGCCAGGCTGGGGGCTGCGGGGTGTACGCTGTGTACTGCTGTGTGCCAGGCTGGGGGCTATGGGGTGTATACGCTGTGTACTGTGTGTGCCAGGCTGGGGGCTATGGGGTGTATACGCTGTGTACTGTGTGTGCCAGGCTGGGGGCTATGGGGTATACGCTGTGTGCTGCTGTGTGCCAGGCTGGGGGCTATGGGGTGTATACGCTGTGTACTGTGTGTGTGCCAGACTGGGGGCTGCGGGGTGTATACGCTGTGTACTGTGTGTGCCAGGCTGGGGGCTATGGGGTGTACGCTGTGTGCTGCTGTGTGTACCACCGGGGCCAGTGGTCCATACAGTATTGAAAAACTGCCATGGAATTTTATAGGAAAGATTGAAGGAGAGACAGACGCTAAACTAAAGCTAACGCTACAAAAAAAAGAGTTTACGTAGGGTATTACGTGCTAAGCTAAGTATTTATCTAGTTTGTTATTAAACGCCTCAACCGTGTTACTATTAACTACTTGTGCTGGAAGAGAGTTCCATATATTAACAACTCTATTAAAGAAAAAGTGCTTCGCTTCATGTGACCGAAATCGCTTACCAATGATCTTGTATCCATTACTACGAGTAGTGCTTGTCTAATCAATATTCAAATAGTCGTTAATGTTAACATTATCGAAGCCATGGAACATTTTAAACAAATATATTAAGTCTCCTCGCAACCTACGTTTTGATAAACTGAATAAGTTAAGTTCCTAAAATCGCTCTTCGTATGGCATGTTTCGCAAGCGCGAAATCATTTTAGTAACTTTTCTTTGTACTCTCTCCAGTTTGATTATATCTTTTCTATAGTAGGGTGACCAGAACTGAACGCAATATTCAAGATTGAGGACGTACGATCGCATTGAAAAGTGTAGGAATGACTTTTTCAGACTTATATTCAAAAGTTCTTCCTATGAAAACAGTTATTTTGTTAGCTCTCTTAATAACCTCTGAACAATGTTTACTGGGCTTGAGATCGCTGCTTATAATAATCCCCAAGTCTTTTTCTTCGGTAACATTGGAAAGTTCATGTCCGTCCATGGAGTAGTTAATTTGATCGTTATTACTTCCTATATGCAAAACCTTACACTTATCGGTATTCAATTTCATCTGCCACTTCTTTGCCCAACTAACTAAGCGATCAAGGTCAGATTGCAATAGCATCTTATCGGCAGATACGGCTATTGGAGGAGGAAGAGGAAGAGGAAAGGGAGGAGAGGAAGAGGAGGAGGAGGAGGAGGAGGAGGAGGAGGAGGAGGAGGAGGAGGGAGGAGGAGAAGGAGGAGGAGGAGGAGGAATAAAAAGGAAATACAAAGGAACACAAACAAAAACCAGACCGATAGGTCCTTACAAGACTTTTGCTTTAACTACACTACACTAACTAGATAATAAGGAGAGAAAGGATAGAAAGTAGAAGGCTCCTCCCTACCCACCCATCCCTCCAGCCGAAGCTGGCCGGAAAAGAAGTGATACCATGCAATATAGAAAAACTGCATGGAATTTGTGAGGAAAGTTGAAAGCTGTAATCTATGGCTAACTACTACTAGTTTGTGGGGTTGGTTTTTGTGCTTGATAGATAGGTCATATTATGTGTGTTTTGTAATGGTTTTGAACACAGTGTGGAGGTTCAAGGGTGGTGGCGGCAGCCTTGCCTGGCGCTTTCTTGGGAGGCAGCAGTCAATCAGGCCCAGCTCCGTTCAATCCACTGCGGATTGTTACTTTCCATGTAGGACGCCGTACACTTCAATGCTTCCTGCGCATGACCCCTGGTACCTTAAATCCCGATGGTGGTCACTAACTGTCAGGACCCTAACTGAACCACAGCCCGTCACAGGTCGAGAGTAGTAGTGGTAACCGTTAACTCGGGGCTATCTGTGTGTGTTATGAGGTCTAATGTAGTGTTGGTGTAGGCTCAGGAGGAGAAGGAGGAGGAGGAGGAGGTGGAGGAGGATTACATAGGATTACATAGGAATAACAGACACCAGGAGACCTATTGGTCCATGACGAGGGTATCTGCTGAACTACATACAACTAACTATCAACTACATGTAAGAGAACAGTTGGAAAATGATACCATGTCCCTACCGCATTAGGGGTAAAACAAGGCTCGCCAACATCCTGCGTTTTGTTTGTAATTTTTGTTAATGATTTAATACGCCTCATTAAACAGGGCAGTGGTTATGATGGATTTCTGAAGTGGTTGCACGTTCTTGTCATGATGGATGATACGGTACTATTAGCCACGTCACGGAAGAATATGTTGAGTAAATTATCAATATTACAGGAGTACTGTAGCAACACGAACGAAGATATTTCGGTCTGACCACCTGTCTAATCACCTTCCAAAGTTTTCCTAGAGATTATCACCTCCAGGACATGCCTTTACCTCTTAATGTATTTCACCTAGCACTCGCCTCCCACTTCTCTGTGATCTTGCCGACACGCCCATTAAGAGATTAGACGTCCCAGCCTTTATATACAGGGAAGTCTTAAGTAGAGAGATACTCACTAAGGGCACGACAACTGTACCACCAACAACTCTGTCCAGCAATAAAACCAGTCACCAGAAACTGTGTTTACCAACATCCAATGTAGCCATGTATTACAGTACTACTGTCTAGAGTACGGCATGATAGTGAATCAGTCTAAAACTAAATGTTTTGTGTTAAATGGCAGCCGTGACGACGCTGACCCGTTGGCAGTGAACGGTTTAAGTGTTCAACCTTGTGAGTCGTATGTTTATTTAGGGTCGCCGTTCACCTGCGATGGGTCGACATCTTCCGTTGTCAAGTTACATGCCAAGTTAAAAATGTCACACGTACTAAAATTTGTTTCTTTTGTGAAAAAAAATAATGATGTACCATTTATTGTAGAAAAACGTGTTTTTGACGCAGCATTAATGTCATTAATGTCAACACTTATGTATGGTGCTGAATCATGGTTTGGGGCAGATTTAAAACCCATGACTAAACTGTTTAACTGGTGTTTAAAGCAATTGTTGGGTGTGCGAAGGTCAACTTGCAATGATATATGTTACGTGGAATCGGGTTACCCACCCCTAAAAGATATGGTAAGTTCTGTGCAACATAAGTTTTTCCATAAAATGTGGCAAGAGCGATCAACTTATGATGATGACCCACTGACGTTTGCAATGAAGTTATCTATGAATATGGACACTGTCACCGGTAGATTAATAAGGGAGTTTGTGGACAGTGAAGTCAAAGATTGTACTGTAGATATGCAATGTGTAAGATCGAGAATTTCAGACAGTAATTCTACGAGAAGAGTGGCATATAAAGAGATAAACCCTACTTTGAATGTGCATAGTATTTACACTGATAGACACTTAGTTGATGAAAAGCATGGAGAGAGAGAGAGAGAGAGAGAGAGAGAGAGAGAGAGAGAGAGAGAGAGAGAGAGAGAGAGAGAGAGAGAGAGAGAGAGAGAGAGAGAGAGAGAGAGAGAGAGAGAGGAATATAATTCAATCTGTGTGTGTGTGTGTAGGGAGGTATATGCTAACTTAGGAGTATGATAAAAGCATTACAAGGTGAAAAATATGTGTGGGTGTATAATCTAATCTTTAAGTAGTAAGAAATTGATGGTTTATGAGTTCTTATGTGTATATGTTCTATTGTAATCTGTATTGTTATTATTATTCTCATGTGATATTATAAGTGTGTGTACTTATAATTATAGTATAAATACAATGATTTTAGTGAGTACAAATAATACAGTCTGTGCTGTTTGGCATGTTTGAGTGACTTATTATTGTGTGGAGGGGCTAGAGGTAACCCATCTGATAATACGGACTGTCGGCTAATTCGACCCAGGTCTACCCCCAATTAGTTCAAATTAGAGAGGGTTTTCTGTATATATATATATATATATATATATATAATATATATATATATATATATATATATATATATATATATATATATATATATATATATATATACAAAGCTTGAAAAGGAAATAGTGATACAATACTGATCCAAAACAGATATAGAAACTAGTAGTCTAGTCAAGAGTCTTAGAGTCAAATTTGGGCCGGATCGTGACACGCCGGACTAAAGCACCAAACGTCTCACACAT
Organism: Chionoecetes opilio; assembly: GCA_016584305.1. Lineage (NCBI taxonomy): Eukaryota > Metazoa > Arthropoda > Malacostraca > Decapoda > Majidae > Chionoecetes > Chionoecetes opilio. The sequence continues at coordinate 118,388 of JACEEZ010020788.1, forward strand.
GTTGTTTGGGTCAATAGAAAATTTACCAGAGGGGGGTGCCCGGGCTGAGGGTCCTAGGTCAAGGTCAGGTCAAGGTCAAAGGTCAAATAGCCCCTAAAATTCCAAAAAATTCTAACTTTCTTAATATTTTAGATTGAGGTCAATAGAAAATTTTCCAGAGGGGGGTTGCCCGGGCTGAGGGCCATAGGTCAAAGTCAGGTCAAGGTCAAAGGTCAAATAGCCCCTAAAATTCCAAAAAAAATCTAACTTTCTTAATATTTTAGATATTTTCACAAACTTGGTATCAATCAAGCCAATCAAGAGGAGTAATTGTCTCATCTTCAAACAACCATAGACTAAAGCTAAGTCCAAGCTCACCCATGAGATCAAAGACTTAAAAAGTGACTGTAGTCTCTTTAGTCAGCTGTACATATCTAGTCAAGTCCGCGGTGGTAATACAACTGAGTTCTTCGGTCACGAAAACCATCCATGGCCACCTTCATTAAGTCAGCACGGACAACTTCGACTGCCCAACTGCAAATCTCAGTTATTAGATGTATTGCCGAAAGTGTCAGCTGATGTTCCAGAGTACTTTGATGTTAAAGTATTCGATGGTCCAGCCGTTGTTCATGCTCTTCCCAGAGGTGACGCTGTTACATTTTCAGACTATAGTGCCAGAAACTTCTTACCGTGGACCAATCGACAACTCAATGGCACTGACCGAATCGATGTTGTATGGGATATATATAAGGATGATAGCCTGAAAGCGGCAACACGAGAAAAGCGCTGAACAGGGATTCAGAGAAAAGTTTCCCCTGCCACGAAGATGCTAGTAAACTTTTCTGGATTTCTGCAGGATCCAAAAAACAAAGAAGAACTGTTTGCCTTCCTGACAGAAGATGTTAAAAACTATGACTACCCTAGAGGAAAAGAGGTTTATATCACGTCTGGAGAGTCACTGGTGTCAAAATGCAGTGCAGAGCTGATGCCAGACTCCCACCACGAGGAAGCAGACACTAGGATGTGTCTCCATGCTGCTGATGCCGTAGAGAAGGGTGCACAGACGGTCCTGGTCAGCACAGTGGATACAGATGTCGTTGTAATCTTGATTGGCATATTCTCTCAGTTGATGAAGCAACAGTCTGCGTTACAGCTCTGGGTAGCATTTGGTAAGGGCAAGAACTACAGATACTACCACATCAATAGTATCTGTCTCAAACTAGGAGAAGAAAGGTCAAATGCTCTACCTTTCTTCCATGCGTTCACTGGATCAGATACCACTTCACAGTTCAGTGGAAAGGGGAAAAGAACCTCGTGGGATACATGGACATCATTCCCTGACGCCACACCTGCATTCTGTTTCCCTGTGCACCACCCATTTGAACCGCTAACTGTTAATTCGTTGAGCTTTGCTAACATTGAGCAATTCACGTGCATCATGTACAACAACTCAACTCGCTGTGAGAAGGTCAACAAACTTAGAAAGGAACTCTTCCCACGTAAGGTGCAATTAATGCAAAACCTTCCACCGACACAGTCTGCATTGATCGAACATGTTAATCGTAGCCAGGCTAGCATCTGGCTTACAAGCTTACAAACCAAGCCAAATATACCAAGTCCAGATAAATTTGGCTGGAGCAAGACAGTTAATCGATGGGAGCCGCACTGGACAAAACTACCCGAAGCTTCGAAAACCTGTAGACAACTTATCAAGTGTGGGTGCAAATCTCAGCCTCTGTGCTCTAGAAGATGCAAGTGTGCCACAGCAGGACTGCAGTGTACTGAACTATGTCAATGCAGAGGAGAGTGCTCTCGATAAGTGTGTGACTCAAGGATTCTATTGTTCAGAATGATATTGATAGCTTCAAGTGTGGTTGACTCTTAGAGATTTTGAAAAAGATGTAGCCTATTTGCTAATGCTATATCAACCATTTTTTAGTAATTGACATAATTTATGGACTAATATTTCCTCTGAAAACACTTATTTGGATCATTTGCTTTAATTTGATACTAAAGTTGTAGTCACGTTAAATACTAAGGAATTTTTTTATTTTGGCGTATACGCTATTTTAATTATTTTACATTTAATCTTCATTGTGACCTTGACCTAGGACCCCCAACCGAAATGTCATATATAAAAATTACACCAATAGTGCTATCTTCCACGAACATGATGGAAAAAAAACTGAATTGGAATATCTTGTCCGGTTTTGACTCTAAAAATATTTAAATAACCATGTAATTAGGTCTTTAATGGTAGTTATCTTGGATAATTATCATCATTTATGCATTAAATATCAAAAAACATTCCTGAAAACTCTTAGTTGGATTATTTCCTTTAATTTGATACGAAGTTTGTGAAAATATCTAAAATATTAAGAAAGTTAGGATTTTTTGGAATTTTAGGGGCTATTTGACCTTTGACCTTGACCTGACCTTGACCTAGGACCCTCAGCCCGGGCACACCCCTCTAGAAAATTTTCCATTGACCCAAACAACACGTGTGAGAAGTTTGGTGCTTTAGTCCGGCGTGTCACGATTTTTTTGGTAAGCCACTAGACTATCGGGGAAAGCCTGGACCTCCAACACACGCAGGCAGATGTCAGTTATGTTAGTATATATAGGTACTATTTTACTGTGAAAAGTCTGCCTTGACATGAATCCTGACTCCGGCTGTTGCTGTATCACTACATTCTAAACACAGTACAAGGCAGTAGTGCTCTGTCAACGCTTTCATTTAAGATTGAAGAAGATTTTGATGAATTTCCATCAACATTCAGTGTATGACATTGAAGTAAACACCTTATTTGTAATGAATTCTCAGCTACTGTTTACACATAACTTTAATACTTGGTAAGTATAAGATAACTGTAGACTGTTTTAATTGTCTCGGATAAATGCTTAACCCCTTCACGCCCAGATCTTTCCTTTGTTATGAAAAATTGTATGTTGTCATATGTATATATGTATGTGAGCCATACAATTACGAAAAGTAACTGAATATACCAAATCAATTAGTGGACAAGGATACTAAACAGGTCATAGCTATATAATATTACTTATATTAACTAAAATTGTCTAATGGTACCCAAATTACAATGGAAATAACGTTCTTGGTTCCGATGGGTGGCTGAGGTGGCGTGACAACTCACCCGCCACCCTGAGCTGCGGGCTGCAGGGCGGGGCAGCTCCATGTAGTACTGACGTCTCACAGTAATAACACGTCGGGGCTTCGTAGATACGGGGGCTTGCCTCCCCAGGCCGTTACAACCCAACCTGTCCTCCCCCGAGGTCCCTGGCTTGTTACAGGTCCCCCGGGGGCACCTAGATGGCCCGCCCTGTCATGCACTGTGCCATCATTAATACCTCACCACCTGCCTCGTAGACCTGGGATGCCCAGGGGTCCCTAATGCCCAGCTGGGTATGTCTGGCAATGCCAGGTCATGTTATATATAAATATATAAATACTGTATTGGTATATACAGTACAAAGGTTGCACGGAATGCTTGATTCCTATACAAATATTGAGAAAGGAAGATTTTGTGGCGGTGTGTGTAATGCGTCCCGGGCAGGTGGTGGTCGTTAGCCATGGCAGGCAATCCACCTGGGCCCTCAGCCGTAAATTGTGGATGCCTGTCACCAAGAGCATCCGGGGCGTAAAATTCATGCCGCAAATTTAAATGATGAACGCCGACAAATATAACTGGAAGTGTATCATCGACCGTCTGACCTCAAAAGACAGAGGTCGGCCACCCAGAATTTGAGAAGAGCCAGCTTCTTCAAGCTTGGCAGGGCAGCAGTGCTGATGGAGCCACAGTGTGCATTATGAATGGAAATTACGAGCAAGTACAAGTTAATAAGAACAAGAATTCATCCCAATATTTTCCTAGAGACCTAGGACCTAGGTCACATACACTATTGTACTGCGGCTTTCTATGCCAATATTCTATCTCTTATTTTTTTTAAGGATAATTTGGACATTTTTCAGTAGGTGGCAGGAGGCGCACAGGTCTCTTGAAAGCCGCAGGTTGCCGACCACTGTCATAAGACAATGTGGGAAAATCTGACGTTAACCCCTTGAGACCCAGAACGTTATTTTCATTGTAATTTGGGTACCATTAGACGAGTCTTAGTGAATATAAGCAATATTTTATAGATATGACATGTTTAGTATAATCGTCCACTAACTCATTTGGTTTATTAAGTTTCTTTTTCGTAATTTTATGGCTAACAATAGACAAATTTATATAGAAAAGGTACGGCCTTATGTACAAAAGGTACGTATAGAAAACAATACGAGCGGTACATAGATAGTCATAGGTATTCATAGATATAATAAAGATACCGGAGGATAATGCAAAAACATGTTATAGCCAAACCCGTGAATCAGTCCGTGAGGCTCACCTTTGTGGCATCTGGCAGCACCCACGTCACCTGCAACGACACGCTAACTACAACTACTACACATCATGATAGCAATAATAATAGTGGGTAATAATTATAGAAGGATTTAAATCAGTGATATTCAACCTGGGTGGACGGCTGTCCTGGGGTGGACAGGTGGGACAATCATCTCATGCATCAATTTAAGCTGATAGCAGACAAATTGCAACAGCAGCCAGGCAGGCCACTGATTTTTTAAACTTGAATGAAAAGGCTTTGTTTTCTGGATTACTAAATATAACGAATATTAAGTGCAATTTTACTTTAGTTTCATGAAGAAAAATGTATTTGCTCTGGAATTCCTAAGGTATGTTTATTTTTGTCTTGTATATTTATAGTTTTAGACCGCATGTGTTAATATACAGAAGAATAGGTAAACTATAAATTTAAGATGAGAGTGAAACTGCCTTTTCCTACCTATATATTTTGTAGAATGATATAGTTAGATTTACAATATCAAGAGCCGTGAGACTTTAGAGATTTAGAAAAATTGAGGTGGACAGCTTTTACGGAATTACGACTTGACGACATCAAAAAAGGTTGAAGAGCATTGATTTAAATGAAGAAGAGTATCGTATATTGCTTTGAATGAATAAATGTGTGTGTGTGTGTGTGTGTGTGTGTGTGTGTGTGTGTGTGTGTGTGTGTGTGTGTGTGTGTGTGTGTGTGTGTGTGTGTGATATTGCTTTGAAAGAACTCATGTGTGTGTGTTTTGTGTGTGTATGTGTGTGTGTATATTGCCTTGAAAGAACTCATGTGTGTGTGTGTGTGTGTGTGTGTGTGTGTGTGTGTGTGTGTGTGTGTGTGTGTGTGTGTGTGTGTGTGTGTGTGTGTGTGTGTGTGTGTGTGTGTGTGTGTGTGTGTGTGTGTGTGTGTGTGTGTGTGTGTGTGTGTGTGTGTGTGTGTGTGTGTGTGTGTGTGTGTGTAAGGAAAGGAAGAAATACCCACATGAACAGCATTATAACTCGCATTTACCTTTCGGTGAACTTGGTAGTGGTGATGCTGAGTGGTGATATGCATACGCACACACACACACACTCCGCCCTATAAATAAATCTATGCTCGACTAAAAACTATGTACACACACACGAACATACACGTGCTACGCTATTAAGTAGGAAAGAAAATAATTGAACAGTTTATATTAATTGCAATTTTAAGCTTGCTATAAGCTACGTTAATTAATTAAATAATTTAATTTTACGTTTACGACCCAGTAGCTATGTATGTGCGTGCGTGTTTCCATAAAGTTCGGTCTGCGGACGATATGTGGCGGAGATAGTGTAGTATGCGTGGTGACCGAATTACCGGATTTTTTTTTCGTTCATTTTTTTTTCTTCGTTTTTTCTCTCGTTCACTAGTTGTTGTTTTTTCTCACTAAATTTAAGTTCTTTTTTATCACAGTTTGAATTTTTTTTCACTAAGTTTAAGTTTTTTTCTCACAAAGTGTTTTTTTCACCAAGTTTTTTTTTCACAAAGTTAAAAAAAAATTCTCACTAAGTTTAAGTATTTTTCACTAAGTTTAAGTATTTTTCACAAAGTTTAAGTTTTTTTCTCACTAGTTTAAGAATTTTTCACAAAGTTTGTTTTTCTCTCAAAGTTTAAGTTTTTTTTCACAAAGTATAAGTTTTTTTCTCACAAAGTTGAAGTTTTTTTCTCACAAAGTTTTTTTTTTCACTAAGTTTTTTTTTCACTAATTTTTTTTTTTACTAATTTTTTTTTCTCACTAAGATAAAGTTTTTTTTCACTAAGTTTAAGTTCACTCATTTTCTATTCACTTTCTCTAACTTTCTTTAACCCCTTGAGACCCAGAACGTAATTTCCATTGTAATTTGGGTATCATTAGACGATTTTTTAGTGACTATAAGCAATGTTTTATAGCTATGACCTGTTTAGTATCCTTGTCCACTAACTAATTAGGTATATTCAGTGACTTTTCGTAATTTTATGATTCGAAAACAGACAATTTTTTATAGCAAAGGAAAGATCTGGGCGTTAAGGGGTTAAACTTTCTCCCTATTTTCAGGTCTTCTATGGGTAAGGTACTATGGATCTCTATTTAAATTTATCTGTTACTCACTTTCTTTAACTTTCTTTAAATATTCTCACAAATTTCACTCATTCTCTCTTTATATTTCTCTAAGTTTCTTACTTTCTTTAAATTGTCTCACTATTTTCACACATTTTCTATTTCACTGTTTTTTTTATTCTCGCTTTCTCGAACTTTCTTTAAATTTTCTCCCTATCTTTAGGTCTTTTCTGGGCAGGTGGGTCTCCGGGCTGGCTGGGGAAAGACGGAGGCTGTGTTAGCTAGAGGCATGGAGGGGATGAGGCTATATAAGAACATGAGAACATAAGAACATAAGGAATAATATAACATAGTCTAGGTGAGGTCTGACTAGAGGCAAATAAAGCTTTAGAATAACCTCAGCACTTCTACTTTTAACACTCCTGGTAATGAATCCTATAAAGACCCTATTAGAAACATAAGAACCTAAGGAAGCTACAAGAGGCTGTGAGGCCTACACGTGATAGTTCCTGCTATTAACACTACCTACATCCACCTTTCATCCCCATACATAACACTGTCCAGCCTCCCTTTAAATCTCCCTAATGACTCCGCACTAACTACCTGTCTACTGAGTCCATTCCAATAATTTACCACCCTATTTGTGAACCAGTTTTTCCCTATTTCTTTTTTAAATCTACGCTTTTCCAGCTTGAATCCGTTACTTATTGTTCTACCCTGGTTAATAGCCGTGATAACTTTTCCTACCTCTCCTTTATTAAATCCCTTTAGATGGTCAGTGGCGCACCGAGGGGGGAGGCCATGCGGCCATGGCCCCCCCTTTTGCAAAGAAAAAAATATACCTAATATTTATATAGATAGCACCAATATATATATATATATATATATATATATATATATATATATATATATATATTTATTATATATATATGTATATATTATTTATATATATATATATATATATATATATATATGTGCTATCTATATAAATATTGGATATATATATTATATATATATATATATATATATATATAGAATGAGAGAGAGAGAGAGGAGAGAGAAGAGAGAGAGAGAGAGAGAGGAGAGAGTAGAGAGAGAGAGAGAGAGACAGAGGAGAGGAGAGAGAGAGAGAAGAGAGAGAGAGAGGAGAGAGAGAGAGAGAGAGCGCCTTTTATTGATGAAGCCTGGCTGCCGCTCGCACTGATGGGCGGCAAGCAGTGCGAGCGGCAGCCAGGCTTCATCAATAAAAGGCGCTTCACGCCAAAGCTGAACCATACTCACCTCTACAACTGAGGAGAAAGCATCTTCCACATGCTGCTGAAGAAGGGTTCATAGACCCGAAATCGCGATACAGCAAAAATGACAAGCTACAGCGAAGTCATAAAATTGATTACTAAAGAGAATAAGACACTTTTAAGACAGAGAAAATATCTTGAAAAAGATAATAAACGCTGAACTAGCTATCACTTTTAACGAGATCTGTCTCAGAGAAAATCTCCTGCCCGTATATACTCTGAATATTATATAATATATATATATATATATATATATATATATATATATATATATATATATATATATATATATATATATATAAAATATATATATTATAAGTATATAGGCCCCCCCCTTTTCAATTTTCTGGGTACGCCACTGGGTGTGGTGGTGGTGGTGGTGTGGTGGTGGTGTTTGGAGTGGTGGGTGGTGGTGGTGGTGGTGGTGGTGGTGGTGCATTTCACATAATATCAGGTCACAGTTGGTTAGACGGGCAGTTGTGTGAGTTGAGTTGTGTGTGTGTGTGTGTGTGTGTGTGTGTGTGTGTGTGTGTGTGTGTGTGTGTGTGTGTGTGTGTGTGTGTGTGTGTGTGTGTGTGTGTGGGTGTGTAATACTGTGTATGTGTTTAGAGGCAGGGGGGGGTTTGGGGTTATTAGAGTTTCTAGAATGCTTTGTCTCCGTTTTGTATTTCACGTCTTACACCACTTCGTATTCTTTTCTATTTTTTGTCTAATTATTCTCACCTACCCTTCCCCTTCCCCTGTCTACCCCTTTCTCCTCCACCTTTCCCTACCCTTCCTCAACCTCCCACTTCCCCTATTCTCACTGATATAACTATAATCCTCGTTGATATATATCCATACTATTGTTTTAGCATGCATAATGATACCGCATACCTCACTTCATAAAAAACTATATCATGATCATTCCCGCATTTAATACTTTACGTCGACCACACTATTTATACTCATCACCAAAAGAAACGACAAAAATGTACACGCTTTAAAAGTAATATGGCGCAAGCACCTGGGATACAATTTAAAAAAACGGAGAAAATAGATCGCAGATACAGCATAGTAATACATTATCTACTAATATTTCTTACTCAATAAACATTATGAACATTCCTCACGCCAAAAGACTCTTCGTAAATGTAAATGTTTGTTCTATAATATCAAATAAGAAACAGTAAAATACACTAAAGAAATGCCATTATGAGACTGAAGAAATATGCATGAACTTACCCCTGGAGTCCCAGAACGTAATTTACATTTTAATTTGCGTACCATTAGACGATTTTTAGTGAATAATAAGCAATGTGTTTATAGATATGACCTGTTTAGTATACTTGTCAACTAGCTAATTTGGTATATTCAGTTACTCTTTGTAATTTCATGGCTAACAACAGATGATTTTATATAGCAAAGGAAAGATCTGTGTGTGAAGGGGTTAATATTCACTTAAACTTATCGCCATTTAATACTTTGCAAGAAAACGTTTTACAGGAAACATATCAATAGAAGCGGAATATTATTAGCTTTCCAATGATATATTTCGTTTTCTGATAAATGAATTAGCACCGTGCATATATTACGTTAACTGAATAAATAACATCATCAATCGGGAAAATTACCAGTCACTCCAGTATACAGTAGTATTTGCGTGAACCCGCCCCGCCCCGCCAAGCAGCCGTGAGAAAGCATACATGCAATAACAACAAACGTACACTACTGCCCCACATGTACCTGTGCGAGGAAGGCGTCCATACTCTGATTAGCGCGCGACAGGGCAACGGAGGTCCTGTGCAGGAGGGAAGGACTGGTAGGAACGCCGCGGTGATCAGATGGCACAGAAAAAAAGGGACACATGCCGGGACGATGTACTTATCACGCCGCGCCGGTGGGCCAGAAGGGGGAGGCGGTGGTCACGTGATGGCCGGGCAGGGTGAGGCTGGGGCAAGGGGGAAGGCGGGGGGCCGAGGGGGAAGGAGAGGGGGCGAGAGGGAAGGCGGGGATGCGAAGGGGAAGGGGGGGAGGGAAGGCGGGGATGTAGGGGGGAGGCGGGGATGCGAAGGGGAAGGCGGGGAGGGAAAGCGGGGATGCAAGGGGGCCTGGGGGAGGTGGGGGCAGGGAGGGAGAGGTAGCTTGTACGATGGCTCCTTCACGTTTTCTATACCATCTATTTACTCCTATTTCACTCTTACTGGTATTCTTTCCTCAACCAAAACGTTAATACTGATTTAATAAACACAATTTGATCATCTTAAGAGTTGTTAAAAGTGTTGTGCGATAATGTGTTTGCGAGGTTAGTTACGTCATCTCTTTCTGGATTCATGGATTGTTCTGAACGTTCAAGACAGACATGCAACCTATATGCCGGAAGTCATTTAGTTATCTATCTATCCCTTATTTGTATAGGTGCGTGAATGAACTTTTCTTTGTAGCTGATATATAAGTGATGTTAGGGAAATGTTACGTGGTGATAGGAGACTATAGGTGAAGAAAAAAATTGTATAGGAGGTGATATGCGGATAAAAGTAGTGATGCGAGACTATAGTTGGGGAGTAAGGGTGGGATAGCCTGGGGTCTAGGGGGGTCAAGCCTCCCACTGGTGGGGGTATTGAAGGTCCAAACTTTATAGAGACTCACGCATATGAACTACCTAGCAGGGCAGGAGGTATCTTCAGTCTATTCATTACAGTGATAAGGAACGCACGCTCATATTCACCCCACCATTAGACTTAACACAGACAATTACACCTGAGCCTGTCTATGGAGTTATCGGGGGCGTACATATAAACGATCAGTCCCGCTTGTTTTCGGAGCAAGGTACCGAAGCAGTGCTCGAATACTCATCGCGGGAGGTAAGAGTACTGAGCCACCTACCCTTCCCGGCAGTTCAGTGCGGGAGCTGAAAAGTTGCGCGGACACCTGCATAGCTCCCTGCCGCACCACACACCCGCCCGTTCGCATATTCCCGTTCTCTATGCGAGTCTGTGGTTTCCGAGTGAAGACGCTTGACTGTAGCTCAGAAACTAACCATAGGATCTTTTCGAAAATACCCTCATTGTGATTCCCACGTAAAGTTGTTTGGTTTCGTGCAGGAAAAGTTAACTTATCCTATCCGCAACCTAACGTAACCTAACCCGACGTGTTCAAGAGTAAACGCCACATACTCTTCCAGAAAACGGGAATATGCCGCCCGTTCACCTTGCCTGCACCATCAGTGACCCTGACCCATGGGCTCACCTCCGTGGCATTAGCCCTTAGAGCCTGTGGTGGGTGAGGACCCATTATCCTGGGACACAGGGCTAGTGTAACATCCGGGTTACCACAGTTACCTTCCCCAGGTTTCCCCAGGTACCCATTGATCAACCCCGAAAGGGAGGATGAACAGCTGAGAAGAAGAGCTTATGAAGAACATAAGAAAATAAGGAAGCTACAAGAGGCCGTGATACCTACACGTGGTATAGTTCCTGTAAATTTGAGTGGACAAAGACCCTGACTCTACAGCTTATTGAACTATATAGAGACCGGCCTCGTCTATAGTAGGTCAAAAGTGATATTTACAAAATAAGAAACGAAAAATGTAAAGCTTGTGGGGAAGTGTTAGCACGTGTGATGAATGTGTGTACTATGTGTATACTGGATGCTGTGAAGAAGAAAATAAACACACTATACGCAGTCATAGAAAAGAACTGAACATTATATCTGCATCGAAGAAGTTTGGTGTTTGTGCAGACGACGTATATGTACTTAAGTGCTTATGGTGAGTGCTATATATACTAAAGTGCTTATTACTGCTTGTGGTGCTTAAACAGTCTCGGGTTCCTATAAGAAAGGAATTATTAATTTTATAGGTTCCTATAAAAAATTCCTCTTCAGGTCATATAAGAGAGAGAGGAAAATGATATATGTGTGTTTATTCATTTAGTTGTCTAGTTGTATTTTACAGGGCCTGAGCAACGCTCGTATGGCCCCGTCTCCACATCAACATTTTTATCATTCATCCTTAGTGGTTAGTGTTGGCCGAAGCCACCAGCCCGGAGAGCAGGTCACAAACCCCGGCTAACACCCGGTACCCATTCACTGCTGGGTGGACAGGGGCTCGGGTTTTAAGGAAACAACCCATCTGTTTCCGCTCCGCCCGCGGATCGAACCCGGGACTTCTCGGTTGTGAACCGAGCGTGCTTCCCCTACACCACGGAGTACACTAGAGTGTACTCCGTGTGAGTGTTTGTGTGTGTGTTTGTGCATGTGTGTGTATGTGTTTGTGCATGTGGTGTGTGTGTGTGTGTGTGTGTGTCAGTGATGATGTCTAGGCCCTCCCAGGCCTTTAACCTCACTGAGGGAGTGGGTCCATGGTGTCCCTGTGTCCATAATTTCATTGTCTCTTCAAATACCTCTTGAATATAAATTGAGTTCAGCCAAAGACTCTTGATTAATTATTACCATCAAAATTAATGGCTGAAATACAGATTATGGATGCCAGATAAGCTTAACTAATAGGTAATTTATAACTAATATATAACTATTAAATAAGTAAGTTACTAGATAACAATATAAGTATACATGTTTTTGTGATCAGCAATGATTGCTTGGGACAAATGGTGGACACACCAATTATTTGACAGTTCTTCCTTTATCTCTCTTAATTGGCTCACGCCCCCCTAGGTGGGTAATAACCCACGTCCCTCTAACCCACTCTCCCTTGTCCACGACCCCCGTCCCGAGTCCCGAGGTGAAGAACAGTTGGATAAAGGCCATGTCACACAGTCACTATACTTAACCTTTTCACCACCACGCCCCCTTTACTAGTGGGTCCTTGCCTCCATGCCCCCTTCACAACAAAGGCACGCCCCCTTTACTAGTGGGTCCTTGCCTCCATGCCCCCTTCACAACAAAGGCACGCCCCCTTTACTAGTGGGTCCTTGCCTCCATGCCCCCCTTCACAACAAAGGCACGCCCCCTTTACTAGTGGGTCCTTGCCTCCATGCCCCCTTCACAACAAAGGTATTTCAAAGTAATCCTGAATCAGGAAAAAAACTGAAAAAATGCGTGTTTTTAACTCTTATTGTACACATAAATATTCATAAACACCTTGAAAATACCTACCTAACAGATTTAGTTACGACTACGTTTAGATAGTAATGCCTAATAATAGTAATAATATTAACAAAATATTGTACAAAAGTCTACATAGTTAGTGAAACGCGGCAAGACGTCACCGCAGAGTTAACTTACCGGAGGAACTTGCTGTTGTGATCCTGTGATATTTCCTTTTTTTTAATTTGAGCCATTTTTACCTGTGACATTTGCACCTGTGCCATTTTTACCGTGCCATTTTTGCCTGTGCCATTTTTAACTGTGCCATTATTACCGTTCACCCAGAGAGCTTCACAGAGAGGTGTCACTCGGGCCGCGCCATTTTGGATTTTGAATAGGTGGCGCCGCTATGCGGATGGTGCATTCCGTCAAAAGTGTCACAATGCTTATATCATTACTGTGCACGGTGTTGTGCCTTTTCAATACCCTAAGACGCAAATATATGTAGTATTACGTTAAAATAATGAACTGAAGTGGTATTGATGGATATATTTTTTTGTTATTACACCTTTTGTTCCTTTTGTATTTCATACCGAAGCCCCGTCATTCCAATAAATTGTCTCCAATCTCAATACCCTCTCCCCCCCACACACATTTTGTTTTGGCTGAAGTCAACATGAGTGGGTGGTGATGGGTAATGGGTGAGTGAATGGGTGGGGGTGATGGGTAATGGGTGTGGGGTAATGGGTGAGTGAATGGGTGTGGGGTGATGGGTAGTGGGGGAATGGGTGGGGGGTGATGGGTAATGGGTGAGTGAATGGGTTGAAGATGATGGGTAATGGGTGAGAGAATAGGTGGGGGGTGATGAGTAATGGGTGAGTGAATTGGTTGGGGGTGATGGGTAATGGGTGAGTGAATGGGTTATGGGTAATGGGTGAGTGAATGGGTTGAGGGTGATGGGTAATGGGTGAGAAAATGGGTGAGGGTGATAGGTAATGAGTGTGGGGTGATGGGTGAGTGAATGGATGGGGGGTGATGGGTTGGGGGTGATGGGTGATGGGTGAGGGAATAGGTGGGGGGTGATGGGTAATGTGTGAGTGAATGGGTGTGGGGTGATGGGTAATGGGTGAGTGAATGGGTGGGGGGTGATGGGTAATGGGTGAGTGAATGGGTGGGGGGTGATGGGTAATGGGTGAGTGAATGGGTTGGGGGTGATGGGAAATGGGTGATTGATTGATTTAATGCCAAAAAGGTGAATGTGCCAGACAAGGGAAATGGGTGAGCGAATGGGTGTGGGGTGATGGGTAATGGGTGAGTGAATGGGTGGGGGGTGATGGGTAATGGGTGAGTGAATGGGTGTGTGGTAATGGGTGAGTGGAGGAATTCCCTCCCTACTTTGATTCCTTATTTCTTTCCTCGTCAGTTCCTCTTCTGACTCTCTTCATCCCTCCAATTTCTTCCTTACTCCTTATTCCTCCTTTCCTTCTCTCATATCTCCTTCCTTCCCTCTCTCCCACCTTCCATTATCACCCCATCATCACAAAAAGGAGGAGCGATTCCCCCTCTATCTGCACGGGCGACTGTCAGTGCGTGCACCAACCGCTAGGATCGCTGTCGTCCATGAAATCAAAAAGGCGCGCCATGTTATATCACCCCAGTGACATCTCTCGGTGAAGCTCTCTGGCCCTACCACCTGTTGCGCATATCGAATATTATAATTATGTACGAATTAGTAGTGATTCGTGATTACATGTTTTAGTGGCAGCTAGATACAATACATTTGATGACAATATAGGACGTTCTGACATGTTTGGGTGTGGAAACATATACAATTGATGACAAGATAGCTATATATAGGACGTTCTGACAATATTTGGGTGTGGAAACGTTACGACACTCACCATTTACGATAAAACAAACAATAACAGGATAATACCCTCGCCACTTCTGATCGCCCCCGCACAGCATGATGCACCTTGCAGGGTCCTGCGGGAAGCACGCCTTGGGAGTTTGATTAAAGTCACACCCGGGGAAAAAAGAAAATCAATCATGAAAAAAATAGGTGAAGGGCAGGAGGGCTGTTGAAGTCTACGATCTTTGAAACGATTCATTCACACTATAAACTAGACTTATAAGGAAACCTATGAGCTTCACTGAATCACTTAGCCAGAGAAATATATATAGCGCTTTCCTATATATGCGCAGTGGTGCCTTTGTTGTATAGTTAAACCAAAAGTATAATTTCCTTCCAACAATTCATCGAGGAAAAAATGAAAGTGTCAGCTGGATAATAAATGTAATCAAAATCACGGTATTGAACATAGCATTACGTATTGTCTTTGTGAATATTCTAGTATGGATAATGTATATTAGTTATTTTAAATTTAGGAAATATCTGTGAGCATCATCCCGCCGCCTCAGGCCTCCTGATGCGTCGCTTAGGGCGAGGCGAAGGCGACCTTTTTGATCCAGGAGAGGTAGGGCGGGTGACGCATGTTGGCGTACAGGCCGGGGTAGTCGTGGCCGCAGCCGTAGCCTCGCGACACAATGCCAGCCAACACGTAGAGTCCACCAGAATCTTGGAACGCAAGAGGTCCGCCGGAGTCACCCTGAGAGAGATAAAACGCACGTTGGTTGCGGAACCTCGGCTCAGCAACCAAGAAGATTGATCGACCTTCAGTCACTCAGACGAGAAGTCAGACTGAACATAATAACATAAGAACACAAGAAAATAAGAAAGCTACAAGAGGCCGTGAAATCTACATGTGGTAGTTCCTTTCTCTACCTAAATCCACCATTCATCCCCATCCATGAAATTGTCTAATCTCCTTTTAAAACTTCCTATTGACTCCACACTCGCTTCCTGTCTACTGAGTCCATTCCAATCATTTACCACCCTATTTGTGAACCAATTTCTCCCTATTTTTTTTCAAATCTACGTTTTACCAGTTTGAATCCGTTAATATTGCTTCTTGTTCTACCCTGACTGATGATAATATTACCTGACAAGCTTCCCGCCCTCCGTTAAGGTCTCCGGCACACAAGGTCTCCTCCCCTATGCCTTGAGGCCAGGTGGTAGGGTAGTGGGGCAGGGTAGTAGTGTAGCTGCGGTCGCACTGCCCGACGTCGAACACTGTCACGTTAACCTCTTGGAGGATGGTGCTGGGGAAACCACCTAAAAGATTGCAATAAAAGGGTCTTAAAGAATGATGTAGATTATACTTGTTCATGAGTAATACGCGCCCATGGATAAATATTCCACGTCATAACACATTATTTCCTGGTTTCCATGCTACAACTCACCATATTCCGTGTCGCCCCAACCCGTCAATGTTGCGATCTGGTTCGTTATTACATTGTCGCTCTCCTTCCCCCATGGCAGACACACGGGGCTTATGAATTATTGGAAAACAAACAAATTACCCGTGTTAATATCATCTCTTTGGGAGGCCGTCAGTGTTTCTTATATACATAGTACATACATCGCATGCATTACCGACTGATCTCTAGCTTAACAATGAAGGCCAGCTTGAGAAGGGCAATGTCGTGGTAGGCCTGAGGATGCTTATAGTCAGGGTAGAACACCGTCTTCGCTACGTCGAAGTCTTGAGGATTTGATCCATCATAATCGACACCATAGTCATGCTCACCTAGACGCACAACCTCGGCTTTGCTGCAGAGGTCACGAAGGTTTTATGACGATAGGATGGGGCGCTATGGTAATACTGTTCCACGGTATTCTTCAAGCGTGTGTACAGAATGATGATTAGCAACGAAGATTTAGAAAGCTAGACAACTCCTACAATCATGAAATACAGGAATTCATGTAATTTTTCAAAAGGGTAATTACCGAAGTTGACTCACCGATAGAGGAAGCAATGGAGGGCAGAGAGTTAACTGCTCGTTAATCAACACTCCACCACAGAACCAATCGTTTCCATGAGCGCTTTTCGACCCCATCAGAGCCTGTAAGTACATTTACTCGTACAGCCTTTACTTGACATTCGGATTTTTGCGTGTGTACGTAACCTATATATAAGTCCCATTATCAACAGCTCACACTATTCGCACCACCTCATGCTCACCATCCATGGCCACGCGTTCTTCTCTGCCTCGATTCCTCCGAGAACTTGGTAGATACCCGGTGGTAGAGTGCTGTCATCATTTATATAATAAAAAAATTCCTCCTCAGGAATACCTGGTCGTCTTTCAGGTGGGGGGGCTTTGGTGCTGGCATTCTGGGGAGGCGAGTCCGCTGCCTCAGGCCGCAGTATGAGAGCCTGTACACTATCATACAATAAAAAAAAAAAAAATCTTTTCTGGAGTTTCTCCCACAATCTGAAAATATATTAGATTCAAACACAACACAACATAATCATATACAGGCAGATTTTTTTCTCAAGGTTTTTTTGACCTAATGAATCAAGAAAGTGTCCATGAAAAAATATTCAAATTGATGAACAAATTCAGTGTTTACTAACGGAACGTGACGAAGGGAGGAGCGATGTCCGTGACGCCTGCCGAGGTTCTGACTTAGAAGGGAGAGAACTAAGTCATTCTCCGATTCTTTTTAGATACATATTATCTATAATATTATATTTGTTCAGTTTATTCACATCAGTTTTGTGGAGGAGCTAATATTATCAATGAAGGGCTGAAAGCGAAGAAGAACTGGCCAAGGTCACTTCAGACAAAAGGATTATTGCAACATTATTTGTCATATATATTTAAATGCGTATACTCTTCACCCATTCTTATCCCAATTCCTGACGCATCAGGCCACTCGGGTCCTGTGTACGTGTACAGTGCGTCCCTCACACGGCTTATACTCACCCAAGGAGGAATTGTAGCAGTAAAGGAAGGTGGAGTCCTTGATGCCACACTTCAGAAGCTCGCTCTTGACAGACGGGTGGCTGCAGGAGCGCTCACACGTGCCGCCAGTGCCTGAGTGCGTGCTGCAGGCTTCATGCTCACTATTCTTCAGTTGGTCGTTGAAAAATATTGCTGAGGCCTCTCTCAACGAAGGGAGCTTACTTTAGAGAGAAAATCTCTAGGAAGTTGTCCTTTAACCAATTTTGTAGTGTAGACCACACCTCGTGCACTGCTTCCCTTGACATACCTCTCAGTCTCTCTCTCTCTCTTTCTCTTTCTCTTTCTCTTTCTCTTTCTCTCTCTCTCTCTCTACCGGCACTACACATCACCAACATTACTGGCTCCTTCTCCACTTTTTCAACAATCCACACAAATCAGGCGCATATCACGAAAAGTAACGAAAAAAACCCCAATACCTGTGGTTGCAAACAAGGCAAAGCTCGAGCTCAACAGCAGCAGTACACACGTACACGCCATCCCAATCCCTGGCTGCGACCACACTGGGTGCGCTCAGTGCACAGGCCGATGAGCTCTCCAGCCTTTCCCCCACACAGCAGGGTTACAAGCAAGGATATCTATCACTCTTGGCAGAGTTGAGGACTGAGTTTCCACAAACTTCCAGCCCAAAACCCGCCACTGCCGGCTAAAAAACAGCTCTTATGCAGCTTGAAATGTTATTGACCAGAAATATTTATCACACTTGAAACAACAAAGGTAGGCTAATAGGAAAAAAACACTTTATGTAATCAATAAAAGCAAAGCGCCGTTATACGTTCATATCAAGCAACGATAGTCATTATTTGTTGAGGTAGGGCGCGCCTGTATACGATGCTCTCTATATAGGCCAGGAAATAAGCACCAAAAAAGTGCCGAGGTTGGACAAAAATGTTAACAAAGCAATTTCACCTGAAATGGGTTCTTTGGAGGTATCTCTAACCACACAAAAAAGTCCACTCGAATCCACCCATGGCAAATACTCGTTTTCACTGAAAATCCTAGATGCCCGCCGCCACGGAAGGTAAAATATTGAAATAGGCATAACTTTGCTGAAAATCAACATAGAAACACAAATAAAGTGTCTAATCCTACTAATTTTGAGGTGCTCTTTCATTTAAAGTTACTTTGAAAGAGATTGGAGGATGTGTTTATATTGAAATCCTCGAAAAATCAAAATTTTGGCCTAAAATTACCCTAAAATGAGCAAAATTAATTGTCTGAACAACCGGCTATAATCTTTTACATATGTATTATTGTATTGTGTATATTGTGTATGTATATATGTATATAAATATGTATATGTGTATATTCCAAAGTGACTTTCAAACACATTCATTTATTTATAGTCCCGTTTCATCATCATCGTTTTCCACCTCATTTTCTTCAATATCCACAGGTGGACCGTTCAAACAGGTAATGCCCTTGCATTGACCACAAGCTGGAGTGCAATGGAGCCCATTTTTGCGGCATGTACATGTTCTTGTGTTGCAATTTCCACCACAATTGCATCGCATTATCTTAAGTAGTCGATCAGGTGCCGACGGCTGAGACATTTTGACGGGATATAAGCCAGAAGGAGAAGTCGTCCAGCCCCATTCTTCTGCAGGAAGATCATTACCACACCATGCCTGAACCTGATGGTATGCGCGATGACTATGGAAAATGGCTGCATCAGATGTTGGCGGAAGCTTCTCTGGCGACACATATTGCGTGGCAGTACCCACTTTCTGCTGAAACTTGTCCACTCTTGCCGAGTCAAGGCTCAGAGATGTTGTGCAGCCATAGATGATCAACAAGGCATCTTCTCCAGCTCTTTCTATTTCTGCTTTAGATGAAGATGGAGACAAACGAGTGAAAACGAGTATTTGCCATGGGTGGATTCGAGTGGACTTTTTTGTGTGGTTAGAGATACCTCCAAAGAACCCATTTCAGGTAAAATTGCTTTGTCAACATTTTTGTCCAACCTCGGCACTTTTTTGGTGCTTATTTCCTGGCCTTGCTAGTCGCCAACATGCGGGTGTTATGGTAGTCGCCAACATGCGGGTGTTATGGTAGTCGCCAACATGCGGGTGTTATGGTAGTCGCCAACATGCGGGAGGTAAACAAAAAGAATTTCAATGCTGAACCACGACTTTTTAGGTTTGAGAACACCAACAATTAATCATAAATGGGCGTTATCGCGATAAATTATCATGATATCGGGTTATTGGTTATCCGATAAAAAAAAATCCCGCGTTATCGATTCATCGGTATCGCCGATACTTTTGGTTCCAAACTAGCGATAATCGATAATTTTATTTTTTGGTTTATTTTTTGTAGTTTAAACTTTCAAATGTAGTTATTTTACTTAAAAACAGTACTTTTCATTAGTGAAGAGACAGGATAAACATTGAATTTAGAAGATATTAGTGTGCAAAAGGTAAATGAAGGGTTTCTAACAGTTTACTGATAGCATTTAAGATTTTTTATTTAAAATATCAATATCGTTATCGCTAGTATCGGAATTTTGGATTTATCGATTTATCGGTTATCGCCTTATCGGGCGATAAATGTATCGCCAGTTATCGATTTGCGGTTATCGCCGATAAGGTTATCGTTATCGATTTATCGGTTATCGTGATAAAATTTTTCGTTATCGCGCCCACCTATGCGACTAGTACACATTGCTAAGCTGCTAGTAAAAAGGCGAATAGGATCTTGGGCTTCATTAAACGCAACTTTGAACATAAAACTCGGAAAGTAATGACACGCTTATACAGTACACGTCTTTGGTTAGGCCGCACTTAGAATAAGCCGTTCAATTTCTGGTCACCTTGTTTCGTAAAAGATGAAGCCAAGTTAGAATCAGTACAAAGAAAAGCGACCGAACTGATTTAATCTCTGCAAAATTCATCTTATGAAAGGGTTACGAAAACTTAATATGTTTTACTTAAAGAATCGTAATATCTGTGGGGATATAAAAAAATCTTGATTAACCTCCCGTTTCTGAATACTTTATTGTATATCTTATCTGATTACACTATCGAATGTCACGTTCCACTACTGAATGCTAAGTTTAAGTGGTTCACGTAAAATTGGTCTCTTGAATGCCATACGACTAAGTGATAATTATACTTGCACTGTTGAAAGTCCTGCTGGCAGTGACTGTATGGGCGAGGTGGATTTTCTGGCTCGGTGGAAATAACCTTCCATCACCATCCCCTTTTTGCTGATCCGCCTTGCCGCTGCTCCTTCACGCTTTTCCTAACAATTATAATTTCCCAAAAAAATGAAATATTTCGTAAGATGCATGAGCGTGATGGTGTTGGTGGTGGTGGTGGTGGGGATCAGCTTGGCGCTGGTGGGCCTGGTAAACGAGGCCCACCAGGTGCACCAGGCGGTGAAGGCGTGGAGAGACGCGGGGCCCCACACCACCCTCATGGGGAGGGTGCGTGGGCGCCTGGCCACCGCCTGGTGGCTGGGGCCCCTGAGGCTGGCCTCCCCAAGGGATCCCCTTGAGGAGTGCAGTTTCCCCGTGGGCGACAGTTGGCGGGAGTGGCTGCCCCTGATGATGGGGATGCAGGAACGCCTGGCCTGCCTGGAAAGGCAGGTCCAGGAGGCTGAGCGCGAGCACAAGGTCTTTGTGTCGTGGTTTTTGGTTGGCGTGAGTGTGGTGGTGGCGGGTGTGTGCGGAGCCCTGGTGGCGGGGTGCGCCTGGGCACGGCAACACCGCCGCCACGAAAACGGGTGTGACGCATTGGACGTGCAGAAGACAGATAGTCAGCTGTCTCGAGGGGTGTGGCGATCGCGTCACCGGGCAAGGAACAGCTACCCTGCGATTGCTGAAGACGCAAGGTATAAAACCCGTGCTGAAGGTGCAGAAACAGACCAACTCTTCCTTCGAGGGCACGTGGCGTTCCTCAGCGTGGAGGAGCTGCGCGGCCTGGGCGCCGGATACTTCGTAGGCCGCGGCGGCTTCGGCTCGGTCAGGCGGGTGGTTTATAAAGACACCGAGGCGGTTGTCAAGGAGCTTTACGATGCCGGGCAACTCGTGCCGCTGTTACAAGAAGCTCGCTTGTTGGTAGAGCTGGACGGGGCCGGTGGAGCCCCACGGCTGCTGGCTGTGTGTGTGACCCCGCCCGCCTTAGTCCAGGAATATATGGGACCCATTTACGACGAGTATGTAACCCAGTGTTCGGTGGGGGAGTTTTTGCATTCAATAATTCTCATCTCGCAGCGGCTGATCGAGATCCACGCCAGGGGCGTCCTTCACAACGACATTTAGTCCAATAACATCACCTTCACCGGCACCGTTTCGTAGCCCGTGTTCCACATCATTGACTTCGGTATAGCCTATCGCCCGCAGGCCTCTTGTCAGGGCAAACTGGCTGATGTTAAGAGGAAGGGAGAGCAAGAGTTGGAACTATTCCCCCTCGCGCCCCGTGACGCGCTCAGCGTTATGAGCATGGCCAATTACGTGGCGCAACGCTCGCCACATGATTTCCTGAAGAAAATCATGTGGCGAGCGTTGCAAGATGTGAAGATAAGGATAAGTCTGCATGCCACGTAAGACACAAGACGCTGTTCCTTCCTCGCCTATGTGACGCAGGCCATTGAAGGTCTCGCCAAAAAGCTCACGCCGGACCAATTACACGAAAAATTGATCAAGAAACAAACCTTTCCCGGCTCCTACCTCACGCCATGCCCCTGGAACCCATTCAGCGCCAGCCCCCCTCGTCCCTCTAGTCCCTCAAGTGACGATCAGCACCAGGGATCAGGATCAGGATCAGAACACCCAGCACTACGTGTTACTGAAGGAAAGCTACGTGTTACAGCTAAGGAAGCTGTCAACACGTCACCCGTTACTTCCTCGCGTCCCAAGACTGATCCCCGCCCTCCCTTCGACCCCCAAACGTCCGCCACCGTGCGTCTCCGCGTCGCCGTGCCGGCCTCTTCACGGCGCAGGGTCATGTTGGTGCCATGCCAGTATGGTCACCGCGTGCTGTGGCGTCAGGGCGGCGTGCAGCAGTACCTGCAGCGCAGCATTGCGTGGCTGAGGTTTTTCTATTTTGCCGGAGTGAGGCGCGAGTGTGTGGTGGGTAATGGGGGCGAGGCAAGGGCCGGCCGCGCCCTGCTTCAGGGGCCTCGGCGGGAGGGTGGTGTGTGGCTGCCCGGCCCGGCACTCACCACCACGAGGCACGCGGGGCTGCACGCACACCTGCCACGCGCTGTTGCCTTCAGCCGCGGCGGCTGAGTGCCCGGCGTGATCGACGAGCCCCGCCAGGCAGCAGCAGGGCCATTACTTATTAGCATGACATCACAGTATTCGCGTGAAGACATGCTGACATACATATCTTGTAGTCAGCATCACCTTTTGCATGTTCAACGGCGATATCCGCTTTGGTCATTTGCTCTGCAAGTAGATTGATGAATGCTTGCTTGTTGGAAGGATTGGCAAGAAAGCTCTTCTTGGTCATGGTTACATGCACTTCTGGTGAAACCAACACTGTAGCACCTATATCATTCCCCATCCTGCGACGATGTGCGCTTCATCCTTTGTGCTAGATCCATGATACCCATCAAACACAACCAAAGCATGACAGTATGATTGCTTGATGTGTCGGACGTACATTTCACAGATCTCCGAGTAGCTGGCATTTTTAGGCCATGAGAATTTATGAAGCAGGCTACCACCATCAATGATGTACTGCATTCTCATGTCACAGGACGTTGCACTACTGCTCTCTGGAACAAGCTTGAGGAGATGGTGAATGATTTCCGATTTATCCCCCATCCTCATGCACACATGGTTGTCAAAGAGAGATGGTGGGAAAGAGCACATCTCATATCGGAAGAGATCTGGAAGTGGTATGTCACCATTGAAACCTGTAAGAAGAAGACGCTGATAGAGACGCTGTGAATCCATCTCAATTTGGGCACCAGAAGATGTTTTCACATGAGTAGCTGATGCCAGGGGTCTTAACTTGATTCTTCTGAGAAAATTTGTATTCTGCGACAGATTGTCCGACCATGGAATCAAGGATCTTCTTTCCAACACTTTGAGCCTCATATGCATTCACAGAATCATTTGCCACCAAGCCAGTTGATAGACTTACAATCTTCTTTGATGGTTTGTTGAATACGCCACGCTCAAGGAACACTTGGAGAATCTTCTGTATATCACTCATGTCACGACGTATCCTGGCTGCTGCTAATTCACGATCACGATGTCCATCAGGTGTATCCATAGATAAACCAGCTATCGCGAAAATGGACTGGCTTATATTGGCACACACAGGTCTTGAGAGCAGGAAGAGAAGTCGAGTGCTGTCACTGAATCCACGCCCTTGGGTTAAGCCAACTTTGGCAAAGAAGCTTGACCCATTACTCTCTGGCGCCCTGCTCTTTCTGCACGCTTTCAGTGGGTGTGACACTACGTCTAGATCTTATGGGATTGGCAAAGTGTCAGTACTCAAGAAATATGCAGAACTAGAGCAGTGTAGTTCAATATTCATGTCTCCATCTTCATCTAAAGCAGAAATAGAAAGAGCTGGAGAAGATGCCTTGTTGATCATCTATGGCTGCACAACATCTCTGAGCCTTGACTCGGCAAGAGTGGACAAGTTTCAGCAGAAAGTGGGTACTGCCACGCAATATGTGTCGCCAGAGAAGCTTCCGCCAACATCTGATGCAGCCATTTTCCATAGTCATCGCGCATACCATCAGGTTCAGGCATGGTGTGGTAATGATCTTCCTGCAGAAGAATGGGGCTGGACGACTTCTCCTTCTGGCTTATATCCCGTCAAAATGTCTCAGCCGTCGGCACCTGATCGACTACTTAAGATAATGCGATGCAATTGTGGTGGAAATTGCAACACAAGAACATGTACATGCCGCAAAAATGGGATCCATTGCACTCCAGCTTGTGGTCAATGCAAGGGCATTACCTGTTTGAACGGTCCACCTGTGGATATTGAAGAAAATGAGGTGGAAAACGATGATGATGAAACGGGACTATAAATAAATGAATGTGTTTGAAAGTCACTTTGGAATATACACATATACATATTTATATACATATATACATACACAATATACAGAATACAATAATACATATGTAAAAGATTATAGCCGGTTGTTCAGACAATTAATTTTGCTCATTTTAGGGTAATTTTAGGCCAAAATTTTGATTTTTCGAGGATTTCAATATGAACACATCCTCCAATCTCTTTCAAAGTAACTTTAAATGAAAGAGCACCTCAAAATTAGTAGGATTAGACACTTTATTTGTGTTTCTATGTTGATTTTCAGCAAAGTTATGCCTATTTCAATATTTTACCTTCCGTGGCGGCGGGCATCTAGGATTTTCAGTGAAAACGAGTATTTGCCATGGGTGGATTCGAGTGGACTTTTTTGTGTGGTTAGAAATACCTCCAAAGAACTTATTTCAGGTGAAATTGCTTTGTTAACATTTTTGTCCAACCTCGGCACTTTATTGCCTGGCCTAATATAGGATGCCTTTAGTAAAACCTCAAATTGGTAAGAAATTATTATTATTATATATATATTTTTTTTTGAGGGGGGGGGGTACTTTACGTGCACATTTTTCACTGTGTTATGTTTTACCTTGTGACTATATGTTCGAATGACGAGTTTTGTTTTCACGTCAATGTTAATTTCCTTCTTCTTCAGTCCCCAACACATGCCAGGTAGCCGGCAGCGATTTTGATTGATTACTTTTTATGAGTTTTAAGATTCTGTCTCTCTCTCTCTCTCTCTCTCTCCTCTTGCATGATATAACACCCAAGCAAAGGCAATATATGCACGCTAAATGGGTAAAAATAGGGTATTTCTGGGTTCAAAACTTTCCGCTATTATAAAAACAAGCTTTTTATTTATATTCTAATAGATTTTGATGTGTTTGTGTCCTCACTAATGACTTCTTGGCCTAAATCACACTGTTTTTCATAAGGGGGCGAGGCGTAGTGCAAACAACTACCATAGATAACAGTAAAGTCGCCAGGACAACGTTTCTTTGTTATTTACAGACGTGTGGTGGCGTTAATACTTACATTTCTACATCCCTGATTTCAGGAAAGTTAGAAGGGGCTATCTGGAAAGTCTGTGTTATTTTGTGTCTTCATCTGCGTCATATTAGGGCTATAAATGAAAAAAATATAAAAATAAAGCCGAGTGGCGACGCTGTTATACCTACTACAGTAAAGTCGCCAGCTAGTATTTTAACCCAACAGTTGAGTCGCCACTCTGGGGAATTCAGGGAAATTAGAGGTTAAGTAAAACAAGCCTCTATATATATATTACCTGCGGAAGATGCTTGGATATAAAAAAATTGCACTGCCAACGTGAAAACAAATTCTATTCAAGTTTGAAAGATCTGGCAAGTCTTGTGTTCTGTCGCCCGAAAGGTGATGAGCTACTCGTCTGTCGTCGCGCGAAGAAAAACTTGAGAAGCAAAATGCACAACAGTTATACTTGCAGCTACAAAGCATAAAACAACGCTGAAACAGGGTAGATTATACAGTCATGATATAAACTACTGTGTAACATCTTCAGTGGCACATAAAAATCAGTAGTGATGCTATAATTCGTAATATTTGGCGGCTGGCGACATGACTGCAGGTGGCGACTTGACTGTTATCTACGATAGGGGGGGAAGGGGGGCTAAGAGAATATGGAAGTATTATTAATATTGTACCATATAAACTATGGTAGAATGAAGTAGTAGACTACGTACCGTAGATAACACTTTAGTCGCCACCTGCCCTAATGTCGCCACTTGCCCTAATGTCGCCAGACGCCATATATGATCGCCATATAGTGAGAGTTGTACCGTCTATTGACGGTACAACTCTCACTTATCGGAATTCTTGCCGCGTGTCGGCGAGTGTTCCAATTTTCGGTATATTTCCTGTTTAATACCGAATTCACTTTTGGTTTACCTAACTATAAAAAAAACATTTCAGTGAATTGTGACAGAAACGGTTGGCAGATTAATTAAAAACATCAAAACACACCAGAATTTTTTTTTTTTGTCCACCAAAGTAAATTCGGTGTCAAACTGGAATAATACCCTATTTTCAGCGACAGTTCCAGTTCTTGATCTTGACATCACAGTACCTAATAAGTATATACATTTAATCAGCTTTTACGTGTGTTTCTGCAATCTGCATTCAAGGATTAAATACCATCAATAGCTTAAACAGTTAGAGTCGGTTACGTAACCAATGTCCAGGTTAGGTTAGTGAACGAGTGGGATCGGTCTGGAGGGGCTGTGCTCCCCCACTAAGATCTGGTTGCGTAACCAATGTCCAGGTTAGGTTAGTGAACTAGTGGGATTGGTCTGGAGGGGCTGTGCTCCCCCACTAAGATCTGGTTGCGTAACCAATATCCAGGTTAGGTTAGTGAACTAGTGGGATTGGTCTGGAGGGGCTCTGCTCCCCCACTAAGATCTGGTTACGTAACCAATGTTCATGTATTGTGTTAACCCCTTCACGCCCAGATCTTTCCTTTGCTATTAAAAATTGTATGTTGTCGAGCCAGACAATCACGAAAAGTAATTGTAAACACCAAACTAGTTAGTGGACAAGGATACTAAACAGGTCATATCTATAAAATATTGCTTATAGTCACTAAAAATAGTCTAATGGTACCCAAATTACAATGTATATTATGTTCTGGGCGTGAAGGGGTTAAACCGTGGCCACCGAGATGATAAGGCCTGGTGGATCGCCTGTGACGTCACACCATAAGGATACCACCCGCTCCGCTCCCCGTACAAGTTTACCTACCTAATATAATGTTTATCAGCATAAAAGATATACTGTTATCTTCGGAAATGTTTGTTCTATAATATTATCAAATAAAAAACCGTAAAACACACAAAGAAAATGCCATTATGAGACTTTCAAGAAATATGCATTAACTTAAACTCTTCGCCATTTAATATTTTGCTCGCAAACATTTTACATGGAGAATATCAATAGAAGCGGAGTTTAATTAGCTTTCCATTGATATATTTCGTTTAGTGATAAATAATTAGCGGCATGCATAATTAGCGTTAACTAAATAAAAAAAATCATGAAATCGGGAAATTTCCTACCTAATTTATGTTTATCAGTATACATATATACTGTTATCTTCGGAAATGTTGTTCTATAATATTATCAAATAAAAAACCAAAAAAACACATTAAAGAAATGCCATTATGAGACTTTCAAGAAATGCATGAACTTAAACTTTTCGCCTTTTTTATTTTTTGTGAAAAACGTTTTTACATGGAATATCATAGAAGCGGAATTTAATTAGCTCTCCATTGATATACTTCCTTTTTTTGATAAATGAATTAGAACCATGCATAAATTAGCGTTAACTAATAAATAACATCATGAAATCGAGTAAATTACCCGATTTCATGATGTTATTTATTTAGTTAACGCTAATTTATGCATGGTTCTAATTCATTTATCAAAAAGGAAATATATCAATGGAAAGCTAATTAAATTCCGCTTTTATTGATATTCCCATGTAAAAAGTTTTTTTACAAAATATTAAATGGCGAAAAGATTAAGTTCATGCATATTTTTTTTAAAGTCTCATAATGGCATTTCTTCAGGTGTGTTTTTACGGTTTTTTTATTTGATAATATTATAGAACAAAAATTTCCGAAGATAACAGTATATATTTTTTTACTGATAAACATATATTAGGTAGGAAATTACCCGATTTCATGATTTTTTATATTTAGTTAACGCTAATTTATGCATGCCGCTAATTCATTTATCACTAAACGAAATATATCAATGGAAAGCTAATTACACTCCGCTTCTATTGATATTTTCCATGTAAAATGTTTGCGGCAAAATATTAAAAGGCGAAGAGTTTAAGTTAATGCATATTTCTTGAGTCTCCTAATGGCATTTTCTTTGTGTGTTTTACGGTTTTTTATTTGATAAAATTTTAGAACAAACATTTCCAAAAATAACAGTATATCTTTTATACTGATAAACATTATATTTAGGTAGTAAATTGTACGGGGAGCGGAGCGGGTGGTATCCTTATGGTGTGACGTCCGGGCGATCCACCAGGCCTTGTCTCTCGGTGGTCTCGGTTAAACTGCAGTTAAACTTAGTGTCGGTGTTTGCGTCCGGCCCGCAAATACCAAGCAACAGACTTTTTCAGGGAACGGACACTTCAGTTCCCCATTTAGTCTGTTAAATTGAGGGTCAGGTGTATATGGGGATCCCCGTGTGTATGGATCCTTCAGCTTTTTATATTTTTGGATCTTTGGATCGCTCCTTCATGTTGTAAGAAATATGTTTTTTAATTGTGTTGATGTTGACCCATTCTTGTTTTCATCATATTTTCTCACTTTATCGTCCTTATATTAGTCATATTTTTTTTTCTTCTTCTTCCTCTTCAGTTTTGTGCTATTGTTCGTCGTGTTTTCTTGTTTTTCTTTGTTTGCGTCGAAAGTGTAGCTGTATCACTTAGCTGTAGCTATCACTCTATCACGAGAGAGAGAGAGAGAGAGAAAAGAGAGAGAGAGGAAGAGAGAGAGAGAGAGGGGGGAAGAGAGAGGAGAGAGAGAGAGAGAGAGAGGAGAGAGAGAGAGAGAGAGGAGAGAGAGAGGGGAGAGTTGATACCTTGATCTTGTGAGTCTTTCGGCTGTCATGGTCGTGTGTTGGTGTGTGTGGTTTGTGGTTGTGGTTTTTGTGGTGTGTGTGTGTGGTTGTGTGTGTGTTGTGTGTGTTGTGTTTTGTGTGTTGTGTGGGGTGGGGTGTGTGTGGGGTGTGTGTGTGTGTGTGGTGTGTGTGTGTGTGTGTGTGTGTGTGTGTGTGTGGTGTGGGTGTGTGTGGTGTTTTGTGTTGGTGTGTGTGTGTGTGTGTTGTGTGTGTGTGTGTGTGTGTGTGGGGTGTGTGTGTGGGGTGTGTGTGTGTGGTTTTGTGTGTGTGTGTGCTCCCCCCCAAACCAAGAACAACTTTTTTGGGGGACACCTTTTTTCCCCTTTAGTCTTTAAATTTATCTGAATGGGGCCCATTTTAATTTTCTTTTTTTTAATTTTGGGGATTTTTGGGTGGGCCCTTATTTTAAAAATTTTTTTTAAAATTTTTGGGGTTTGACCTTTTTTTCAAAATTTTTTCTTTTTTCCCCTTTTTTTGGGTTTTTTTTTTTTCCCCCTTATTTTGCAAAATTTTGTGTTTTTTTTGTTTTTTTCTTTAAAAAGTTTTAAATTAGTTACATTTCTTACCAAAAAAAAGGGGGATGGGGGGGGAAAAAGGGGGGGGGGGGAAGGGGGAAAAAAAAAGGGGGGAAAAAAAGGAAAAAGGGAGGGGGGGGGGGGAAAAAAAAAAAAATTTTAAAATTTAATTTCTTTGTATTTTTTCATTTTGTGGTGGGTTTTTTTTTGGTTTTTGGGGGGTTTTGGGGTTTTTTTTGGTTTTTTTTTGGGGTTTTTTTTTGGGGGGGGGGGGTTTTTGGGGTTGTTTTTTGGGGTTGGGGGTTTTTTTTTTTTTAAAGGGGGTTTGGGGTTTTTGGGGGGGGTTTTTTTTTTTTTTGGGGTTTTTGGTTTGGTTTTGTTTGGGGTTGGTTTTTTGTTTTTTTTTTTTTGGGGGGGTTTGGGGGGGGGGTTTTTGTTTGGGTTTTGTTTTGTGGGGTTGTTTTTTTTTTTTTGGGGGGGGGGGGGGTTTTGGGGGGGGTTTCCTTCCCCCGGCTCCCCCCCCCCCCCCCCCCCCCCCCCCCCCCTCCCCCCCCCCTTTTTTCCCCTTCCCCCCCCCCCCCCCCCCTTTTTTTTTTTTTTGGGTGGGTTTTTGGGTTTTTTTTTGGTTTTGTTTTTTTTTGGGTTTTTTTTTTTTTTTTTTTTTTTTTTTTTTTGGGGGGTTTTTGGTTTAAAAAAAAAAAAAAAAATTTTTAAAAAATTTTTTAAAAATTTTTAAACAAAACTTTTAAAACCCCCCCAAAAAAACCCCAAAAAAAAAACCCCCAAACCCCAAAAAAAAAAAAGAAAAAGAAAAAAAGAAAAAAAAAAAAAAAAAAAAAAAAAAAAAAAAAAAAAAAAAAGTTTAGTTTTTTTCCACAAAAAATTAAATATACATACTTTCATTTTTTTTAATATTTATCCAAAAAAGAAAAAAACCAACCCTTTAAAACCCCAAAACACGTGTGTGTGTGTTGTGTGTGTGTGTGTGTGTGGTGTGGTGTTATGTGTGTGTTGTGTTGTGTGGTGTGTGTGTGTGGTGTTGTGGTGTGTGGTGTGTGTGTGTGTGTGTGTGTGTGTGGTGTGTGTTGTGTGTTGTTGTGGTGTGTGTGTGTGTGTGGGTGTGTGGTGTGTGTGTGTGTGTGTTGTGTGTGTGTGTGTAGTGTGTGTGTGTGTGTGTGTGTGGTGTGTGGTGTGTGCGTGCGTGCGTGCGTTCGTGCGGTGCGTGCGTGCGTGCGTGCGGGCGTGCGGTGCGTGCGGTTGCGTGCGTGCGTGCGTGCGTGGCGTGCGGCGTGTGAACGGTGCGTGCGTGCGTGCGTGCGTGCGTGCGTGCGTGCGTGCGTGCGTGCGTGCGTGCGTGCGTGCGTGCGTTGCGTGGCATGCGTGCGTGCGTGGCGGTGCGTGCGTGTCGTCGTGGCGTGCGTGCGTGCGTGCGTGCGTGCGTGCGTGTGTGTGTGTGTGTGTGTGTGTTGTGTGTGTGTGTGTGTGTGTGTGTGTGGTGTGTGGTGTGTGTGGTGTGTGTGTGTGTGTGTGGTGTGTGTGTGTGATGTGTGTGTGTGTGTGTGTGTGTGTGTGTGTGTGTTTGTGTGTGTGTGGGAAAGCAAAAAAATGAACCATGTTCTTAGAAATTGTTACTGAAGAATAATTAAGACGTAAACTTTGGATAACACACACAAAAGCAACACACACACACACACATCACCACAACCACACACACCACACACGACACACACACAAACACACCCGCACTCACACGCATCACACCACACCGCACACACCACACACACCACACCACACACACACACACAACACACACACACCCACACACACACACACACACCACACACACACACACACACAGATAGATAGATAGTTTTATTGCCACAGCAAGAACATATATAACATATACATACTTATCATGTTGTTTTGAAGTACTGTAGTCCCCAAAAAGTAAAATTAACTCAGCGCTGCAATTAGTAACTAACACTAAGATATAATGCTATCCGCAGTAAAATATCAAGTACTATTGTATCATTACATTCACAATAATCGCAGTCCGCATTACTAATTGAATAGAATGATGCACTGGCCATCAGTAATACACACTCAAGATACAGTTGTACTATTTTACAGTCACATCTGGGAAATCTATTGTGAAAACACCTGTGTCCATAAGAGTGAACTGGTTATTGTCCCTGACGTGTTTGGGTCAAGTGGGTGTACACTGTTCCACCACATGTCTTTCAGTCTGCACTTGCCACATACACCACATTCGCTCATCCAAGTGTAAGTCCGCGACCCTGCTCCTATTCCACCTTCCATCTCGCATATTAGCCAATGCCCACCTCTGTCCTGAAACTGTGTAAACGACAGGCATGCTTTTCTCAACTATATAAGTGTCTATGCAGTGTAAATATTATGCACATTCAGTAGGGTTCATCTCTTTAAGTATGTCCTACTTCTCGTAGAATTTCTGAAAGTCTCGATCTTTACACTTGCATATCTACAGTAAATCCTTTGACTTCACTGTTCCACAACTCCCTTTATTAATCTACTCGGTGACAGTGTCCATATTCATAGATAACTTCATTGCAAACGTCAGTGGGTCATCATCTAATTTGATCGCTCTTGCCACATTTTTAGGGAAAAAAAACTTATGTTGCACAGAACTTACCATATCTTTTAGGGGTGGGTAACCCGATTCCACGTAACATATATCATTGCAAGTTGACCTTCGCACACCCAACAATTGCTTTAAACACCATTAAACAGTTTAGTCATAGGTTTTAAATCTGCCCCAAACCATGATCAGCACCATACATAAGTGTTGACATTAAATGCTGGCGTCAAAAACACGTTTTTTTACAATAAATGGCACATCATCATTTTTCTTCACAAAAGAAACAAATTTTAGTACGTGTGGCATTTTTAACTTGGCATGTAACCTTAACAGGGGAAAGATTCGACCCATCGCAGGTGAACGGCGACCCAAAATAAACATACGACTTACAAGGTTTTGAACACTTAACCGTTCACTGCCAACGGGTCAGCGTCGTCACGGCTGCCATTTAACACAAAAAATTTAGTTTTAGACTGATTCACTATCATGCCGTACTCTAGACAGTACTCCTGTAATATTGGATAATTTACTCACATATTTCTCCGTGACGTGGCTAATATACCGTATCATCCATCATGACAAGAACGTGCAACCACTTCAGAATCCTCATAACCACTGCCCTGTTTAATGGGGCGTATAAATCATTAACAAAAATTACAAACAAACGCAGGACGTTGGCGAGCCTTGTTTTACCCCTAATGCGATAGTTACCAAAGCGGCTCCAATCCAACTTTCTTTAAACTATACATGGCAACCATGGAAAGATATCATTACTGACCACATCCTAAACGCCTCAACACACGGAATAATAAATGTCTTGGTACTCTGTCATATGCTTGCTTAAAGTCTAAAAATGTTACAAAAAGAGTAAGTTTCTTTCTCCTGGCATATCACACAACAAGCGTAGACAAACAATCTGTTCAAGACATCCCCTAGTCTTCTGTGCCCCGGCCTGTTCTCTAAATGGTCTAAACCAGAGGACAAGTCGCGAACACACACATACACACACACACATACACACACACACACACACACACACACACACACACATACACACCAGGACCAGCCGTAGCGAAGAATAAAAGCTAATCATATAACTTTCAGGACTTTCGAATTTATAGAGAAAAATAAATCGGAACTATTTATTTTTTCCCCCATTTCTTTCTACCCTTTAATTTTTTTCTTTCTCCTATATAAGTTAGAGAAAAAAATCACCGACTTCCTTCAATAGAAAAAAAAAAGGAATTAAATGAAGATATTCTTTTGTATTTTTTCTCGAAACTTCTTGATTATCTTACTTTCTTTAGATTCGGTTTGTGGAATTAACTTAAGAAAAAGGAAAATGAGGCCGTCCCCTGATTTTTCCCGGGAGAGAGAGAGAGAGAGAGAGAGAGAGAGAGAGAGAGAGAGAGAGAGAGAGAGAGAGAGAGAGAGAGAGAGAGAGAGAGAGAGAGAGAGAGAGAGATTATTGGATTGAATGTCTTATGAGAACTAAGTTTTAATAACAACAGGAACTACTACTACTACTATTACCACTACTACCACTACTACTACTACTACTACTGCAAAAACCACCAATACTACAACAACAACCACTACTACAACACCAACCACTACTACCACTACTACAAAAACCACCACTACTACAACAACCACTAACACTACTACTACAACAACCACTACTACCACT
This sequence comes from Chionoecetes opilio, assembly GCA_016584305.1. Lineage (NCBI taxonomy): Eukaryota > Metazoa > Arthropoda > Malacostraca > Decapoda > Majidae > Chionoecetes > Chionoecetes opilio. The sequence continues at coordinate 152,531 of JACEEZ010020788.1, forward strand.
ACTACAAAAACCACCACTACTACAACAACCACTAACACTACTACTACAACAACCACTACTACCACAACAACTACTACTACCACAACCACAACCACTACTACAACAACTAACTACTACCACCACAACCACTACCACTATCACTACATTTTCTCATCCTTCACACACAGGGATTTTGCTTGCTTGGTGCTTCCTATATAACTTTTTCCCCATCCCCTTCCCTCCCGCGGCTTAGGGAATCAATGGGTAGCGTCAGGTCTGGCAACAGTGGGCCCAAAAAGCTGAATTCATAGGTGGGAAGCAAGCGTTACAAGATCCGAGTTTTAATTAAGGATTTGACGCACTGTGCTCAATAGTCAGGTGAAGGAGGGAGATAGGGAGAGAGGGATGGAAGGATGGTAAGAGGGAGAGAGGGAGGATGGGATAGACTGAGCCATATATAGGGTAAGGAGGAGATAGGGAGAGAGGGGGAAGATGGAGAGGGAGAGAGAGAGATGGTGATAGACTAGATATATAGAGGGTAGGAGGGATGGAGGGGGAGAGGGGATAGATGGAGGGAGGTAAAAAGAGAGAAGAGAGAGATAGAGAGAGAGAGAGAGAGAGAGAGAGGAGAGAGAGAGAGAGAGAGAGAGAGAAGAGAGAGAAGAGAGAGAGAGAGGAGAGGAGAAGGGAAAAGAAAGAGAGAGAAGAGAGGTATAAGCAGCACGAATTTTTGTTTATGTTGTAAGTCCGTGTAATTTCGAGAAGTATTGGCTTGCTGCGAACGCTCTCTCTCTCTCTCTCTCTCTCTCTCTCTCTCTTCTCTCTCTCTCTCTCTCTCTCTCTCTCTCTCTCTCTCTCCACCACTCTGTTCAAATCTGACATTTTAATTAAACTCGGGTCTCTTTGTTGCCCTAACTCGCTTTCCTCTTACCCGGCGCGATCGTCTCTTTAATGTTGGTCTTTGGAAATTCATTACACCCTCAGATTTTACATGTCGCTTTATTTTTTCCCTTTTTTTCTTCATTCATTCTGTCCTTTCACCCTTGCTTTCCTCCTTCTCTCTCTCTCTCTCTCTCTCTCCTCTCCCCTCTCTCTCTCTCTCTCTCTCTCTACTCTCTCTCTCTCTCTTCCCCTCCTCTCTCTCTCTCTCTCTCTCTCTCTCTCTCTCTCTCTCTCTCTCTCTCGGATATCGTTAATACATTCTTTCTCTTTCCCTCCTAATTTTTTTTTTTATTACTGTGTATATATTAATCACATGTCAATCTTTCTCTCTATAAATATTAAGGAAAAGGTTGGAGGGATGAATAAATTTGTTTCCCTTCCTCCTCTTTTTCTTCTTTCCTTTTGTATTTATTTTCTCGCTCGTTCATCAGGTTTAGACAGACTTTTTTTTTCCTGTAGCAATTTTTTCAGTTTTTATCATTTGCCCCTTTATCCTAGCCGCTCCTCCTATCCACCCTCTCCTCTCTTATCCTACCTTCCCTCTCTCCCCTTATCCCCCCCTTCCTCTCTTTAGGGTGGATATATCAATCAATCAATCAATCATTGGGGGCATACGCCGGGGGGCGCGTCGCCTCGCCCACCCTACGACGCCACTCCCGGGGGTCACCACGCGCGAGTTCCCATGCAGGCTCCTTTCCCATACCAAGCAGCTCTCGACAAGAAACATCAACTTGCCCCAGCCACGAGCCTTGTGGGCGCCCCCTTGGCCTCCTCCACGCCGGATTATCTCTTACAGATACAACCCGATGGGAAGGATCGGTTTCAGGGTAGCGTGCCACATGCCCATATAGCCGAAGTTGGCGCTGACGGACTATGCAGGTAATAGGCCTCGATTCAGTCTCACGGTGCAATCGCTGATTTGACACGTAATCATCCCCAGCGATAACCCCATGCTTCTGCGAAGACACTTTTACCAAAGGCATTGATTCGTCTCTTCAAGTCACTATTTAGTGTCCATGTCTCACACCATAGAGTAAGACGGGGATCACAAGCGACTTGAAGATCGGATCTTTTCCCCCTGCACAGTCCCGACAACCCCAAAATCCCCCGTGAGCGAGCCCAAAACACGGGGCTATCCAATCCCCGAAGATTCTTACGAAAACCCGCCTCTTTTGGACTGCGTACAAGGTATAAAAAATTTTCCAAGATCTCAAGTCCTCGCCACCGCATGAAAGACGTATGCTTAAATCTAGTAAGTCTCTAAATACCTGGCCCTTTTGGTTTTGACCCGGGAGACCTCAAGCCCCAAAGGTTTGCCTCTCGTGCAGCGCCCGAGACCCAACCAGGACCCCAGCGCTCACAAAGATTACTGCATCTCGGCAAAAAAAAGATAGTGTCTTGGTGTTGCCCCATGGACTCCCCAATCCTTTGACTACAAACCCCGCCAATACCCCTCCTACAAGCGTTAAAGTGATGGCAAGGACGCACCCTGCCCACTCCGTATTCAAGAAAAGAAATGGGTACACCTGCCCCACCTTACCCCTCTCTCCCAGAATAAGACCGTTTTCAAACCAATATCTTGCAGGAAACCCGAAGTCGCGAAGATCCCAAATACCCGTGCACTGAGCCCAAAGCCTTCTTGAGATCAACATAGGGGCAAACCCCCGTCGAACCCCCCGGCGTTCCCCCGGAAGAATAGAAAGGGTTAAATTATTTCCCTTTTTTATTTTTTTTAGGAGTTTTTTCAAAATTTTTCACGGGCCCAACAACAAAAGTTTTTTTTTTTTCCAAGCTTTCCCAAAAACCATTTCATTTTAAAAATTGTTTCATCCCTCTTCTTCTCTCTCTCTCTCTCTTTCTCTCTCTCTTCTCTCTTCTCTTCTCTCTCTCTCTCTCCTCCCCTCCTTCTTTTTTCTCTCTTTTCTCCTTCTCCTCCCCTCTGTCCTTTTATTTTTCTCCTCTCTCTCCTCTTCTCTCTCCCCTCTCCTTTCTCTCTCTCTCTCTCTCTCTTTTCTCTCTCTCTTGTCCCCTTCTTCTCTGTCCCTGTTCTTGTCTCTTCTCGGCTCTGTCTTGTCTTGTCTTGTCTCTTCTCTGTTCTTTTTCTGTTGTGTCTGTTGTCTCTCCTCTTCTCTTCTCCCCCCTCTCTCCTCTTCTTCTCTCTTCTTCTCTCCTTTTCCCCTCTTTTCCTCCTCTCTCCTCCTCCCTTCTCCATCCCCCCCTGTCTGTCTGTCTGTCTGTCTCTTTTTCTCATCCTTTCACCCCCTTCTCCCCCCTCGTTTTTTTCTTCTCTCTCTCTCTCCCCCCTCTTTTCTTTCCCTCTTCCCTCCTCTCCCTCCCCCCTCCCCCCCCTCCCCTCTCTTCCTCCCCCCCCTTTTTTCCCGGGGTTTTTTCTTCCCTCTCTTTTTCTCCTCTCTCTCCTTTCTCTCTCCTCTCTCTCTCCCTCCCTTTCTCTTTCCCCCCCTCCTCTTCCCCCCTGGGTGGGGTTTTGTCGCGTTTTTTTATTATTTTTTTCGTTTTTTTCGTTTTTCGTCCCACGTTTTAAAAAAATTTTTTGTTGTTGTTTAGTAATAAATTTGGAGTGAGAGTTGCGAGGGTGACAGGACTTCACCCCCCATCCTTCCCCTTTTTCTCTCCCCTCTTCTTCTCTCTCTTCCTCTTCCCCTCTCTCTCTCTCCTCCTCTCTCCTCCTCTCTCTCCCCCCACACCCACACCCCCCCCACCCCTGGAGTAACTCACGTTTTCAAACCCAAACTTCGCGATCCCAAACCAACATGAACCTGCTCGAACAAATACTCAAGTACCTTAGAAAATATATAATTACCCAATTATTCTTAGTTACATAACAAATGGTTAGAACCCCAACACTCAAATATAATATATAGGATAAACAGTGTTACCTAAATTTCCCAAATATTCACATTAATGTTATTCTACTGCAGTTACTATTTTTTACCATCTTGTCTCTATCATTACAATACTGTTACTATTGATATTGATATTGAAACGTTATTTGTGTGTTTGTGGTATACATTGGTCTGCGCGCAAAACCGTCCGTCTGTTTGTTTGTCACTTTTTACCTACTACTATTGATATTGATATTGTCAGCATATACTATACTTATATCATACTTATAACTGCGAGACCTTCGTCTTTCTGTCCGTCTGTCTGTCTGTCATTAGGGTGTGATGTGTATAGTGGCGCCTGTGATTAAAGGATCATGCCCACTCCTTCTATCTCAATGACATTGCTGATAAACTTGCTAAGGAGGCAACAAGCAAAAGTTTTATTGATTTTGAAGTTGGTGTGAGTTTAAGAAGGATCAAAGGAGTGAAAAGGAATATAAGACAAAAACAAGACATGGAATATTTACAGAAAATTATCGATGAAAAAGAAAATCATCACGAACTAATAATTAATCTTCCTTTTCTCCTCTCTCTCCCTCATCTTTCCATACGTCCTCCTTCATTCTCTCATCAGCCATTCCATCTTTACCTTCATTAGCCGCTACCCTCTCTTCTCTCCCCTTCCATGAGAGAGAGAGAGAGAGAGAGAGAGAGAGAGAGAGAGAGAGAGAGAGGAGATGAGGAGGAGAGAGAGAGAGAGAGAGGAGAGAGAGAGAGAGAGAGAGAGGAGAGAGAGAGAGACTGCATAATTTCATAATACTGAACTTGTGCCCCAGGATTTACTGAAATGATACATATGAACACTCTCTCTCTCTCTCTCTCTCTCTCTCTCTATCTCTCTCTCTCTCTCTCTCTCTCTCTCTCCTCTCAAAAGCACCCAACGTCCCAACACACAACACATTAATTCCATGACCATGAATACTTTGAGAGAGAGGTAGATGTAACAGCTTAACACGGGTGCTTTCTATAGGACGTGTGTGTGTGTGTGTGTGTGTGTGTGTGTGTGTGTGTGTGTGTGTGTGGCGCGCGTGTGTGTGCGCGCCCGCGCGCGCGTGTGTGTGTGTGTGTATGTGTGTGTGTGTGTGGGTGTGTGTGTGAGTCCGTCATCCCCTGGGACGTATAAGAGGCCCCAAAAAATGAAATAACACAATATCACTGCTTTCTTGTAGTTTTGTGAAATAATTGTTAGGGGTAAAAGTGAGGACGAGGAGGAGGAGGAGGAGGAGGATAAGAAGATGGAAAATGATAAGGATGATGATAAAGTAGCAAAAGATGGAAGGAAGCAAAGGAGAATAATCTTTTGCCCTTCCCTCTTCACAGGTCCAAAACATACACACACACACACACACACACACACACACAACACGGCTGCAAGACCTACACGAGGTAGTTCCATGTGATGAGGAGGAAGAGAAGGAGGAGGAGGACGAGGAGGAGGAGGACGAGGAGGAGGAGGAGGAGGAGGAAACAGATAAAAGGCTAAAAAAAGAACAGAAGTCGCTCAAATAAATAACTTAAGTAAAAACAGACCGCTACTGAATAGAGAAGATGCCCCTCCCCCCTCGCCCCCCTCTCCTTTAATTTAAAAAAAATTCGCGCACGACCAATCAGAAGGCAGTAAACCAAGACAGTAAGCCACACTCTCTCTCCACGGCCTCCCATCCACCATTTTTTTTTTTAAAGTTTGTGTGATCTTAACTCCAATCTGTTGGTTCCAAGACGGGGAACCTTCACAGCTAACCAATCAGCGTCCACTTGGAATCTTGGTAGACGCTGATTGGTTAGCGGTGAAGGTTCCTAGTCTTGGAACCAACAGATTGGAGTTAAGATCACATCTTCACTATGTTCTTCTCTCGTCTTGTGATGTCCCATATAAGGATTTGTTGCAGAGAGTAAATTTTTATTCAGCCAGGGTCGGTGTTTTCGTGTCTGCCTTGAAGGAGCAAGATTTGTCTGTGGTAGACATGAGGCGCGTTGCTGTGATTAGCTGTGTAGGTGCGGGAGCGGCCTTGCTGTGGCTAATGAGGCTCTACCGCAGGCAACAACACAAAGACGGCAAAACAAGGAACACTCAAGAGAAACAAACATATGAACAAACAAACAATCAATTAGGAAGCACAACTGACGTGGATTAGGATGAAGAAAACATGGAGTATGAAAATGATGCCGAAGTATACATGGAGCTCCTGCGACGGCGGGTACCCTTCATCACCGCGGGACAGTTTGGTGACCTGTGGTGGGGGAAGCTTGGTGGTGTGGGGAGCTTTGGTAGCCTGCTGGGGGAGGGGACGTATGGGGCAGTGAAGGAGGTGGTGTATGGAGGCAAAGACGCTGTAGTGAAGAAATACAAACATCGCGACGACCTTAAGGAATTGGTTTACGAGGCGCGGATCCTGTTAGCTCTGCAGGGTGCCGGGGGAGCGCCGCGTCTTCTCGCCGTGTGTGAGTACCCCCTAGCGCTGGTGCAGGACTTTGTGGGGGTGACATTCGATCGCTACTTCAGACGGTGTTCCATAGACGGCTTCTTGAACGCCCTAGCCAGCATCTGTCAGCAACTAGGGGAGATGCACGCTAAGGGCTTCGTTCATAATGATTTGAAAACGGATAATATTACATTTACCGGCACTGTTTAGGACCCGGTTATCCATATTATTGACTTCGGGTGGGCATGTCGCGTCGGTCACCCCGCTTATGACCGCACCAAGATAAAGGTGTGGCAAGGAGCGGTTTGGATGGCTCCCGAGATGGTACGAGGCGATCCAGTGTTTCCCGCTAGTGACGTGTACAGCTTCGGGTATCTGGTGATCGACCTGGCCACAGATCGCTCCAGGACGCTCGTGACGGCGCCCCTGAAGAAGATAGCGTACAGGTGCCTGGCGCAGGACCCGACGCGCCGCCCTGCCCTCACACGCGTGGCTCAAGACATCCTGGCCATCAAGGAACAACTCA
>JACEEZ010020788.1:164303-166803 GCA_016584305.1 Chionoecetes opilio
GCTGATAATGATACCAATAATAATTATAATAGAAATAGAAAGAAAAAAATATTGCATAAAAGTATGCGGAGTTAGTGAAACCTGGCAAGGCGTCCCGCAGAGTTATTCACCCATATCTTCTTCTCTGTACTGAGTTTCTTCGCTCACCCGCGCGAGCCAGCTTCATGGTAAGCAAAGGCCGAGCTTGAAGTTAAATGCTTGACAGTTCTGCCTTGTTCTCTCTTGGCTCACGCCCCCCTAGGTATTTACCCACGCCCCTGTAAGGGGGCGCGCCCCCCAGGTTAAGAACCGCTGCTCAAGTATCTCAATATAGGCTGCCACAAGTTGCTTCATCTAAGGGTGATGGATGGTTGGTTGGCAAAGCATTTTTTTTTCTTCTTCTTCTCCTTCTTGTAATGGTGTATTTTAACTTTCTCAATCTTTCATCGCAGCCGTGCCCGGAAACTTTTGCCTCGCCATTCATTGTCATTTGTTGTACAGATTTCGGTTTCCAAAGTGAGGATTTTGTAACTTGGCATTGGCTTTTTCTTCTGCTCCCTTTTGTATCGTGTTCTTTCATATTTCCTGCTTTCGGTCTTTTTGAATTTTCTCCTTTTCCTTATTTTATGTATTCTTTTATCATTTTCTTCTTTCTCTCTGTTATACTCTGTTATATTTTCTTCTTTTCTTTCCTTAATTTTCTTCAATTTTTTCTCTTTTCAATTCTTCAATTTCTCCTTAATCAATGTTCGCTTTCCTTTTTCCCTTTTCTACGCCTTTTATTATATTTTCTTCCCTCATTTTATATTTGTATATCCCTTGGTTCTTTTTTCCTCTTTCCCATTCTTACGTTTTCTCTTCATTTTCCTTTTTTTCTCTTTTCCACTCTTCTCTTTCTCCCTTTGACCCTTTCTAATATTTTTTTCTCCTTTTTTTGATATTTTCTCAGCTTTTCCTCCTTCCGTTTCTTCCTCCTATTTCATATTTTTCCATTCTTTACTCCTATTTCCTATTATCCACTCCTATCTTCCGTTTCTTAGATTGTTTTTCCTATCCATTTTCCCCTTCTCCTTGTCTTCTTTTTCTTATATTATTTCCATTTTATTATTCTTATTTTTCCACTTCTCTCTTTCTCCCTCTTTTTTCATCATTGCATCATTTCCACTTCTCTCTTTTCTACTCCTTCGTTATCCTATTTTTATATTCTTCCTTCCTTTCGTATTTGCTCCTTTTCCTTCTCCTCATAAATTCCTTTCTCTTATATTTTCATTGGAGTTTTTTTTCTTATATTTGTGTTTATTTAGACTTGCCGTTTGGTTTTAAAGTTTCAGTGTTACTGATTGTCTGTCTTATGTGTATATATTTTTTTTTTTGTTGTTGTGTGTGTGTGTGTGTGTGTGTGTGTGTGTGTGTGTGTGTGTGTGTGTGGGGGGGGGGGGGGGGTGTTGTAATATTTCATTATATAAACACCTATGGATATTTTCATTTTTATAATATATGACGTTTTTTTCGATTCAATTTTCTAATAATCATCAGGTAATAACATGTTTAGCGTACTTGTATTATAATTTATTTTTCAAATCTTCATATTTTGGTTATATATTTGTAAATTTGTCACGACTTGCTATGGATTCGAGAAAGTTGCTTCAACTTTTATAGCTCAAGAAATCTATCGCAACTATTTATATATATATATATATATATATATATATATATATATATATATATATATATATATATATATATGTATATATATATATATGTAATTATATATTATATATATATATATATATATATATATATATATATATGTATATATATGTATATATATATATATATATATATATATATATATGTATATATATATATATATATATATATATATAGTATATATATTATTATATATATTATATATATATATATATATATATGTATATATATGTATATATTATATATATTATATATATATAATATATATTATATATATATATATATATATATATATATATATATATATTATAATAATATAAGCGAAAGTGTGTGTGTGTGTGTTGTGTCCGCTCCAGGATGCCGACCCCTGTGGCGGAATCCCTCATATGGCACATTTTTGGAACCGGCTCGAGCAGGGGAAGGTTTTAAGCCTATTTATGAGATGATCCGATCACTTTTTTTTTTTTTTTTTTTTTTTTTTTAGCAGCCTATTAGCGAGACATGAAAAAAAAATGGGTTGCGAGAATTGAGGAAACCTTGATGTAGGGTGATGGGTAATGGGTGAGTGAATGGGTGGGGTGATGGGTAATGGGTGTGGGGTGATGGGTGAGTGAATGGGTGGGGGGTGATGGGTGATGGGTGAGGGAATATATGGGGGGTGATGGGTGAGTGAATGGGTGTGTGGTGATGGATAATGGGTGAGTGAATGGGTGGGGGTGAGGGGTAATGGGTGAGTGAATGGGTGGGGGTGATGGGTAATGGGTGAGTGAATGGGTTGGGGGTGATGTGAATAGGTTGGCGTTAATACATA
>JACEEZ010020788.1:176803-186803 GCA_016584305.1 Chionoecetes opilio
ATTCTCCAGCTCATTCCTGAGGCCCAGGCCTACGCTGATGACTGCACCCTTGCCTTCCCCTGCGACAGACGTGACTGGCAGGACACGGTGTGCCGCATCAACCTGGCATTGGACAACATCGTCACCTGGAGTATTCGATGGCAGGTCAGCCTGGCCCCTGACAAAACCCAGGCTCTGCTTATCTCCCACAGGCAAGACATCACCAATCTGCCTGCACCGGACATACGGCTTGAGGGCAGATCACTCCCCCTTCAGAGATCCATCTCCATCCTTGGGGTGGAGTTTGACGCGGGACTGACCTTCACCAGTCATGCCAGGAGAGTAGCTAAAAACTCGGCCTGGAGACTCAGCTGTGTCCGGCGCATCTCCCACCTTCTAGATGCCAAGGGGGTTGAGGTTCTGTACAAGGCTCAGGTACGTTCCCTAATGGAATACTCCCCCCTAGCATGGTCTTCCTGCCTGCCCTCTTACTTGGCCACACTAGACCGCGTCCAGAGAAGAGCCCAGCGACTGGTTAGCAATAAACGTCCCCACCACGCGCCTGACTCCTTCCAACCCCTCCAGAAGCGCAGGGATGTGGCAGGTTTATGTGTCATGCACAAGGCACTAAATCTCCACACGCCCCACCTGGCAGCCATCAAGCTCCCCAGGCCCCCGCCGACCCTTCACTCCACCCCGTGTCGCCCACAACAGACAGGGGCAAGTGACTGTGCCCTTCTCCAGGACAGAGCACCACCTACGTTCCTTCTTACCCCGCTACGGCCGTCTGTGGAACCAGTTAGTTCACCAAACTGACCTCCACCACCACGCCTCGCTACAAGACTTTAAGCGGGGGGTGAACAGCTGGTTGATGGCCTAATTTATTTTTGAATATAAAATGTCTTTTTTATATTAGATGTAGCTATAGATAGCTCTAGTGTAAAACCTAGAGCTTTAGCTATAATAACACCAAATGTACTAACAGCTTAAATAAAAAAACAAAAAAAAAAAAAAAAAAAAGAGAGAGAGAGAGAGGAGCGAGAGAGAGAGAGAGGAGAGAGAGAGAGAGAGAGAGAGAGAGAGAGGAGAGAGAGAGAGAGAGAGAGAGAGATGAGAGAGAGAGAGAGAGAGAGAGAGAGAGAGAAGACGAGAGAGAGAGAGGAGAGAGAGAGTGAGAGAAGAGAGGAGAGAGAGAGAGAGAGAGAGACCCAGAGAGGAGAGAGAAGGAGAGAGAGAGAGAGAGATTGAGAGAGAGAGAGAGAGAGGAGAGAGATGGACGAGAGAGAGAGAGAGAGAGATCATCACCAAGGAATAATCAACACAAAGTAAAACACAAGATGAGTAAATAAACTTAAATCTTAATCTTCCATCATGCAAACTGGTCTCAAGTAATCTAAAAATGTCTCCATGTCTCCCTTTCCTCCTTCCCTTCCTTCCTCCTTCCTTCCTCCTTCCCCCTCTTCTTCCTTTTCTCCCTTCTTCCCTCCATCTCCCTTCCTCCTTCCCACCACCTCATTCCTATTTCCCCTTCTTCTTCCTTTCCTCCCTTCTTCCCTCCCCCTCCTTTCCTCCTTCCCCCTCTTTTTCCTTTCTTCCCTTCTTCCCTTCCTCCCTTCTTCCCTTCACCTCCTCCTTCTCTCCCTTCCTCCTTCCCTCCTTCTTCCTTCCCCCTCTTCTTCCTTCCCTCCCTTCTTCCCTCCACCTCCCTTCTTCCTTCTTTCCACCTCCTTCCCCCTCTCCTTCCTTTCCTCCCTTTTTCCTACCACCTCCATCGTCTCTCATCTGTCAGGCTTTCACGCGTTTCACTCGTCTTCATCTCTGGTTCATTAAGCCTCGTTCGGTTGGAGGTAATGGGTCCTACTCCTTTATTTCCTCCTCTCCTCCCCAATTACTTTATATGTAACCCATTTTGCACTCCTCATTTCATTTCGGGTCACCGGGTTTTACAGTCTTCCTTCCTTCCCCCAATGACTTGCTCGCTCCGGGTTCCAATTCAAGGGTTTCCGAAGCTTCGAACAGGGTTAAGGTTTGTTGGTGAAGCGATGGGTTCTAATAAGTGTTTTGGGTTCGTTGGAATTCGATCTTGCTTGATGATTCATGTGATTATTGTCTGTCTGTTTGTTTGTGTGTGTGTGTGTGTATGTGTGTGTGTGTGTGTGTGTGTGTGTGTGTGTGTGTGTGTGTGTGTGTGTGTGTGAAGAGGTTGGCTGTGGTGGGAAGTAAGTTTTTTTTTATTGTTTTGTATTACTTAAGCCTTAAAGTGTACGTTGTTATTTTGTCTACTTGTATTTGTAACATGATGTGATCATGATGTGGGTAATTGTTGTTCTTGTTTTTTTTTATCGTCTTCTTTTATCATTAGTTATTGTTTTCTTTGTGCTTATTGGTATTACCACTACTGGTATCATTATTATCACACGCATTATTATCATTATTGTTATCAGTTGTTATTATTACTATTATTATTTTCACTATCATCATCATTATTACGAGCGAGCGCGAAGCCCTCGCGAGTCCTCACTGGATACGGGATTTTTCTCACATAAGCGGCCGACCCGACCGACCGACCATCAGGCTTTTCAGGAGCTTATATCTTTGGAATCCCACTTCCGATTGACAAGCGGTCTTCGCCATCTGATAGCCCCATTCAATCCCTATTTGTGCTTGACATGTTTTGTCTCACGTGAGGGGTCAGCATGGCGCGTGGCGCGTGCCGCGTGAGGGGTGTCAGACAACGTTATCTTGCTATAGCTGAGAAACGGCTGTACCGACTAAGTTGAAATTTGGTGTGTGGTTTGAGACCACACACCTAGCAATGTCACACAGGTCAAACTCTGGGTGACGCCGCACGTGCGCACGTGCGGCGGGTTTCTACGGGCTCGCTCGTCCTTCGCCGATTAAGGCGTCTTACTGGTTAGTAGTATTCATTTAATAGTAAAAGAAGTAGTAGTAATAGTAGAAGTCTGGAGTTAATTTTTATTGGTGGTTTAGTGAGTTTAATTTGATTTGATTCCGCTTTGGTTTTCTGAGTGTTTGCCAAATTTCCTTCTCATTCACAGATACAAAATAATTTGATTCATGGATTTTCACTTGGCGTAATGAATGTGTGGCTTAAATCCTTCATGGAGGCATAAGTGGGAAGGTCATTAGTCTCTCTAAGTGTTGAAGAAGACAATTGGCGAAGTATTTTGTCTCTTTACCGCCTTGAAAAACCTCGAAATGAGGTTTTTGCTTTGGGGATGAAAACGAACCACTTGAAATCCAATTGAAACAGTTTCGTGAATCGCTCGGCGGCGTCTCGTAAATCTACCTCGAGCACAAAGGACGAATGGAGAAACAAAACACGACGGAGAATGCTAAAAAGATGAACTGTAAAAAAATGGTACCCGTGCGAGATTCACGTTGGCAGTATAAATCTTGTATTCATTTCGTCATCAATCTTGTCGGGACAGAATGCGAGGCTTCGAAACAATATAGTGGAGCAGTGCATCACTTTTACGGCGTCTCACTGAATCTGTTTCGATACACTGGTTCGAGATCTCGTATAAGATGTTTGTATTGAGAGTGAATGCAAGTGTATGTCTGTATGTCAGTCAGTCTGTTATGGGGGAGACAATGTGTCTTTAAGATATGTCTATTTTCTTTAATTTTCTGATGCTTTAAGATTTCAGGCCATTTTACTAGGTTGCTGGTTTTTTTTGTTGGCTTTGTGATGTTCCCTGTTTTCTCTTTCTTGTCTTGTGTTGAAGTATTAATTATAAGCCTAAATACTTGTCTTGCTCAGCTGATTTAAGAGAAAAGTTGTTGTCTTTAATGGAAGCAAGAACGTAAAAGACTGGAGTGCTGATTTTACGTGGACAAGAAAAGGATTTAAAGGTGGATTTAATAATATTGTTGTATTTAATTTGTTTAAGGGCGAAAAGGTTGTTATTTTAGTCTTGAATGAAAGTTGTCAATGTTTGTTTGAAGGAAAGATTGAAAATACACTTCAGTATGGAGGACCTAACGGCATCTTTGTTTGTTTGGCTCTTCCTCCTCCTCCTCCTCCTCCTCCTCCTCCTCCTCCTCTTCCTCTTCTTCCTTTTCCTCCTCCTCGGCTGCTCTGTTTACTCTATCTCTTTTCTGTGTTGTATCAAGCCGGGTTAAAACACACACACACACACACACACACACACACACACACACACACACACACACACACACACACACACATCCCCAGCATCATCCACCTTCCACCTTTACTCCTTGTCCTATCTTGTCATCCTGCACCACCACCACCACCACCACCTAATCTGACCTTCCCTGACCTCTCTTTGTCCTCCCACTCCACCCACTCACCCGCCCACTCCCACACCACCACCTGACTGCCGCCCACTCCACCCCACTCCACCCACTGATCTATATAACATGGATCGCGGATCTGGGCTAGCTGTGGCCGAGATACTGAAGTCACCAGCCGCCATCTTGTCATAACCAAAACAAATACATGGGCCGGCCCAGGCAGTGGCTGGGTGTTGGCTGCTGGCATGTGATAGCCTATATTACCACCTACTACTACTATTAACACCTACTACTACTACTACTATTACCACCTACTACTACTATTACCACCTACAACTACTATTAACACCTACTACTACTACTAAACTTCCAACCTAGTGCATCGTCGAACCTTCCAAGTCATTTATTTACGGTGATACACAGACAACAGGTGTGTTGCGAGGCCGTACAGGTGTGTAGTGACAGGTGTGTTGCGAGGCCGTACAGGTGTGTAGTGACAGGTGTGTTGCGAGGCCGTACAGGTGTGTAGTGACAGGTGTGTTGCGAGGCCGTACAGGTGTATAGTGACAGGTGTGTTGCGAGGCCATACAGGTGTGTAGTGACAGGTGTGTTGCGAGGCCGTACAGGTGTGTAGTGACAGGTGTGTTGCGAGGCCGTACAGGTGTGTAGTGACAGGTGTGTTGCGAGGCCGTACAGGTGTGTAGTGACAGGTGTGTTGCGAGGCCGTACAGGTGTGTAGTGACAGGTGTGGTGTATATGGTAAAGCGAGAGAGGCTAAGAGTGCAGTGTTAGCCCCCGAGTGTGTGTGTGTCTGACCTAAAGAGCGAACGCGCAGTTCTCGTCTACTATAACGGCGCCAGCCCCGTACCGCCGCGGCCACGGGTACGGCGCGAGCCACAGTGGTCCATAGAAGCTACTCTCGGGGATTACAGGAAGTTTAAATGAATAAAAATCCTTTGGCCTAATCAAAAAACCTTTCTTAATTAGGTATATTGAATTGAAAGTAGTTAGTTTCGTACACTGATTTTGAGTATTTTCGTACATACCTGGTGTCGTTTCGTAACTCTAGTAGCCAAGTTCAACTCTGAGCTGAGTGTACGAAACGACTATGGTTTCATATAGACTACGAAACAACTTTTGGTAATAATGGACGAGAGTTTCGCGGTCGTTTTCAGAGACATCAACTATTTTTTCTTGGCCTACAATAGGTGCTTATTGCAATGGAGATAGTTTTATTTTGCGCAACCGCCTCCCCCCCCCCACCAAAAAAATTATAATAATGAAACCTAACCTAACCTTATAGGTTTTAATGAAACCTAACCTAGCTAACCTTAAAGGTTTGAATGAAACCTAACCTAACCTTATAGGTTTTAATGAAACCTAACCTAGCCTTAAAGGTTTTAATGAAACCTAACCTAACCTTATAGGTTGTAATGAAACCTAACCTAACTTTAACCACAAGGTATACTTTTTTTTCTTTTTTTTTCTTCGCAAAATAAAGCTATCTCCATTAGAACAAGCACCGCTTATTAGGAAGCGCTATGATAATTTGTATCATAACCGCACTCAGGTCTGCTTCCGTTCCCCACTAATTGTTAACAAGTATAAAAAAAATATACTTATATCTATATCTACTTATATAAAAAAAAGTATACCATATCCACCTAAATTTTTTTTTAACTAGTAGGTGGATGACTGGAGTGGGTAGATGGATTAAGAGTGGATGGGCTGAGTGGGGAGTGGGTGTGGGTGTGTGTGTGGGTGTGGGTGTGGGTGTCTGGGTGTGTGTGGGTGTGGGTGTGGGTGTGGGTGTGGGTGGGTGTGTGTGGTGGGTGTGTGGGTGTGTCGTGGGTGGTGTGGGTGTGGGTGTGTGGTGAGTGGGTGGGTGGGTGTGTGTGTGTGTTACTTGTTACTTGTTTCCGTCTTGAGGGTACTCCCTCACAGTCGTGGTGCTCCACCGCTGCATCCGAACCCAGCGTCCCTGTGTTGCAGGTTCACCTGGTCCGATATTGAGTTAGTGTCTGCCCTGCTCACAGACGTATATCCAGGCACGGGAGGTTCATCCGGGATTGTTTGTAGGTGGTTGTCCAAATGATGTTTGAATTTTTCCACTGAGCATTCCGTGAGGTTCCTTAATTTTCCTGGCAGGTTGTTAAATAGTTTTGGCCCAATATGAGGCAGACTGGTTGATAGGAGGGGAGGGTCTTGATCCTGGCTGGTGCGTCTGAAGGTAGTGTTCTCCTCCTTGCCTTGCGACCAGTTCTTGGGTTGATATGCTGGGCTGACAGGTCACTGATGGCAGTAGGTTGGGCACAAGGTTCTCCAGGATCTTCCAGGTATATAATATATTGTATATATTGGCATGACGAGACGATAACACAACCAGACAGCAACGCGAGCCGCAGAAACAAGGCTTTGCTTTGGTTTCGGCAAGATGGCGGACAGTTGGAACCAGTGCTGAGCCAGGCTTCCGCGATCCATGTTATATAGATCAGTGACTCCACCACGATCTGAACTTCCCACGCTCATGGCTCCTCCACTTTCCATTTACCTCCCTTATTTCCCTATTTCCATCTTCCATTCCTTTTTAATTAATATCCTAACATATTATTTTTCCATCATTATCTGCTTATACATAGACCACTGTATACCTGGACTGCGCACGGAATATCGGCCTGTCGCACAAGGGGCTGACGTCGGAGGGCCGCTCGGATTCATATATATATATATATATATATATATATATATATATATATATATACGGATCATATAGACTGGTTTATCAGTATATATGATATACTGTAATCTTCGTAAATGTTTGTTCTATAATATTATCAAATAAAAAGCAGTAAAACACGCTAAAGAAAGGCCATTACGAGACTCTGAAGAAATATGCATGAAATTAATATTCACTTCAACTCTTCGCCATTTAAAACTTTGCTAGTCAACTTTTATCATGAAGGGTATCAATAGAAGCGCAATTTTATTAGCTTTCCATTGCTATATTTTGTTATCTATTAAATGAATTAGAACCATGCATACATGAGCGTTAACTAAATAAATAAAATCATCAATCGGGTAATTTTCCCGATTGATGAGGTTATTTATTTAGTCAACGCTAATTTATACATGGTACTAATTCATTTATCAGAAAACGAAATATATAAGTAAATAAATAACATCATCAATCGGGAAAATTACCCGATTGATCATTTTATTTATTTATTTAACGTAATTTATGCATGGTTCTAATTAATTTATCAGATAACGAAATATAGCAATGGAAAGCTAATACAATTGCGCTTCTATTGATACCCTTCGTGATAAAAGTTGACTCGCAAAGTTTTAAATGGCGAAGAGTTAAGTGAATATTAAGTTCATGCATATTTCTTCATAGTCTCGTAATGGCATTTCTTTAGCGTGTTTTACTGTTTTTTATTTGATAATATTATAGTACAAACATTTACGAAGATTACAGTATATCATATATACTGATAAACCAGTCTATATGATAGTCCATAGACCACTATATCTCTTTGTCGGGCGCCCCACAGGCCCCTAAGCAGCCCCGCAATTCAAAACATTGTCGCGTGTGCAGTCCAGGTATACAGTGGTCTATGGCCTTAAATCCACACATATTCTTCCCTTTCCTCTGTCTTCTTTCCATCTCTCTTCCTCCTTTTTAACATTCTTGCGTCTTTACCTCCATCATCATCTAGTTATTACATCTTCCTTCACTTTAATCCACACATATTCTCTAATTTCCTCTCTTCTCTCCATCTCTCCTCTTCTTTCGTAGCTAGTGTGTCATGTCCAGATATTCGTGTTTATTTTTCTCTCCCTTTTAGCATCCCTATAGTTTTTTTTTTTAATCTATTTTAGCATCTCTCTTTTCCATCATCATCTAGTTATTCCATCGTCCTTCCTTTAAATCCATACTTATTCTTTTATTTCATCTCCCCTGTCTTTAACCCACCCTTATATTTATCTTTAACCTTTTTTAGCATCTTTGTTTTTTAATCATCATCTAATTATTCTATCTTCCTTCCCTTAAATCCACACGTATTCTTCCTTTTATTACCTCTCTCTTCTCCCCATCTCTCCTTCTACGTAGCAAGAGTGTCATGTCGAGGGGGGGAGGGGAGTCATGTTTTTTGGGGGAGGGGAAGAAGGAGGGGGAGGGGAGTCATGCTTTTTGCGGGGAAAGGGAGAAGGAGGGGGAGAGGAGTCATGTTTTTGGGGAGGAGGGGAGAAGGAGGGGGAGGGGAGTCATGTTTTTTTGGGGGAAGAAGAGAGATAGGAGGGGGGGGGGTATTCGCAGCCTCTGTTTGCCTGAATTTGAGGAGAGTAATTGGCAATTCCGTCCCGAACACAGTTGTCTTCTATCGGCGGGAACACGGGTCGAGCCTCCATCACTTGCCTTAATCCAACGCTGCTTGCACGGCGGACCAATGCATTTACTTTCGATTAATCAGTGGGCCGCTATGTAAATTAATCGAGGCGGCGTGGCGAGGGAGAACACGGGCGCGGTTGAAGTGCGTACAGGGGCGTGGGGGATGGGCGTGAGAGGAATGGGCGTAGGATAAGGGCGTCATGGGTGTTCTTCGTGTGTCTGCCTGAAGGGGGAAGAAGGAAATGGGTTAAGAAGGAAGGGGGGAAGTGAGGGATTTTTTTTTTTTTACTTAGTTACTTTTTACTAACTTTACAGTACTTTACTTTATTTTACTTACTTTACTTTACTTACTTACTTGCTATACCTACTTTTTTTTCGTACAGGGACGTGGGATAATAATTTATAGTTAATAGGTAAGTAGATAAGTTTGGTAGAAAGTAGAGAAATGTATTGAGGAAAGAGGAATTGAAGGGAGGACATACTGTATTAGGGTGGTAACTTATAACTCGTAGTGATAATATTTTATCCTCATCTCACCTGGATATCTGTAGGGGGAAGAAGTTAGTTTTTTTTAGTTAAGTTTATTTACATCTCTTACCAAAACTTACATTAGCCTTACATAGAACCTTACATTACAAAACTTACATTACACAAAACAAAACATTACATTACTTCTATAATAATATAAGCGAAAGTGTGTCTGTCTGTCTGTCTGTCTGTCTGTCTGTCCGCGATAGGTGCCGCCCCCCGTGGCGGAATCCCATCACATGTCACAATTTTGGAGCCAGCTCGACCAGGGGAAGGTTTTAAGCCCACTTATGAGATGATCCGATCACTTTTTTTTTTTTTTTTAGCAGCCTATTAGCGAGAATTGTGGAAAAAAAATGTGGGTTGCGAGAATTGAGGAAACCTTGATGTAGGGTGACGGGTAATGGGTGAGTGAATGGGTAAGGTGATGGGTGATGGGTGTGGGGTGATGGGTGAGTGAATGGGGGGGGGTGATGGGTTGGGTGATGGGTGATGGGTGAAGGAATAGGTGGGGGGTGATGGGTAATGGGTGAGTGAATGGGTGTGTGGTGATGGGTAATGGGTGTGGGGTGATGGGTGAGTGAATGGGGGGGGGTGATGGGTTGGGGTGATGGGTGATGGGTGAAGGAATAGGTGGGGGGTGATGGGTAATGGGTGAGTGAATGGGTGTGTGGTGATGGGTAATGGGTGAGTGAATGGGTGGGGGGTGATGGGTAATGGGTGAGTGAATGGGTGGGGGGAATACATACATTTCTACATCCATGATTTCAGGAAAGTTAGAAGGGGCTATCTGGAGAGTCTGTGTTTGGTGGGCCGAAG
>JACEEZ010020788.1:194303-201803 GCA_016584305.1 Chionoecetes opilio
GATAATTAGCGTCTGGGTTAACCATTTCGGGGGTGAATTATCGCCTCCAAGCATCCCGTAATTTACCTGAAGGATTACTAATTGTAGGTGTGTCTTGTTCCTTAACGAGGTGGTGAGTGTTAAGGGAGAGGAGAGGAGAGAGAGAGAGAGAGAGAGAGAGAGAGAGAGAGAGAGAGAGAGGGGAGAGAGGAGAGAGAGAGGGAGAGAGAGAAGAGAAGAGGGGAGAGAGAGGAGAGAGGGGAAGAGAGAAAAGAAGAGAGGAGAGAGAGAGAGGGGAGAGAGAGAGAGAGAGAGATGAGAGAGAGAGGGGAGAGAAGGGGAGAGAGAGAGAGAGAGAGAAGAGAGAGAGAGAGATGAGGAGGGGAGAGAGAGAGACGAGAGAGAAAAGAGAGAGAGAGAGAGAGAGAGAGAGAGAGAGAGAGAGAGAGAGAGAGAGAGAGAGGAGGAAGAGAGAGAGAGGGGAGAGAGAGAGAGAGAAAAGATGAGGAGAGAGAGAGAAGAGAGAGAGAGAGAGAGAGAGAGGAGAGGGATTTGGGTGTGAATTTACAGTGACAGGATGGAAAATGATGTTGTTTTGTAGTAGTTTGGTAGTAGTAGAGTAGATAGTCGTCGTCGTCGTGTCTTAGTAGTAGTAAATAGAGTAGTAGTAGCAAGAGCGGTAGTGAGCAGTAGAGTGTAGAGATATGAGAGAGTAGGAGTAGTAGTAGTAGTAGTAGGTAAGCTGAAAATCTGACCGAGTTTTTGTAAAGGCTATAGGTGTTAATTTTTTTTAGGGGTGTTGTCAGATAAATATGGCAGATTATGGTTCGAATTTGTACTGTTGTTCATTGGTTTTGGAATTTTAGATGGTTTGTTTTAGTCGTATTAATATTAATGGGAATGGTTGGAAGCATTGTCCTTTCGGTTGTAAAGAGAGGGGGGAGGAAAGAGAGAGGGGGGAAAGGAGGGGGGGAAGGGGGAAGAGCGGGGGGGGAGGGGAAGGAGGAGGAGAGAAAGAAGGGTCATATAATTTTTTTTTTTTTTACGTTTGTTTTAAATTTTTTTGGGTTTTCCCCTTTTTTTCTATTTGAAAAAATTATCCCAATTTTAACACATTTTTTCAATTTTTTTTTGTCTTTTTTTAATTCTTTTTTTTTTATGGTTTAGAACTTTTTTTTTCCTTTAGTTCTTTTTTCCTATTATCAACCCCCACAACGAACCTTCCTTTTTTTCCATTCTTTTTTCCGTTTCCTTTCTTTTATTTTTTCCTTCATTTCCATCTTTCCCAAAATTTTTTTTTCCCACTTTATCATTCTTTTTTAACCCAAATTTTTTTTTTTCCCCAAACCCAAATTTTAATTTAAACCCCAACTTATTAAAATTTCGTCCACCCTTTTTTTTTCCTAAACCCTTTTTTTTTTTTACCCGAATTCTTAATACCTTCAAAAATTATTTTATTGAAATCTGTTTTATTCCCCTTCCCCTTTTCCCCCTTTATAAATTCCTTTTCGTATATTTTCTTTTTACCTTTTTTTTCCCAATTTTTAATTTTACTTTTGTATTTTGATACATGGGTGTTTTTCCTTCCCGAAATCTTCCTTTTTTTTTGTTGTGGGGTTTGTTTTTTGGGGGGTTTGGGGTTGTGTTGTTGGGGTTTTTGGTGGTTTGGGGTTTTTTTGGGTTTTGGGTTGTTTGGTTTTTTTTTGTTTGGTTTTGGTTTTTGTGGTTTTTGGTTTGGTGGTGTTTTGGTGGGTGTTGTGGGGGTTGGTGTGGGTTGTTGGTGTGTGTTGGGGGTTGGGGGGTTTTTTTTTTTTTTTTTTGTGTTTTTGTGGTGGTGGGGGGTGGTTGGTTGTTTTTTTTGGTGGGTGGTGTGTGGGGTGGGTGTGTGTGTTTGTTTTTGGTGTGTTGTTGGTGTGTGTGTGTTTTTGGGGTGGGGGTGTGTGTACACACCATATATTTTAAAATTAGGTTATATTATATAATATATATAAATATATATATATATATTATTATAAATATATATAATATATTATATATATATATTAAATATATATTATATATGTTGGTGTATTCATCTAGTTGTATTCTTTAGTTGTTTTTTTACGGGGCCCGAGCAATGCTCGTGTGGCCCGTCCTTTTTAAAACATTATCATGCACCCTTAGTGTTTTTGTGTTGGGCCGAACCGCACCCGGAGAGCAGGTCAAAAACCCCCGGCAAAAACCCGGTACCCTTCACTCGGGGGGACATGGGCTCGGGTTTTAAGGAAACAACCCATCTGTTTCCGCTCCCCCCGGGGATCGAACCCGGGGACTTCTCGGTTGTGAGCCGAGCGTGCTAAAAATACACTACGGATCCCCGGATGTGTGTGTGATGTGGGGTGTGTGTGCGTGGTGTGTTTTGGGAGAGGGGGAGAAGAGGATAAAGAGGTGGGGAAAAGAGGGAAAAATTGGGAGGAGAGAGAAGAGAGAGGAGAGAGAGAAGGAGGGAGAGAAGAGAGGAGAGAGAGGGGAAAGAGAGAGAGAGAGAGAGAGAGAAGGAGAAGGAAAAAGGGAGAGAGAGAGAGAGAGGGGGCGGGTGTTGTGTTGTACCAGGCACAGAAACACAATTGAGTTTTGTTTCCTTTCTTTTTTTTTTTCTTTCCCCTCTCTTTTTCCCCCTCCCCCTTTTTCCTCCTTTTCCTTCTTCCTTTTTCCTGTGTTGTTTTTTTCACCTTTTTCACCGTTGCTTGCTTCATTCCTTCTGATTGTCCTGTTTTTTCTCTGTATTTTCGGTCCTATACTTTTTTTGTTTTAAAAAAGGTATTCAAGTATGTTATATTGTATGTTTATGTTTTATTTGTTTGTATTTGCGTTCAAGTTTCTTTTTTAAGAGTTGGGGTGAAATGAAATGAAAGAAAGAACGAATGAAGGGTTAAGGAAAAACTGAATTGTGATTTCTGTATGCTTTTATTTTCGGTTTTAAATTTTGTTGTAGCATTCCTTTCTTTTTTTTTTGGAAGGGCCCCAAATTGTATTTTTGGGATTTTTTTTGGGGCTGTGGTTATGCAAAGGGAAATAAGGAAGGGAAAAACCCAAATGCTTCGTAAGGGGAAATAAAAAAAAATTTAAGTATAAAGACTATGTTTTTTTTCTGAAGGGAAAGTTTAATTTTCCCCTTTTTTAAAAAACCAAAGACCAAAAAAAAATAGGTGATGAAAACAATGCAACAAAAAATTTTGGAATCATCACATCAACTTATTTAACATGATTTTTTCCTCATTGTCCACTTATACCTTCTTCCCCATCCCCCTTTCTATTTATCACATTTTCCTTTCCCCCTCCACACCCCCCCCCACACACACACACCACATACCCCCCCCCCCACACACACACGAACACACCCCACACACACCGAACACACACAAAAACACAAAAACCCCCCCCCCCCACACACCCCAAAAAACAATCACTAACCTTAATATCTTCCTTTATTTAAAAAACCCAAAAGGCTTCACATTTAACCTTCTAAATAACATCTCATGGAAGTGCTTGAAAACCCACCCAACACCCCCATACCAGCCCACCACCAACCTTAATCCCATCCCAAACCCTACCTTAACCACCACCAAAAACACTACTCAGACGTTATTGTGACATGTTAGGTGGGGAAGGGGGGTGAGAAAAAAGGGGGGTAGGGGGGGGGGGAGGTTGGAGGGTAGGGGTAGGAAGGGGGGTAAAGGATTGGGTGTGGGGGGGGGGGGGTTGAAGGGTAGGGGGAGGGGGTGTGAAGGGCTGTGGAGAGTGCCCTTAAAATTTTTGTAGCTTTCGTTCAAGTTTAATTAGGTCGGGGTTTAAACCCTTTTTCGGGGGGAAAAACGCCTCCAAGCATCCCCTATTTCCGAAAGGTTACTAATTTTAGGTGTGTCTTTTTCCTTAAGGGTGGTGGGAAAAGGGGGAAAGGGAGAAGGGGAGAGAAGGGGGAGAGAAAAGGGAAAAAGGGGAGAGGAGGAGAAGGGGAAGGGGGAGAGAGAAAGGGGGGGATGGAAAAAAAAAAGAGAGGAGGGGGGGGAAAGGGAGAGGAGAGAGGGGAGGGGAAAGGGGGAGAGGGGGGAAAGGGGAAAAGGAAAAAAGGGGGAAGGGGAGAAGAGGAGAAGGGGAAAAAAGGAAAAAGAGAGAAGAGGGGAGGAAGGGGGAGGAGAAGGGGAAAGGGGGGAGGGAAAAAAGAGAGGAAAAGGGGAAGAAGAGAGAAGGGGAGAGGAAAGGGGTGGGAAAAGGACGGATGGGTGTGGTTTTTTTGAGGGAAAAGGTAAATTTTAAAGGCGTGCGTCTCATGGAAAAAAAGGGTAGAAGAAGAGAGGGTAGAGTATGTTAGTAGAGTTTTTTCGTTCCCCTAAGCTGAAACTTGTCCGATTTTTTGGGGGGTTTTTAATTTTTAAATGCCTTCAAGTTGGGGAAATTTTTTTTTGGGGTTTTGTGTTTGTTGTTTTTTGGGTTTTTTGGTTTTAAAAGGCCAAAGGGTCCCCCTTTTTTTTTTTTTTTTGCACTTGTGGTGGGCATGGGTTTTTGGACATTTTAGAGGGGGTCCGCAATTTTAGGGGAAAGAATTTTAGGGAAGGGGAATTTGGGCGAAAAGGAATGAAAGCCGAAAAAAACGGTTGTGGGGGACCACCAAAATTTTAAAACGCAATCGCAATAATTGTGACGGTCACCACCTTCAAAGTGCCCGCGTGAACATAAGTTCCCGCCAAATATAGTGGAGACGACACTGCCAAGTCTGCCTGGGTGGACCTGTTCATCAAATACAACACCCCTGTGCCCTCCTCCGCGGTTGTGGAGAGGCTGTTCAGCATAGGCCCATAGGGTCTGACATTCTGAGGCCGAAGAGGTCAGCGCTGACAGCCAACAACTTTGAGAAGCTTGTGTTCTTGAAGGGCAACCTCCACATGCTGAACCAGAAGAAGTGGGAGGAGGAGGAGTAGGAGGAGGAGGAGTAGGAGGAGGAGGAGGAGGAGGAAGAGGAAGATTAGTAGATTACTTAGATTAGTAATTACTAGCCAGTAGACTGTGAAGTGTAAAAGTAAAGAAAAACACTAAAAGAGACAAAGACTTAATTGTGAAGGACAAGTAACAAGTATAGACAGAAACAGAATAGGAATACAAAAGTATTAAACACAATAAAGAGTCTAGAGACATTTTTTGTTTTAATTGTAGGTGTTTAAGAGTCTAGAGATGTTTAAGAGTCTAGAGACAATTTTTGTTTCAATTGTAGGTGTTTTGTTTTAATTGCAGGTGTAAAAATTAGTTTGCGGAATTGCGATTGCGAAAAGGCCTACCTGAAAAAAATTGCGGAATTGCGATTGCGGACTGGTGCAGGTCGGAATTGCTGAATTGCGATAGCGGAATTGGAGAAAAAAATTGCGATGCCCACCTTTGCTTATTTGTGTGTTACTTACTTACTTATGGACAGTTACTTTTTGTGTTGCGGGGCAAGGCGTGTGTTGTGTAAATGGCGACTTGGGACGAGGGAGTGAATGTAAGCGGTAATACTTTTATGAATGTTGTGGGTGATACTTTTATAATCATACTTCTGTGGCTGTCAACACGTATTACACACCCTATTCCCCCTCCCCCACGCCCTATACAAACCCTAAACACCCTATACACACCCTATACACCCTATACACACCCTATACACACCCTATACACACCCTATACACACCCTACACACCCTATACACACCCTATACACACCCTATACACACCCTACACACCCTACACAGTCTATATATACACACACACACACTCCATAAGAGCCTATATGGAACACACCAACCACAGATAAACAAAGAGCGGTAATAATGTACACACACAAAAAACCTTTGTTTATTGAAAGGCCATTGTGTGTGCCTCGATTGTTATGGATATAAAAAAAAGAGTTGTAATGCAGTGAAGGGGGAACCGTTTTGTTTGTTGTAAGCAAATTAAATGGTATTGATTTTGGCTTATTGTTTTATGAATTTCTGTTGTAATAAGTATTAGACACACACACACACACACACACACACACACACACACACACACACACACACACACACACACGAAATATACACACACATACACACACTCATACAGAGAGAGAGAGAGAGAGAGAGAGAGAGAGAGAGAGATCATCAGATCAAAACATTTATTGTGAATAATGTACACATTATACATAATACATATATAATTAAGGGTACAAAATAGACAAAGGGCGCACCCCCCATGCAGGTTGCATAGGAAGGATTGCCATGATTAATGAAGTTAGATAGTAAATTTGTTAATTACATTTAGATATGCATATACATAAGATTATGCTATGTTACATATATATTTATTTATTTATTTTTTAAGTCCTTTATGAAGCATTGGCAAAGTTTGGGTGACTATTTTTGACTTGGATAAGGTTACATGGTTGTAGATAATAGTGCAGCAGCCCAGCATAGGAGGCATTGGCACAGCCGCCTCTAAAAAAGATCATTTCTTGACATTCCATTACATAATGGCGGAGTGTGTGCTTCTCTTCTGTTTTACACAGGTTACATTTTTCATTTTGATGTTGTCACTCCCAGCTACCTCCCAGATGTATTTATCCCCTAACCTTAGCCTAATAAACACACTGCTGCGCGCCTAGTAATTAGTCCATTTTGTATGTAGTGGGGTTGAACCACCCTTTTGTTAGTCCATATATGTAGTGAGAGAAACAGACTGACCAAAGCCATGCGTCAATATGTCTCTTATTGTACGTTCCATTTTCGCACACATTTCTGTTTTAGACGGACAAGGGACCAGAGGGAGCGGAAAACCAACACCATCCTTAAAAGGGTAGCACTGTTGGCGAGGAGAGAGGAGAGAGACGAGAGGGAGGAGAGAGGAGGAAGCGAGAGAGAAGAGGAGAGAGGAGAGAGAGAGAGGAGAGAGGAGAGAGAGAGAGAGAGAGAGAGAGGAGAGAGGGGAGAGAGAGAGAGAGGGGAGAGAGAGATGAGAGAGAGAGAGAGAGAGAGGAGAGAGGAGAGAGAGAGAGAGAGAGAGAGAGAGAGAGAGAGAGGAGAGAGAGAGAGAGAGAGAGAGAGAGAGGAGGGGAGAGAGAGAGAGAGAGGAGAGAGAGAGAGAGAGAGAGAGAGAGAGAGAGAGAGAGAAGAGAGAGAGAGAGAGAAGGGGAGAAGAGAGGAGACGAGAGAGAGAGAGAGAGAGAGAGAGAGAGAGGAGAGAGAGAGAGAGAGATGAGAGAAGGGGAGAGAGAGAGAGAGAGAGAGAGAGAGAGTAATTAGCTGACATGTGTTTTAAGGACTTAGATATGACAGAAAGTGGAGGACAACCTTAATCTCCTCAAATCCGTGCTCGAGGAGGAGGAGGAGGAGGAGGAAAACGAAAAAGAAGAAGGAAAGGAAGAAGAATAACAAGAACAAAAACAATGATAATAATAATAATGAGAATAATAGTATGAGCATAATAGTATGAGAATAAGTAGGAGTAGTTTCAGTCGATCGACATTACTCAACATAGA
>JACEEZ010020788.1:206803-211986 GCA_016584305.1 Chionoecetes opilio
AAGATATAAAAAAGGAAAAAAGGAGAAAAAAATAAAGAAAAGAAAAATATAACAATGATAAAGATTATAAAGATAAAGATAATATTAAAAAAACGCTCAGAATGAATTAAGTTCTTATTTTTGCAATTTAATTTGTTATTCTATGACAAAAATAAAAAATCTTAAACAAAACAATCCCAGACAGGCAATTATAAAAGAAACAATAAAAGAAAACTATGAAAGCAGAATTATTATTAATATATGTAGAGTCGTTATTTTCGTCATCTCGTTTGTTACTCTATAGAAAACAACACACACACACACCAGAGGTGGGCACCGCAAACAAAAATCCCCTTCCGCAAACGCATATCCGCAAACCCCAATTCTTACGTTCCGCAACCGCAAGTCCGCAAATTTCTTGTAGTTCACACTTCCGCAACCGCAAGTCCGCAAATCTGCAAGCCAATTGTGTGATATTTTCTCTGCATATATTGCAAAAATAGAGGTAAAGCACTTTGCGGTCGTAAATTTATATATTACTAGCCGCAAAGCCGCCCTCCGGGCGGACTTTTTGGCTAGCTCCTGCGGAGGGCTATTGGTGGGCCTTCGGCCCACCACCTGTGTTTGGTGGGCCTTCGGCCCACCAAACATGGACTCTCCAGATAGTCCCTTCTAACTTTCCTGAAATCATGGATGTAGAAATGTATGTATTCCCCCCACCCATTCACTCACCCATTACCCATCACCCCCCACCCATTCACTCACCCATTACCCATCACCCCCCACCCATTCACTCACCCATTACCCCCCACCCATTCACTCACCCATTCACTCACCATACCCATCACCACACCCATTCACTCACCCATTACCCATCACCCCCCAACCCATTCACTCACCATTACCCATCACCCCCCACCCATTCACTCACCCATTACCCATCACCACACACCCATTACCCATCACCCCCCACCCATTCACTCACCCATTACCCATCACCCCCCACCCATTCACTCACCCATTACCCATCACCACACACCCATTCACTCACCCATTACCCATCACCCCCACCCATTCACTCACTCATTACCCATCACCACACACCCATTCACTCACCCATTACCCATCACCCCCCACCCATTCACTCACCCATTACCCATCACCCCCCACCCATTCACCACCCATTACCCATCACCACACACCCATTCACTCACCCATTACCCATCACCCCCACCCATGTCACTCACCCATTACCCATCACCACACACCCATTACCCATCACCCCCACTCCATTCACTCACCCCCCCCACCCATTCACTCACCCATTACCCATCACCACACACCCATTCACTCACCCATTACCCATCACCCCCACCCATTCACTCACCCATTACCCATCACCCCTCACCCATTCACTCACCCATTACCCATCACCCCCCACCCATTCACTCACCCATTACCCATCACACCCCACCCATTCACTCACCCATTACCCATCACCACACACCCATTCACTCACCCATTACCCATCACCCCCCACCCATTCACTCACCCATTACCCATCACCCCCACCCATTCACTCACCCATTACCCATCACCACACACCCATTCACTCACCCATTACCCATCACCCCCCACCCATTCACTCACCCATTACCCATCACCACACACCATTACCCATCACCCCCCCCATTCACTCACCCCCCACCCATTCACTCACCCATTACCCATCCCCACACACCCATTCACTCACCCATTACCCATCACCCCCCACCATTCACTCACCCATTACCCATCACCACACACCCATTCACTCACCCATTACCCATCCATCACCCCCCACCCATTCACTCACCCATTACCCATCACCACACCCCATTCACTCCCCCCATCACCCCCCACTTATTCCCTCACCCATCACCCATCAACCCCCAACCCATCACCCCCCACCCATTCACCTCACTTCACACCCATTAACCATCACCCCACCCATTCACTCACCCATTACCCATCACCCTACATCAAGGCTTCCTCAATTCTCGCAACCCACTTTTGTTTTCACAAATCTTGCTAATAGGCTGCTAAAAAAAAGAGAAAAAAAAAGTGATCGGATCATCTCATAAGTGGGCTTATGACCTTCCTCTGGTCAACCTGATTCCAAAAATGTGCCATATGAGGTGTTTGCGCCACGGGGGGGGAACCTATACCACACACAGACAGACAGACAGACAGACAGAAGACAGACAGACAGACAGACAGACAGACACACTTTCGCTTATATTATTATAGATTTACTAAATCACTGATGATATACAGTATATATATATATATATATAAAATATATATATATTATATATATATACTATATATCATCTCTATATTGTATATCATCAACTGTATATCTTATCATACATATATATATATATATATATATATATATATATATATATATATATATATATATATATATATATATATATATATATAAGCTTAAACTTTGCTTCTATGCGTTTTTCCTCTAGGCCTAATAGTTAGGGAGTAAAATGTTTGTATATGGAAACAGGGTGAAATATAATTGTGATATTAATACTCTATTTAATAATCCCTATTAAGATTATATATAATTAGAGGGGTAGGATATTATATACCCTTAATAGGGGTAAAATAATATACCCCTGATAATTTCCTAAGAGATACTTTAATAAATTATGTGAAAATACCTGGATCTTATATATAGGTTTGGTGAAGTTAGGTTAGGTTAGGTAATTTTTTTTTTTTATTGTCAATGAAATGATTAGTCCTAGAGGAAACATTAATAGCGTAACAACATACAAACGTTAAGCTGGAGGTGTTTTACCTATTGATGTAATAGCTATCTCAAAAATGGGGTACACCTTTGATTTTCAGTAAAAAATCTTATTTTCTTAAATAACTCAAAAACTATGAGGTTTACAGGAAATTTCTAGGATAGAGTAAAGATAAAGCTTGTGCAGGCCTTTTTGATGAGCCTAGCAAAAGGAATTGGGAGTTTAAATAAGTGAGAAAATTGTATTGGTGTATTTTTGACATACTGTTAAATATCTCAAAATCTACAAGAGATAATTGACTTCTGATAATGGCATGGATAGAACACATCAACCTTAACAACTTTATTTCTATGCATTTTTACTCCAGGCCTAATAGTTACCGAGTAAAATTATTTTATTAGGAAACGGGGTGAAATATAATTGTGATATTAATACCCTATTTAATAATCGCTATTAAGAGTATATATAATTAGAGGGGTAGGATATTTTATACCCATACTAGGGGTACAATAATATACCCCTAATAATTTCCTAAGAGATGCTTTAATAAATTATGTGAAAATACCTGGATCTTATATATAGGTTTATTGAAGATAGGTTAGGTTAGGTTTTAATTTTTGTTTGTTTGGGCAATGAAATTATTAGTCCTAGAGGAAACATTGATAGGGTAACAACAAACAAACGTTACTCTTGAGGTGTTCCTATTGATATAATAGGCATCTCAAAAAAGGGGTACACCTTATTATACGGCGAGGGAAAAGTTGATTCGAGGCGTGTGTGTGTGTGTGTGTGTGCGTGTGTGCGTGTGTGCGTGTGTGCGTGTGCGTGTGCGTGTGCGTGTGCGTGTGCGGGCGGGCGGGCGGGCGGGCGGGCGGGCGGGAGTGAGTGAGTGAGTGAGTGACATTATATTTACAAAACAAGTTAATAACATTTATAGGTCTAAATCTTGTCCATTGAGCTCGTGGCTCCTTATGGACGCTATGCACTACTGGTTAGCTAGAGCAGTCGTGAATACGGGAAATACAATTAGTAGTATGAAAAGTAGTAGTAGTAGTAGTAGTAGCAGTAATAGTAGTAGTAGTGTTGTAATAAAAAATGATAATAGTAATAGTAATAATAACAATATAAATAATAATAAATAAAAATAATATAATAATAAATAATAGATATAATAACAGTATATTAATAGTAGCAATAATTATAATACTATCATGATATTAAGTAGTTAGTAGTAGTAGTAGTAGCAGTAGTAGTAGTAGTAGTAGTAGTGGTAGTAGAGGATTAATAATAATAATCGTACTAAAAATGATAATAAATAATAATAATACTAATAATATTAACAATAATAATTAATGACAATAATATTAAAAACAACAACAACAACGACGACGACGACGACAATAACAATAAAACAATAACAATAACAATAATAATAATAATAATAATAATAATAATAATAATACCAACTGCCATGAATTACACCACATATATGATGTTCTAATAAGATTGCTGTATGGCACTCTGTAATTATGATTGTATCAAACTGTAAGAGTCTTAGTATGCAGTTTTTAACTGTAGTTTAACTTGTAATTTAAATGAGTTAAAGGGTCTGATTTTAATATCTAGTGGAGCTTCATTCCAGAGTTTAGAGCCTCTGAATATGACGCTGTGTTGGGCATGACTGGTTCTACATAAGGGGATTTTAAGATTGTTTGTGAGTCTTGTTTGGAAGTTGGTGTGTGTAGCATACTCAAAACCATAATTAATTTAATAAATATTTAAGCATTTATAAACGAACATAATAGTTTGTTATGTAATTATATCCTGTACTTTTAAAAGTTGAAAATCACGGAAAATGGGAGCTGTATGTGCAAACCTATTACATCCTGACATAATCCTTATTATTTTTTTTTGGCTGATGAATAATTGATCGATATAAGTCTTATAAGTACCCCCCAGACAGAAGAACAATAAAGTAGATGTGTGTATGCTAAGGAATTATATATTAGTTGTAAACATTCGTAATTGCACGAACTACGTATTTGATATATAATGCCAGAAATTTGAGATAATTTATTGTTTACTTCTTTTATGTGAGATTTCCATTGCAATTTATTGTCAATAATAATTCCTAAGAATTTAGCTTCTTCTACTTGTTTATTTGAAGATCCATTAATTTTGATGTCAATGGGCTGACGCCACCCTGGCCGCCCTGCATTCATTCGTTCAGCATACAAGGTACCTGCTGGATGAACGTGTTAACGTGTGTGAAGAAAAAGAAGAAAGATGCCTGTTTTTAATGACGTATAAATTAAGTCAAGACCATATAGAACTGTTTTTTTGGGAATAAGGCAAAGGGAGGATGCTAATAAAACCCACAGTCAACAGTTTTTCTGC
>JACEEZ010020789.1:0-38352 GCA_016584305.1 Chionoecetes opilio
GTGTGTGTGTGTGTGTGCATGTGCGTGTGCGTGTGCGTGTGCGTGTGCGTGTGTGTGGATGAAGAAATCGGAGGAGCAATTATATGTAGGATGATGGATGCATGGAAGAGATTTAATGCAGAAATGTGATAAGACTGAGAGCAGGGTGTAACACGAGTTTCTGCAAATATTGATACAGGTGGAAGAACATGTAATTGTAAGCAGAAAATATTCTATACCCATATGCTTTTTGAAGCCTCCTTCAGACGTGAGATGAAGTTAGAAAATTTAGCGCGGCCAGTAATTTCACAATGGCAGGCGACGTATGGATGGATGCAGTGTGTACTCGCGGTTGCCTCTCGGTGAAATTTTTAATGATTTAATCATAATGTTTACTAATAATGGAGCATTACATTATCTTATAACGACACAATTGGTATTATTGGACACGTTA
This sequence comes from Chionoecetes opilio, assembly GCA_016584305.1. Classification (NCBI taxonomy): domain Eukaryota; kingdom Metazoa; phylum Arthropoda; class Malacostraca; order Decapoda; family Majidae; genus Chionoecetes; species Chionoecetes opilio. The sequence goes on from JACEEZ010020789.1 coordinate 434, forward strand.
TTTACTAAACAAGCAGTATATGAAAACAGCAGGGCTGTAATAAACAATACTGTAAAAGGCTACTTGGCATCGTGTCGGGTAGGGGTAGGATGTAAAGCCGGCCACACACACACACCGGCGCGGCCTATCCGGCCGACAAAAAGTAGCGGGGCATCGTTCGCCGGACGAGACCCACACACACACCGGCCGCCTCATGAAAATATACAGTACACGTCGTACCACCATGATGACAACATAAATCCGCTGTCCGAAAATGACTTGTTGGTGATGGCTGCATGTGCAGCCATATATAATACTTATATATAATACGTCATACTATATATAATACGTCATATATAATACCTATATTATCATAAATACAATTATAACTGGTACAATTAGTCATTATCTGGCCGAGCGAGGGGCGGGCCGCGCCGGAAGGCACCCACACACTTGAAACACTTGAAACACTTTATTATACTTATATAGGTCATACATATAAGTAAAAAAAAAATTGTATTTTATAATAAACATATATAAGCAGCCCATTAGAAGCTAATAAATAGCTTTTTAGGCAGCATTTTTTTGTAAATTTAGTCACAGTTTTATCAAGGTAGTAAATATTACAAAATTGAGCCCAGATCCATCCTTAAATTATAAGAGTGCCAGTAACATGCGATGCTGGCACCTAACCCTAACACCAATTTGTAAATATATAGTTAATTTCATAAATGATAATATCTTATTATACAAGGCACCATGTTTTAAATCACCTTAATTTCATAATTTGGAAACACCATAATTTTAAATTGTATCAGGAAGATAAAGGAGGAGACAGTGATAGTGATAGTTAGTATTGAGATAATATATTTTTTTTATATTGTGTTTTAAATGCATGGATAGTGGGTAATGACTTTATATTCTCAGGTACATTGTTCCATATTTTAGGACCAGTATAGGCAAATGAGTGTTGAAAAATTGTCAGTGTGTGTTGAGGTATTCTTAGGTTTTCACGTGTGCGGGTAGGATAATTGTGTTGTGGTAACAGTAGTGGTATATTATCTGTACTGAATGATTTATACATGAATGTTGCAATTTGTAACTTATTAAGGTCAAGGAGTTTTAGCATGTTCATAGTCTTAAAAAGAGGTTGTGTATGCTCAAAGTAACCACTATTTGTAATGATTCTTATGATTTTCTTTTGAGTAATAAGAAGGGGAAGCAAGTGAGTAGGATACGTATTACACCAGATGGGAGCACAGTATTGTAAATGTGGTAATACATGGGCATTATATAATATCTTTAAAACATCATTTGGCATGAGATCTCTCACTTGAAGTAATAGAGAGACAATTCTCGATAATTTGAGGACTAATTCAGAGATGTGTTGTTTAAACGTCATTGTCTCATCAAAGGTTACCCCTAATAATTTATGTTGTTTTGTTCTTTGTATTGTAGAAGTATCGTACTTTAAAGGGGGCAATGATTTTACTGGTTTATTGGTAAATAACATATAGTGGGTTTTATCTAAGTTGATTGTTAATCTATTACTGACACACCATTGATGGAAGAATTTGAGGTCACTGTTAGCTGTTTCTATTAGAGTTTCAGGATTCTCTCCACTGATGTAAAAAGTTGAATCATCGGCAAAAAGTATTGATTTTAGATTTGGAAATAATTGGGGGAGATCATTTATGTATGCGCACACGCAGGCGGCAGGCCGCGCCGGACGGAATTTGCAAGCGCCGACTGATTTTCATCCAGCCGCTGCGACAGGCCCCGCCGGATGAAAAACACCCCCACACACACACCGGCCGCCTCTAGCCACGCCCCTTTTCATCGGCCGGACAAGCCGCGCCGGTGTGTGTGTGGCCGGCTTTACACGTGACTCAGCTGATCGGCGTGAGGCCTCGCAGCCTAGTCTTCACCAAGTTCACCTCCCTCCCAACTCAAACACGATGCCAAGTAGCCTTTTACAGTATTGTTTATTACAGCCCTACTGTTTTCATGTACTGCTTATTTAGTAAATAACGTGTCCATTAATACCAATTGTGTCGTTATAAGATAATGTAATGCTCCATTACTAGTAAACATTATGATTAAATCATTCAAAATTTCACCGAGGGGCAACCGCGAGTACACACTGCATCCATCCATACGTCGCCTGCCATTGTGAAATTACTGGCCGCGCTAAATTTTCTAACTTCATCTCACGTCTAAAGGAGGCTTCAAAAAGCATATGGGTATAGAATATTTTCTGCTTAGAATTACATGGTCTTCCACCTGTATCAATATTTGTAGAAACTCGTGTTACACCCTGTATAGATATGATCGAGGTATTGATGCATCACCTAATGCAAACTTTGAATAATCGAAGAAAAAAACCGTCAATAAACGCTCCAATGTAAAATAATATATAAAAAAGCGATAATGATGAAGCATGAATGAAAAAAAAAAAAATTATTAAGATGGTGAAGAGGATGATAATGAAGGAAATGAGAAAATAATACTCAGTAATAATAATAATGAATGAAAAAACAACCTGTATCGCCTCTATACGCACAACCCTCGCGAAGAAAAAAATGTGAAACATATATGGAAAGAATAGCAAAAATAAATACAAGACATACGTAGATACAAATAAGAAAGATGAAAAGCGAGATAGATAAAGTTTGATAAAAGGGGAAAGGGAAGAAGAAAAAAGCTACGAGGCGGAGGAGGAGGAGGAGGAGGAGAGGAGGAGGAGGAGGAGGAGGAGGAGGAGGGGGGGAGGAGGAGAAGGAGGAGGAGGAGGAGGAGGAGGAGGAGGAGGAGGAGGAGGAGGAGGAGGAGGAGGAGGTGGAGGAGAGAAAGGTACGAGGAGGAGGAGGAGGAGGAGGAAGGTACGAGGAGGAGGGGGAGGAAGGAGAAAGTACTAGGAGGAGGAGGGGAGGAGGAAGGTACGAGGAGGAGGAGGAGGAAGGGAAAAAGAAAGAGAAGACAAATATAGATGATGTAAAGAGTAAGAAACTTTTTCACGTGGAAAATATATATCTGTGGAGAAAACTTTTAGTGTATCTTTTAGGGGCACAGAATGGCGATGGTGGTGGTGGTGGTACCTAGTGGTTGTGGTGGTGGTGATGGTGGTGGTGGTGGTACCTAGTGGTTGTGGTGGTGGGATGGTGGTGGTGGTGGTAGCGGCGATGGTGGTGATGGCGGTAGCGGCGATGGTGGTAGTGGTGGTGATGGTGGTGGTGGTGGTGGTGGTGGTGGTGATGGTGGTGATGGTGATGGTGGTGGTGGTGATGGTGGTGGTGGTGTCGGTGTACCTAGTGGTTGTGGTGGTGGTGGCGGTGGTGGCGGTGATGGTAGCGGCGGTGGTGGTGATGGCGGTAGCGGCGATGGTGGTGGTGGTGATGGTGGTGGTGGTGATGATGGTGGTGGTGATGGTGGTGATGGTGATGGTGGTGGTGGTGATGGTGGTGATGGTGATGGTGGTGGTGGTGGTGGTGGCGGTGGAGGTGTCGGTGGTACCTAGTGGTTGTGGAGGTGGTGATGGTGGCGGTGGTGGCGGTGGTGGTAGCGGCGGTGGTGGTGATGGCGGTAGCGGCGATGGTGGTGGTGGTGATGGTGGTGGTGGTGATGGTGGTGGTGGTGATGGTGGTGATGGTGATGTGTGGTGGTGGTGGCGGTGGTGGCGGGGGTGGTGATGGTGATGGCGGTGGTGATGGCGGTGGTGATGTGATGGTGGTGGTGGTGGTGGTGGTGGTGGTGGTGGCAGTGGGGATGGTGGTGGTGGTGATGGTGGTGGCGGTGGGATGGTGGTGGTGATAAGGGTGGCTGTGGTGTCGGTGTCGGTGGTTGTTTTCGGTGGTGATGGTGGTGGTGGTGGTGGTGGTGGTAGTGGTGGTGGTGATGGTGGTGGCGGTGGTGATGGTGGCGATGGTGGTGGTGGTAGTGATAGTGGTAGTGGTGGTGGTGGTGGTGGTGGTGGTCGTAGTTATTCTGAGGTTGTTATGTGGCTCTTGTTATGAAGCAGTTATATTAATACACTAGCCGCAAAGCCGCCCTCCGGGTGGACTTTTTGGCTAGCTCCTGCGGAGGGCTATTGGTCATTATTTATTTATCATTATTATTATTATTTATCATTAGTCATTATCAAAATTATATTTTTTCACAATTATCGCTAATAGGCTGCTAAAAAAAAAGTAAAAAAAAAGTGATCGGATCATCTCATAATTGGGCTTAAAACCTCCCTGGTCAACCCGGTTTCCAAATATGTGCCATATGAGGTGATTGCGCCACGGGGGGCGGAACCTAACCAGACACACACACACACACACACACACACACCACACACACACACACACACACACACACACACACACACACACACACACACACACACACACACACACACACAGACAGACACACTTTCGCTTATATTTACCAATACCCATCACCCCCCACCTATTCCCTCACACATCACCCCCAACCCATTCACTCACCCATCACCCCACACCCTTACCCATCACCCCACCCATTCACTCACCCATTACCCATCACCCTACATCAAAGGTTTCCTCAATTCTCGCAACCCACTTTCTTTTTCACAATTATCGCTAATAGGCTGCTAAAAAAAAAAAAAAAAAAAGATCGGATCATCTCATAATTGGGCTTAAAACCTTCCCCTGGTCAACCCGGTTCCAAAAAAAGTGCCATATGAGGTGATTGCGCCACGGGGGGGGGAACCTATACCACACACACACACACACACACACACACACACACACACACACACACACACACACACACACACACACCACACACACACACACAGGACAGACAGACAGACAGACAAACAGACACACTTTCGCTTATATTATTATAGATATTCACACACACACACACACACACACACACACACACCACACACACACACACACACACACAGACACACACCACAATACACACACACACACACACACACACACACACACACACACACACACACACACAGTGACACACACACAGTTTTCACATTGATTTACAGTATATATAGGTTGTTAATTTGAGCAGTGAAAAAAAAGTGTTAGAATCTCTTTACAGTGATTTGCTTTTGGTGCAAATGCTAAATCCTCTTTTATTCCCATATAGAGAATTATTAGTGAGTTTCAATAGTGTGCGTGTTGGTGTTGTTCCTCAAATATTCTTTATTTTCATTTCCTTTATATTGACAGCAAATTCTTGATCTTTTACGCTTGATCTGTTTATTCCATTACTAAAAAGGGAGTGGAGAGAGAAGAAAAATCATAGCTTGTAGTGTTGTTGTTGTTCCCGTTGTAATATAAAGATAGTTGCATACACATGAAGAAATACAGGTTTGGAAAATACATCACTTCTTTGTGAGAATGTTATTGGTTTATGTATGCAATGCGCAGTGTGACCGTCAGTTTGAAAATTGTATCGTGATACGAAGCAAGCAACCAAAGGTATTCGTTTTAAGCCGCTTACCGAAATGTAGTGTAATATATATGCAAATGTACTGTATATGTGTGTGTGTGTGTGTGTGTGTGTGTGTGTGTGTGTGTGTGTGTGTGTGTGTGTGTGTGTGCGCGCGCGCGCGCTCAGAACACAACACCAAGGGACTTATGCTTTTTATATCATGTAATAATTTCGATCAGACTTAATCATCATTCATCCCCTTGATTGCGAGTAAAATGATTTGAATGAATGGGTCCCCATATCGAGCGGGATATACGGGAGCGGAAAGTTATTGTTGGTGCATATGGCTCACGGGAATAGCAGCATTCACACAATGTACAGCAGGGAAATATACGAAGGGGCAATATGTTGATCCCGCTGTTGGTGCGGAGTAGGCTCCGACGTGGAGTAGTATGGGACAATTTACTACCAATCCCAATCTAAAATCCATGGGCCAATGCTGGAGGGGAAGCGGCAGAAGTGAAGTAGTGAGGAGTAGAAGCGGGAGTACGGGAGGTATAGATAGGAGGGTTACCTTTTCCCATTCCCCTAATCACATGGCTTGCCACTTGGGCGCTGATACTTACAACAACACAAGTAAAGGAGAGGGACGGTAGAGGCAGAAGACCCTATATGCAATAGTATGAGAGGTATATTCTTTTTCATTCTTTTCTTTCGAGAACGATCTTTCAAGTTGGAGTGAGGATGAAATGATACAAAACAAAGATAAACATTCCATATCCTAAGGGGAATGAATTAGTAGTGGTTTATGAAGGTCAACTAGTATAACTGGGACCTAATGAGAGTCTTGGAGACCAAGACTGTATACGCAGAAGCGTTATTGAATGACTACTGTTCTTGCGAGGAATATCGATTGTTTAGTTGTGTTGCAGGGACTCAGAAAGACAATGAGTTCAGAAGCGTCAAAGAGTAAGTAATGTCTCGTGTAGTGATGTGTGATGTGTTGTGTGTGTGTGTGTGTGTGATGTGATGTCAGTTGTTTGTGGGTGTGTAGTGGTGTGTGTGTGTGCTCTCTATAGAGAGGAGCGTCTAGGAATGACAACTGGTTCTTGCGAGGAATGATGCTGATTGTTGTTGTTGTGTTGCCAGGGACTCCAGAAAGACAAATGAGGTTCCAGAATGCGTCAAAGAGTGGAAGTAATGTGTGTGTGTGTGTGTGTGTGTGTGTGTGTGTGTGTGTGTGTGTGTGTGTGTGTGTGTGTGTGTGTGTGTGTGTGTGTGTGTGTGTGTGTGTGTGTGTGTGTGTGTGTGTGTGTGTGTGTGTTTCCAATTTCTTTGCCAGGTAAAAATAACTGGTATATGAACCAGGCAGTCCAGTATGAGTCGTGATGCCAGTGTGACTTGAGGATGTGACATCATGGCTGTGACTGCCACGTGCACGGTTCAGTATGCCTCATGGGGTGGCAAACGTAAATATAAAAAAAAGACAAACAACTGAATAATTGAATAGGTAAATATTATTGATATATGAAACTCTTAAAATATCCAGTTGGGCAAATTTTTGGGGAGGGAATCTCAAACACACTTCATATTCTATGCATTTTATTGTTTACCAGAAAAAAATGTAAACGAAATGCATAGCCACCATGGCTGCACATGTTATGAAAGATAAAATATGAATGTTTTCCTGCATAGCCTTGCAGAAAACAAAGGCAAAAGCGTTTATATATAGTTTGGGTTAGAATTGCCTTTGGCAGATAGAACCGTTGCATAGAAAGTCTAGTTTTGCATTTATTGTTTTCTGTAAGTCATTCACAGCCTCACAACGTGTCATTGACTTGTTGGTGAGGTGTGCGATGCTACAAAGACGAGAAAGGTTTGTTATTTCATGCACTGTTTTCCTTGGAACAAATCTCCCCAAAAATACTTCAGTTCAGTGATCTTTCAAGACCGCGAAGTATCTTCAGAAAATATAACTCTTAATCGTGAGTTAATAAAGTATATTGAATAAATATAACTCTTAATCATGAGTTAATAAAGTATGTTAAAAAAATATAACTCTTAATCATAATTGAATAAAGTATCTTAAAAAAATACAAATCTTAATCATGAGTTAATAAAAGAAAATCATTTCCTCAAAGCAGATACTGGCGTTTCAAGGAGGCGTTTATGTTATTTTGCGCGGCAATACGCAAGCAAAGTTTGGTTCCCCGTGCGTTGCCTCCACACGAAGAACCAACAGTGTGCAGGAGGCATATTTGTTCCGGCGAGTGTTGAATAAACAAAACGCTTCGATGCTGGAAACCGATAAATTGCCGCCTCCAGCCAAGCCACTTGACCTTCATTGAAGCACGCTGGTGATAGCACTATGATGTACATGTTTGTGTTATCAGCAGAGAGCTTCAATCAAGGTCAAGTGGTTGGCTGGAGGCGACAATTTATCGCTTTCCTGCGTCGTCACGTTTTATTTATTTCACCTGTCCCTGTGTATACATTTTTGGCGAGAAAAATTATATACTGTGAGGGCCGAGGTGGCTATCAATTAATATTATCAATCTTGAGAATGGTGGGAGAAGAAAAGTCAATGAGTATGATACCCCGAATATTTTCACATATTTAGTCAGTTATATATTTTTTGCTGCATGAGAAAAAATATATTAAAGTGAGATTCATAAGTTTTTTTATTTTTCCAACCACATCATCTCGTCATATTGATCCTGAAATTTCCTTTGTTGTCTCCTGTCCATCAATACAATATTTTATTTTGTATGACAAGCAAAGTGACGAAAAGACCGTCAAGAAATACCTGACTTGTCTAATTGTTGTATAATTTTGGTGTATGACGTAAGACTAATTCTGCCCATTGCCAAGTCTTTGTTTACTTGTATTATAATTTTTGTCTTGATATTCATTTCATCAATAGTTTTAGCAATGGCTAACAGCCGCTGGATTACTGATAGTGATAGTATGGACAAGAGAGATCCCTGTTATGTATGTTTGAGTTCATTACAAGTGACGCTCGTTCAGAAGAAAAATGGAGTAGATGGAAAGAAAACAAATTAAAAGAAAGACAGGCTGAAAAAAAATGAATAAGGCAAACACATAAAACGCCAAAAAGGAATATCTGATACAAGGAAAACAACAACAGAAAGCGAGCGTCCCCACTGAGAAAAAAAAGATAAAAAAAAGAAGAAGAGATAACTTGGGGTCAATGTCCACGGGAGAAAGAGACTCACTTTTCTCAACTATGAAATATAACAACATAAACAACAACCAAACAGGCCGTGCACACTCAGAGAAAAGAAGAAAAAATACCCAGTCACGTATAGATAGATAGATAGATAGATAGATAAATAGTAGATAGATATATTATTGACCACAAGCAAAGAAAATATATAGCACTTAGTTTATGTAGTGAATATAACATAAATGGTCCGGAAATGTATTTACAATTATGATAGTGCGTGGTGCGAAATGATTGTTCTAAAAGGTTAAAAAAGCACGCAAAAAACAAGTCAATAGATGGTAAACAAGACAAGGAAACACAACATAGACGTGAAGAAAAACTTGAGTCAAACATGAATTGAACACAACGTAAAAAATATAAAGATGGGTGGGGGATTAATCTTCAGGAACAATTGGCTCATCAGACTGTCACCTGAATATCCATCAGGTGGGATAACACGGCCCATCACTACAATATCCATCAGATGGGATAACACGACCCACCACTACAATATCCATCAGGTGGGATAACACGAGCCACCACTACAATATCCATCAGGTGGGATAACACGGCCCACCACTACAATATCCATCAGGTGAGATAACACGACCCACCACTACAATATCCATCAGGTGGGATAACACGACCCACCACTACAATATCCAAGACTCATTTTCCGATAAAGTCTCGCGCCACATTGGATATCGGGGTGCATTTATCCGATATGGGGTTAGGGAATGGCTGTCCTCATGCCCCCCCTCCTCCTCCTCCCCCTCTTCCTCCTCCTCCTCCTCCTCTTCGTGCTGAATCTAGTTTTGTAATCCCGGCCTTTGTTTTGTCACGCTGTCCTGAAGTAAATACCAATGCTGATAATTTAAGCACTGATAGTTGATATTGACTTAATTGTTATTGTTGTATTTTGTCTCATCCATCATGTCTGAAAAAATGAAAATAGTTCCTTTGTTCCATTTTGTTGATTGTTTCTCCCTCTTATCAGGAAAAAGGTCAGACTGGACAGTAATTTAAGCATCACTAGTAACTCAATTAGACCATTAAACAAAAACATGAACAGCGAATCCAAAGCTAAAACCATCGAGGAATTGATTAGTGTGAAGTATCGAATAGTTTTTCCCCTCATTGCGTTACGGACGGGTATAGAACACGGATTGCAGGTAAAGTGCATTCTGTTTACTATTTAATATTCTCGCATGAAAGCTGCTGTTCCGCCCATTACCCTGCCATCCTCTGCCGGGAAAATTGGCTCTGCATGTGGCGTGGGGCAGGGGGGGGGTAGGGGGGTAGGGAGGGGCAGGGGGGGGGGGGGCAGGGGGCGTGGTGCAGGGCTGATGTGATTAGCTGGGGGACCGGGGGGAGAGTGCTCTGTAGTAAAATAAATTGCAATGTTGTTATGTGATCAAGTATTGCGTTTAATGGATCATTTGTCCATTTGAGGTAATGGTAATCATAATGGGGTAGTTGGTGTAGTAGGTTGACACTTTTTTTTTTTTTTTTTTTTTTTGTGTGTGTGTGTTTATTTGTTTAAATATATTCACTTGCACACATACACACACACACACACACACACACACACACACACACACACACACACACACACAAACACCCACTACACCATGAGGACCTTTGCCCTGCTTCCCAAGAAATAGTTCGCAACCAACTCCCTCAGCTCCGGCATGCAAGAGAACAAGGAAAAATTGCTTATTTTAAATACACGAAGCTTATTTATCATCAAGGAGAGGACACATCCACCCAGAACACCTGACGTCCTGACACCCAATATGAAGAGGCAACGACTGAGACCGAATCCTCGGACCGTTCAACACGGCTCAAAACTACGTTCGTCCCATGAACCAGGTATTGAATGCAGGTGACAAGGAGAGAAGCGCTTCAAATCAGCAGGCCAACGCCCCTGTTACAGACCGTGAGGTGACCTCGCAAGGAGTGGATACTGATAACTCTGTGGGTGGAACGCAGCCAAGGAAGCTAGAGAACAAGGAAATCTGACTCCACAGTAAAGTTTGAAACCCGTACGGTCCTGCCATCTATGTCGAACACAGGATATGATAAGAGAACGTAGATAATTTAAGCGGGAACTATAGTATTTTTATTTGACTACTGCATACCCCCTTTTTTGTATTTTATGTTTTCCATATTTACAAAAATATATGAACATTACTCTTTAAGGTTAATGAAAGTGTGCCTTCCATTTAAATTTTTATTTTATAACTTCATTCTTTTTAACCAGGAAAAAGACTGCTGAAAAGTAACATTGTACTAAATGAAATTGGAAGAAATGGGTGAGAGGAGAATGAGAGGGTTAGAGCATGCAAGGAGGAATGTAAGGACAGGAATAAAATGAGACTGTTGCGGCCATCCCCTAGGGGAGTTCTTGGTAACAGGCGTCAGAAATGTAGATAAATAAACTACATGAATTTACGCTGTAAGTCTATGCAAATTTCACTTGCCCAGCCAGATTTGGCATTACAAAGAACACATCATCACAGCAAGTGTCAAGTATAACATGCACTAACACAGACCAGTAGATAACAGCAGATCTCAGGTATTGCACACGTACACTAGCATTGAAGATAACAGCAAAGCAGATTTCAGGCATTAATGACACTTCTCATGTACAGCAAAGCACATTTCAGGCATTACAGACACTTGTCATGTACAGCAAAGCACATTTCAGGCATTACAGACACTTGTCATGAACAGCAAAGCACATTTCATGCATTACAGACACTTGCCATGAACAGCAAAGCACATTTCAGGCATTACAGACACTTGTCATGAACAGCAAAGCACATTTCATGCATTAGACACTTGCCATGAACAGCAAAGCACATTTCAGGCATTACAGACACTTGTCATGTACAGCAAAGCACATTTCAGGCATTACATACACTTGTCATGAACAGCAAGTACATTTCAGGCATTACAGACACTTGCCATGAACAGCAAAGCACATTTCAGGCATTAATGACACTTGTCATGAACAGCAAAGCACATTTCAGCCAATAAAGATATTTACAATAGACATAAAAGCAGAATTCAGGCAATACACACTTGCAATAAACATAAAAGCAAAATTCGGGCATTAATGACACTTTCAAATAGCAGGACACAGTTACATGCTCTGGTGCATTACATGAAACACTAAACACAATATATGCATACATGCTGCATAACTGAAAGCACTCCTAACCCACCACCAAAAAACTCATATATAAGAGGTAATATATGTACCAACCTGTCCGTTGGTATCAGGTTTCAGCTGAAAAAAACGTATATAGAGGCGTTTGTTAGTGTTTCAATTTCAGTATCTTCTTATTTTTTCTTTTACTACCTAATCCCGGACTTCTATTTCTCCACTTGAGTATGTAAAATATTCTCATTTTTATATAAATGAAATGAAACTTGGGATATAGATGGGTGGAACATAGCTGTAGGGGAGCAGAAAATGTGTGTTGTTTTAATTTTTCCAATAGCGTATGGCTGACTCTGCTACCCAACATAGCCTTCTCCATAACACTAGACAGTTTTTTTTCTATTTCAGCAAAATGTTGGATTGCACTGTCTGTTGGCATACACAGCCCCCCAAATGTAGAGTGTGGTGTTTTAATTTCAGCTTTAAAATGCATGAATAATTTTGCATTACTGTCAAGCATCTGGCTGTCATCAATCAAACAGTCCCTACATACTTGACAGTCATGTCTACTCAAAAACTTTCTACATGTCCACCCAACTATGTATACCAGCGCATTTTTTTCTGAGACACTCATGTCATCAGGCAGTTGGTCTTCCTGTTCTGTATCAATATCAGAATCTGGGGGCATGGGAACTTCTGATTCCCAATTTGAGGTTTCGACAGGGAACTGTGACTCATCTACTTCACAATTACCAGATGTTGGGCCTTGCAATAGTTCATTGGTCACCACAGAGTTAAGACCTTTGATGAAATTGTACACACTAGGATGGTCACAATTCCCATCTCTATTCCTCAATTTAGAAAACAGGTTTTCCAGACAGTCCTGATTAAGTCGACGGCTGAGAATATACTTCAATTTATAGACTTGAACATCTTGCCACAAAGCCTTGAGGAATGTTAGGTTGATTAGCCAGCCATCTATACAGTGAAAATGTACATGAGGTGATGCACAAACTTCCCATGACTCTATGTATGATTTTATATTATTGATAAACTGCAAATGACAAGACTGTGAAGTTAAACCCCCCCGAATTTCTTTGAAATGAAATCTAACTGAACTATTAAAACAGTCAAACAGTTTATCCACCTCATGCACAAATTCTGCCGTATAAGCAGCTGTCGGTGGAAACAGGCCTGTGATATACATGCCTGCTGCTACTGTACGACTCAAAACTTGTGTGGCAAGATTGACACGCATCTTTGAAAAGCCTTCTTCACACATATGCTTAGAGGTTAATTTTGGTGCAAGTCGAAGCTTTTGAGCATGATCTGTCAAATAAAACTTTTTAATATGATCCCATGAAATTACATTCCCCCCAATTCTGATGTTGTACTTTAAAAGTGTGTTTCTGAGGCTTTTCAAAAGATGGGGCTAGTCATAAAAGAAATGTACTTTCTCACCATCAACATCAAAGGTAGGATTATCCTTTGACATGCCAAGAGTCCGAAACACAGAACGATGCACTCCATCCTGATCACAAACTGTGAAAACTACTTTAAACCCTGTTTCTTTAACTTTCCTAACTGACATCTCATATAGTTCCCTCATTTTACACCTATAAATCCCTCCCGAATAGAAAAAGTATCCTAAAATCATTTTCCATTTCCTAACCAACCCTTTGATCATGAAGACAAGTGCATGGTTCGCTTGTTTCAAACTTTTGCCATGTTCTCCAAAGTCCTCCCTACCAATGATGGAGTCAGAGGCCTGGTCAAAATGAAGAGATTCTTTAAGGCTCATTGCATCAAATACAATGCCACAAAGAGTCTCTTCTTTTGGCAAGGTCTCTGCTCTCTTTTTCAGGACTGCCAGAGTATGTTTACTCCAGCCAGTATTCATGCAGATTCTTTAATAGCCAACAATGCAAAGTTGAAAGTGAAGGGAGGGAAAAAAAAGATCTTAAAAATCTGTATGCTTTGTGGCTGTGATAGAATAAGGCTTAAGCAAATTTCCTCTCATGCACCCCATATCTGAATCCTTTCTTTTTTGTTATGCTATGCATCAACTGTGTCCTGAAAAAGTCACACTTTTGGGTCTAAATATTTGGCTGCAGCCTTCATTAGTTGGTGGGGCGTCTTGCAGACAGCTCTCTGGGCTGCATGTAGACGCGTACGCAGTCTGCGTGCTGTGGACTGCAGCAATTTAATTGTTCTGACTCCTGTAAAATAAACTACAGTCAATGTCACACCAATTAATATATCAAATAATATCAATAATGTGCTGGTGTGTATATATGCTTCCTTGGTGTATATACACACACACAAGACATACAAGTAATATATATATATTAATATATATATTATATTATATAATATATATATATATATAATATATATATATATATATATATATATATATATATATATATATATATATATATATATACATACGTATATACGAATACCATGGCCTGTTCGTTCCCTTGATATGAATGTGTTTTTATGAGGTGATTTGAAAGGCAGAGTGTATTCATAGTATTAGCAACATATATGTGGTCATGACACTAGATTGAAGATTGACCTCTTTTTCATTCACACCTGAGAAGTCATTAAAATTCACTAAAGGTAATTTCGGACTACGTATATTATGAAAGCAAACAATATTATATACAACTTGACACAAACACAGTAAAAGTCTGACTGGCAAATAAATAAATTGTGCACAACTTCTGTCGCACCTGACATCTCCTGTCAACCTTTGTTATTCTCTGGACAATTTCAAATGTGATAACACTTACATGGTTTGGTGTGTGTTTTTTTGGGTGTTACGTGAGAGTCAGTGGGTGGATTGCCCTGCTGGGAATCCGTCGTCTCCTGTCCCACTGTTGAGGAGCCACAACCTGTCAAAAGCTACAGTATATAGTAAAAGTGGGGTAAGAAAAAATAGGAATAATAGGGCAAAGTAATGAAATAGCCATTGTTGATGTAAATTACATATTCTATGGTTGAGAAGAACTTATGGTGAAGAAATTACTGTATAGGCTCTCAGGTGAAATGGCATCTGCTCTCCTGAACAAACCTGAAGAACTTTTGTAGACACTTACTTTAGTTTGTGTCTCTGGGAATTTATTTCATATAACTCATGATTAATGGATTAAAAATGCTTTATTCCTTTATGAACAACTTAAGTTGGTGATTATGGAGGATCATGGAATGATATGACCTGAAATGAAAACATGGTATCTCCCTTAGTTTTATCATTGTAAAGAAGTTGTCACTTAAAGAAATAATATTGTAATCATATCCGTCTACCCTGTGATAATATATATATATATATATATATATATATATATATATATATATATATATATATATATATATATATATATATATATATATATAATATATATATATATATATTATATATATATATTATATATATATATATATATATATATATATATATATTATATATATATATATATATATATATATATATATATACAAGCACATGTAATCACCTTGTGCATCATATAAATGATATGTACTTAATACTTGTTGTGGTGGCAAAGGCTGGGGAACAGCAGGGTGTGGCAGGGCAGGCAGCAGCTGAGGCATTTCTACAGCCACGCCAAAATTTGTGGCATACAAATCTGAAAAAATGTATAATAAAATCGAGGTTAGGACCAAATTCTAATTAATCGTTATTATTTATATTAATCGATTTTACTGCTATGTGCGATGTGATGAAAATGAATACAATACATTAATTTAAAGAAGTCTTGGCTTCTAGCTCACCATAATTTGGCAGTCCTGCATAAGATGTGCTTGCACCACCATCATCCGTTTGCTCAACATCCAAACCCTGGTGTTGAGCATGCTGTGTCTCTTCTGATGCTGTGGAAAAAATAGTTAGGTGTAAAGAAAATCATTCCAAACATGCTAACGAACAGTGTTAAATGCAAATGTATTTATTTTTTCCACCTTACATCAATTGTTTTTGTTGGTTAACCTGAATGGCCAGTATTATACATAAACATAAACACTTCATTATAATCATTTTATATATGTTAAACATAACTTACAATAAACATATACGTATAACAATAGTTTGCTCCGCGCGACCGACAGATATATGTGGATCATACGGGCGGCCGCATTGGACCCGCGGCCGCATAGGGTGGTAACCTGTTTCCCGATGGTTCATGAGAAAATCGGACCTCTAACGATAACCTTCAACTCACGATCAATATCATATATAATGTGCAAATAGATTTGATCTACACGCCTGCTAGCTCCCTGTAGAATGGTGAATACGGTAGAAGTAAATATACTTGCCAGCTGATCATCCCGGGACTGAGACAACATCGTATTGTCATATTTAGATACAAATTCAAGCCACTCATGGTTATTAACCTCCTAGAATCCTTGGGAAATAAATGAAGTCTTGTTCCGTGAAGTGCATCTCTCCTCCTGTCACAAACACAACACTTATTTCTGGAAATTGTAGGCGGCATTGCTACGGTGTTGTCTGGCCAATGAATGTTTGTTTACATGTACCGCCACCTGTGCGCTGACAGCGCTCCGTTGTAGACGACGCTCAGCGCCGACGCTACTGCCATCTAGATGGAAAACAGGGCAGGAAATCTGGCCTCACCTGGCCCTATTGCACAAAGACTTCCTTGTCTCTCTAGCTTCCTTGAACGCAGCCCACTAGTTCTGGTCATATACCTAGCACAGCAGTAGAGGCTACCGCGGATGGCAACACTGACACCACTGGTGCAGATGGGAGTGCTACCACCCGGTCACGCGGAGGTGGCAACAACAGGAGGGGTAAGAGGAAGTAAGAATATACATAGCTGTTGTAATACTTAACTCTTTACTTACATCCCTACTTATTTGATGGACTTTATATTCCCGTTTAATTCCTTAGATGATAATGAATTAAATTATATATTTGTGCATAATGTATATGATGTTTCTGTTTGTAAATTAAATTACTACAATTTCAACACGTTAGATTTTCAGTTTGATAGATATGATGATACTGGTATTGACTCATTTTTCAATAATATAAGAGATTTAAACATTCCACAGTCTGTATATACAACAATGAATGACCAAATGTTTACATGCGATGACTCGAATATGTTCACTATCTTATCAATGAATATTGCTAGTGTTGCAACAAATCTACAACCATTTGAAGACCAAATTTTACGCTTAAGCAATGTTAAATATAACGTTATTGGTTTTTCTGAAACCCGACTTGATAGTGACATTGCCCCTTTATATGAAATGAATGGTTACACAATGCACTCCAAGCATCGTAACAGGCACGGAGGTGGAGTGGTCATGTATGTGTCTGATGCCTATACTTCTCATAGTCTGCATAACGTAAGTTTTTGTGAACCTTATCTTGAATGTCTGTGTGTTGAGTTATTGTGTGGTAGAGATAGGTATTTCCTAGCTTCTATATATAGACCACCTAATGGTAATATGAATAATCTTATTAACAAATTAAAAGAGGTTCTTGAATATATTGAAAGTCAGGCCTATAGTGCCATATATTTGTTTGGTGACTGGAACATTAACTTATTGAAACAAAATAATTCACATGTTACTGAATTTACAACATTAATGTATACCTTTTCACTCTTGCCTGCAACCACCAAACCCACCAGAGTAGCAAACGGCACAGTTTCCCTGATAGATCACATTTGGTCTAATCAGGCTGAGTCTAATTCTACAAATTTCATAGTACAGTCTAAGACAAAAGTCGTGTCCCGGTTTTGTCCGAATAAGAAATGTAACTCGTGAAACATTATGAAAACCCTAAGGCAGTTACCTGCTCGTGGTTGGCAAGCCTGAATCCCTTAAGCTACTGTTCAGATAAGGGTTCAAAGCTTCATATCTGCCGCCGATGAGACAATGTCTATAACAGACCAAGGGTATTTCAAAGGTTCAATAGATTTACTGCTTTAAGGTTTCATATTATTCGATGTGGAATGCGAGGTATATTCGGCCCAGCAATGATCGCTAGGACATTTCATCTTTACACCTGAGCAATTGAAGGCCACATACATCACCACCGGCAGGAGTATGGAGAGAGTTAGTCACATGCAGGAATATAAATGAAAAAAATATACATATAAAAAATATTAAAAAACTCAAGAAAAATTGCTTCAAAATTAAATAATATATTTGGATCATAATAAGACCAAATTCCATTTTAATATATGCAAAAATTTAAAGAAAAATTGCGTCAAAATTCAAAAGTATATTTGGATAATAATATGAAAGAAGGAAGGAAGGACTCTGAAGCAGTGGCGTATATAGGTCCTTAAAATCAGGGGAATACGGGGGTGAATCCAGGATTGTTATAGGGGGGGGGGGGCTGTGCGAAGCGAGCCTCAACAGCTGAGGGAGTTTAAAATAATAGCAAAATTGCAATGTATTTCGGAGGGCCTCAGCTGAACCCCTGAGACTGGCTCACCGAACCCAGGATCAACCACTGCTTTATAATTACCTCAGCACTTCTACTTTTAACACTCCTGGTAATGAATCCTAAAACAATTACTCGTGAGGATACGAACTAATAAGACTTATGAGTTGTGGTGAGGTCGAAGCACTTATGGCAGTGCTACCAACCGTTCGTATGACATACGGCAGAGAGCACCGAAAGGTTAGCCCTTTACCAGATATCTTAACCAAAATTCAGGACACGACTTTTGTCTTAGACTGTACAGTCTAAGACAAAAGTCGTGTCCCGGTTTTGTCCGAATATGAAATGTAACTCGTGAAACATTATGAAAACCCTAACGCAGTTACCTGCTCGTGGTTGGCAAGCCTGAATCCCTTAAGCTACTGTTCAGATAAGGGTTCAAAGCTTCATATCTGCCGCCGATGAGACAATGTCTATAACAGACCAAGGGTATTTCAAAGGTTCAATAGATTTACTGCCTTAAGGTTTCATAGTATTCGATGTGGAATGCGAGGTATATTCGGCCCAGCAATGATCGCTAGGACATTTCATCTTTACACCTGAGCCATTGAAGGCCACATACATCACCGGCAGGAGTATGGAGAGAGTTAGTCACATGCAGGAATATAAATGAAAAAAATATACATATAAAAAATATTAAAAACTCAAGAAAAATTGCTTCAAAATTAAATAATATATTTGGATCATAATAAGACCAAATTCCATTTTAATATATGCAAAAATTTAAAGAAAAATTGCGTCAAAATTCAAAAGTATATTTGGATAATAATATGAAAGAAGGAAGGAAGGACTCTGAAGCAGTGGCGTATATAGGTCCTTAAAAATCAGGGGGAATACGGGGGTGAATCCAGGATTGTTATAGGGGGGGGGGGGGGCTGTGCGAAGCGAGCCTCAGCAGCTGAGGGAGTTTACAATAATAGCAAAATTGCAATGTATTTCGGAGGGCCTCAGCTGAACCCCTGAGACTGGCTCACCGAACCCAGGATCAACCACTGCTTTATAATTACCTCAGCACTTCTACTTTTAACACTCCTGGTAATGAATCCTAAAACAATTACTCGTGAGGATACGAACTAATAAGACTTATGAGTTGTGGTGAGGTCGAAGCACTTATGGCAGTGCTACCAACCGTTCGTATGACATACGGCAGAGAGCACCGAAAGGTTAGCCCTTTACCAGATGTCTTAACCAAAATTCAGGACACGACTTTTGTCTTAGACTGTACAGTCTAAGACAAAAGTCGTGTCCCGGTTTTGTCCGAATATGAAATGTAACTCGTGAAATATTTTGAAAACCCTAACGCAGTTACATGCTCGTGGTTGGCAAGCCTGAATCCCTTAAGCTACTGTTCAGATAAGGGTTCAAAGCTTCATATCTGCCGCCGATGAGACAATGTCTATAACAGACCAAGGGTATTTCAAAGGTTCAATAGATTTACTGCTTTAAGGTTTCATATTATTCGATGTGGAATGCGAGGTATATTCGGCCCAGCAATGATCGCTAGGACATTTCATCTTTACACCTGAGCCATTGAAGGCCACATACATCACCACCGGCAGGAGTATGGAGAGAGTTAGTCACATGCAAGAATATAAATAAAAAAAATATACATATAAAATATATATAAAAAAATCAAGAAAAGTTGCTTCAAAATTTAATAGTATATGTGGATAAAAATAAGACCAAATTCCATTTTAATCTATGCAAAAATATAAAGAAAAATTGCGTCAAAATTCATGAGTATATTTGAATAATAATATGAAATAAGGAAGGAATGACTCTGAAGCAGTGGCGGGTATAGGTCCTTAAAAAGAAAGGGGAATACGGGGGTGAATCCAGGATTGTTATAAAGGGGGGGGGGGGGGGCTTGTGCGAAGCGAGCCTCAACAGCTGAGGGAGTTTACAATAATAGCAAAATTGCAATGTATTTCGGAGGGCCTCAGCTGAACCCCTGAGACTGGCTCACCGAACCCAGGATCAACCACTGCTTTATAATTACCTCAGCACTTCTACTTTTAACACTTCTGGTAATGAATCCTAAAACAATTATTCGTGAGGATACGAACTAATAAGACGTATGAGTTGTGGTGAGATCGAAGCACTTATGGCAGTGCTACCAACCATTCGTATGACATACGGCAGAGAGCACAAAAAGGTTAGCCCTTTACCAGATGTCTTAACCAAAATTCAGGACACGACTTTTGTCTTAGACTGTACATACTGACATCTCTGACCATTTTCCAGTCATTTCCCGATTTCTTAAACACAGCGGCCCGGCACAACTCCGGAAGATTGTAAACAAGAGGGTATTTGGCCCCGAGAATATCAGGAACTTTGTTGATGGTATGTCACAGGTCACTTTGGGTAATATATTAGCTTCTAGTTGCCCTAACAATGCATATGATATGTTGTTTTTTAAAGTTCAATGAATTATTTCAACACAATTTTTCTTTTAGGTGTCGTAGAACCACAAGAAGATCAGAGAGAAGCCCATATTTAACACCAGGTTTGTTTAGATGCATTAAGGAAAAGCATCGACTACCACGATATGCTGATAAATGGCCATTGACATTTAAGGATAAGTACAAACGGTATATAAATAAATTAACCTCCCTATTACGTACTGCTAAAGACGAATACTACAAAAGCCAACTTCAAGAGAACCAGGGTAATGCTAAGAGCACCTGGAAAACAGTAAATCAGCTACTGGGACGGAAAAATCTGTCAAATAACGTGCTTATTAACCTAAATCGTATTTCTTCCCCTGATACTGCTAATGCATTTAATGATCATTTTCTTAATATTGCCAAAGATTATTCTCACCGTGTCGATATAAGTTATAGGGATTATCTTCATAACTCTTCAAATTTTTCTATGTACCTATTCCCCTGTAATCAGTCTGAAATCAAAGCCTACATCAATTCTTTAAAATCAAATGCAACTGGCAATGATGATATTCCTGCAGCCGTACTAAAACAAACTTCTGAATATATAACACTTCCTCTTACACATATTATCAATTTATCTTTTAGTCATGGTATTTTCCCTGATAAGTTGAAAATAGCTAAAGCAATTCCTATTCACAAGTCTGGTGGTAAATATGAAATAAATAATTACAGATTAATATCCATTCTACCATCAATTAAAAAAATAATTGAAAAAGCAATTGCTTACCGGCCCTGTAATTTTTTTGAAAATAATAATTTATTATCTGACTGTCAATATCGTTTTAAGAAAAATAGGTCCACAGAATCTGCTCTTCTACATTTTGTCTCCACTGTGTTTACTAATCTAGATAAGACATTTTATGTCGCAAGTGTTTTCTTAGATATATCAAAGGCATTTGACTCATTAGACCATCACATACTACATGCTAAACTAATTGATATTGGTGTGAGTGGACCTGCTTATAACTTATTAGTGAGCTACTTATCTGATCGCAAGCAATCTGTTCACTCTAATGGCGAGTATTCTGAGTGTAAGTTCATCAAGCAAGGTGTTCCACAAGGTTCGATTTTAAGCCCCATCTTGTTGCTGATATATGTAATTGACATAACTAATGCAAGCAATAGTGCTACTTTTACCTTATTCGCAGATGACACAAGCTTCATAGTCACAGACAAAAGTCTTTTATCCCTTCACAATAAACTAACTCATGAATTAGCTAATGTAAACAACTGGATTAAAGCTAACTAGTTAAGACTCATCAATATGTTATTATTTCAATATCAATTATATCAATAAAACTCATCTTTTGTTATTCCAGAACAGGTCTTTAGTGCATGACCTGGAACCTGTAGGTAAAGGTAGTGAAATTGTTAACTGTGTACAGTCGACAAAATTTGTAGGTGTCATAATAGATGAGTATTTCAACTGGAAGCAATACATTTCTCATGTTTGTATTAGTATATCCAAGATTTGTGGTGTCTTGCATCGCATTCGTTACAAACTTACAACTGAAGCAATGTTAACCATATATTATACACTTTGTTATTCCAAAATGATGTATTGCATGCATATCAATATGGGGTTGCACTTGGCCATCACTCTTAGACAGTGTGTTCAAGGCTCAGAAGGCAATTCTACGCGTTCTAACATTCAAGAAAAAAATTGATGCAACTGAGGAGATATTTTCATCCTTAAATTTATTAAAAGTCGCTTTTATCCATAAATACTTCATGTTGATAACTATATTTAATTTTATAAAAAAGAATGATAACATTTTCCAGCTACAAGATCATGCTCATAATACCAGAAGAAATCAAATAAATTTAGTATGTCCTCCATTTAGAACAACCCTATACAGTAATTATATCCTGTGTCTCGGTCCTAAGGTGTGGAATTCCTTACCTTGTCTAGTAAGAAACAATATTTATGTTTGTACCGTTAACAGCTTCAAGTATAGAATAAAAACGTATCTTTTGCATTCACAAACACAATGAAAGAATACATATAATATCCGAGCTCTTTTTTTGCTGCACATATGATCTCATATTGTAAGGGTCAACTTGTATACTTTGTTAATATTTACATAATTCAAGTAAGTATCAATGATTATGTTGTGTATGTGTACATTGTATGTGGATGAGTATGTGTGTGTGTTTGTGTGTGTGTGTGTGTGTGTGTGTGTGTGTGTGTGTGTGTGTGTGTGTGTGTGTGTGCGTGTGGTATGTGTGTGGTTTCATCTATTTTATATGTATGAATATGTTTACTGTATGCTCGTATATGTTTATATGTTTGTGCATATGTATGGTATGTAGATATGTATGAGTACGTGTGTGTGTTTATATAGATAGTATACGTTAGTATGAGTTTAAGGATATTTACAGATGTTTTGTATGAATAATACATAGAGATGATATAATAGTCTTCGCTCTGGAATGTGCACATATTACCTTGCTTAATAACTGGGTCTGCTAACGAGAGTTTTCTCAGCAGACTTTTCCACGAAAGGTTAATGATGGATTTAATATTTATGTGTGTTCTTATGGCAATAAAATGTTTGAGCTTGAACTTGAACTTGAACACACACACATACACACACACACACACCGCGCGATGGTCAGGTTAATAACGTTTTGGTCTCTCACTCTGTGCGTAGGCGGTTCGAATCCTCGCGCTCCCGGGGATTTTTCACTTGACAAATTCGGGCGGTTACTGTCCCCCTTGAGCAAGGGGATGGGGGTGTGTGGTGTGTGAGGTCCCAGCATTGCCCAAAGATCGGTAATAATGAATGAGCTCTAAGCTCGCACTGAGAGGGTGAAACTGGCGATCGCGAGCCAGCTCGCGTGGACAAAGACCATGGGTGAATGACACACACACACACACACACACACACACACACACACACACACACACGCACACGCACACGCACACGCACACGCACACGCACACGCACGCACACACAATGTTCACACACACGCAGAACAAAAAGTATTTGTCTTCTTTGTATGCTACGCATCAAGGATAATTTCGTATGCTCTTTGGATCTACTAGTTAGCTGGTCTTTATTCCTTGTGTTATTCTATTGCGCAACTCAGGGTGGAATGTCCTACAGTATTTTGTATTTTTTTTTTTTATAAGATAATATTCCGTGCAAATGTTGTTTTCACTGCCTTTGAAAACTACCACCACGTATGTCATGTAATAGTTTTTGGTTGATATTATTTGACCCTATATACAGTAGATTATTATGTTTATTTACTACATAAGAACATAAGAAAATAAGGAAGCTATAAGAGGCCGCGAGACCTACACGTGGTAGTTCCTATTAGCGTTTGTACTCGTAGTATAATAATCATGGATATTTCCCACAAAACATAAATAATTTCCCGACATAAATGATATAAATGGTAAAGAGCAACAGATATAATGACGTGGGAATAACATAATATTAATGCAGGTATTGGAAAATGTAAATGACTGTAAATTAAAAAGCAGAATACAATTAAGGGGAGGGAAACGCGATGCGGAGGACAAACACAACTCATTAATGAGCATAAAAAAGATATAAGAGAATAGGATAACAATAACCGGAACGCAGGAATAATGGCGGGGCTCAAACGATATTAAACTCGTGTTGACTTAATATTATATGGATGACTACGAATTGCCAGCGATTGCATGGTTTGAAGTAGAGGCGATTGCATGGCTAGATATTATATGCATGAATATATAACTATATTATATGCATGACTATAGAACTTTATAGTATATGCATGACTATACGAATTGCCAGCGATTGCATGATTTTAAAGTAGAGGCGATTGCATGGCCAGAAACACATATAGAGTAGAAAAAGTTGTAAAGTAGAGCCGATTGCATGGCCAGAAACACATATAGAGTAGAAAAAGTTTTAAAGTAGAGGCGATTGCATGGCAAGAAACACAGAGTAGAAATAGTTTTATAGTAGAGGCGATTGCATGGCCAGAAACACATATAAAGTAGAAACAGTTTTAAAGTAGAGGCGATTGCATGGCCAGAAACACATATAAAGTAGAACAATATTTAAAGTAGGGGCGATTGCATGGCTAGAAACACATATAAAGTAGAACAATATTTAAAGTAGGGGCGATAGCATGGCCAGAAACACATATAAAGTAGAACAATATTTAAAGTAGAGGCGATTGCATGGCCAGAAACACATATAAAGTAGAACAATATTTAAAGTAGGGGCGATTGCAGTGCTAGAAACTCATAAAAGCAGGTGAAATATGGGCCACGCGTCCTGTATATCATCTTCGTCTGCTTCTAGGCAAAGACCGACCAACTCTAGATAATTTTGGATAAATGTGAAACGCACCATAAATAAACATAGTGTTCTGCGTCAGTGTCCTGTGACGTTTGTAGCTTATGGGGAAAGGAGGAAGGGGGGAGTTGCTTCCCTGTGGAAGGGGGGAGGAGGGGAAGGGGAGGAGGGGAAGGGGGAGCTTCCCTTCCCTGTGGAAGGGGAAGGGGATGGGGAAGGGTGGGAATTGCTTACCTGTGCCTAGTGACCGTATACTGCCTTCTATTTTGCCGCCAGGTGTGGGGGAAAGGACCGGGTTTGCAGAAATCTTATTCCACGCATCATATTTTTTTGCAGTTTGCTACGGGAAAGCCTTGTTTTGTTTACGTTGTGTTGTTGTTTTTTAGTCTATCGTAATTCTTGAAACGATCTTAAAAAATGAATCGGTGTAATGATTTTACCTTTGTAGGGAAAAAAATATTGTCTTTACGTTGTGAAGTTCCTTCAAATCTTTATCGTTATTCTTAAAATGCATCGATGTCTATTAGTTTGCGTATGAAATATATAAATGTGGAGTTTTTGATACGTTTACCTTGAACAGGGAAAAATTCTCTGAACATATCCTAAATGGAATGACTGAAGCATCATGGGAAAAACAAGTTAATGTTTTACTCTAAAAAATATGTAATGAAAATTTTTAATCATTTTAGAAGCTAGTGCTCGCCTAGCATAATACTCCAAGCGTGTGTCTAGCAACTCTTCCTAAAGGATATTTTTCTAACCCTTTTTTTTATGTTTGTAGCTGTGGTGTGTGTTCGTTTTGTGTTTTGTGTGTTTTTCGTGTGTGTGTGTGTGTGTGTGTGTGTGTGTGTGTGTGTTTGTTTATGTGTGTGTGTGTGTGTTTTGTGTTCGTGTGTGTGTGTGTATGTGTGTGTGTGTGTGTGTGTGTGGGTTTGTGTGTGTATGTGTGTGTATGTGTGTGTGTGTTGTGTGTTGTGTGTATTTACCTAGTTGTATTTACCTAGTTGTAACATACAGGAAAAGTGCTATGCTCGTACTGTCCCGTCTCCAAATCTACTATTATCCAGTTTGCCTTTGAAGTGTGTGTGTGTGTGTGTGTGTGTGTGTGTGTGTGTGTGTGTGTGTTCGCGTGTGTGTGTGCGTGCGTGCGTGCGTGCGTGCGTGCCCCCAGCAGCGGCTCGGGGGACGCTGCCATTAAGGGTCGCGGCTGTAGCTGTTGTCTTTTGATGGACATAATTTGAAATTGTAATAAGGGATCAGAAAAACGTTACTTTTATCCGCATTAAATGATTCAATGAAAGAGCATCGGGTTTTCAGAATACAAAGACACAACGTGCTCGTCTTGATCAGCAATATAAACATTCATGATGCGCTATTAGCCTTTGCCTGGCACTGAAAAAATACTATTGATATATATGCGTAGAAATGTAACAGTGTATATTTGTGTGGAATTCTTTTTTTTTTCATTCACTTCCATAAATATTTCTTTGTTTTCTCCACGTCAGAAAAATTTACACCATAATGCACCACAGTAAAACATTGAAATATGCACATCATCCTAACTAAAAATAATATTTTTTTTGACATTCATAACAACTAACGCATTTTGGGATATAATTGAGACCAACCGCACTGAAAAATAACTAAAAAAAATAGGGAAAAAAATACATAAAAATAAACCATTCAAACAAAAAACAAACAAAAAGTACATACATGCAAAAAACAAAACAAAACAATCCAACATCGAAAAAAACTCAAAATACAAAATAGCAAAAACATAGAAAAATAACAAAATAAAATCTAACTTCCCAGCGAGCCCCGGAACAAACTAAACTCTCAGATGACTCGTTGGTGCCGTGCCTTGCGTGCAGAAATAAGGCGGCTTATCTCTGCATAAAGTGTACATTGAACATAGGACGGTCTGTGTGGAGACCTCGGGACACTGTGAGCCGATAGCGGTTATCTTCACAGCACATTGCACAGCTACTGCCTCACTCATCCGCTGTGCAGGTACCGCTGCTGTGATTGTTATGAATGGAAAGTTTATGAAGTTTTATGAATAGAAAATAATTATGAATGGGAAAATGTTGATCAATTTAAAGGAAAAAAATTAATTTATATATTTAGTTAGAAATGCGACCACACGCGTATAGCTGATGTACTGTAAACACACACACACATACACACACACACACGCATACACACACACACACACACACACACACACACACACACACACACACACACACACACACACACACACACACACACACACACACACACACACACACACACACACACACACACACACACACACACACACACACACACACACACATAAGAACATAAGAAGAACATAAGAAAATAAGGAAGCTACAAGAGGCCGCGAGGCCTACACGTGGTAGTTCCTGTCACCTAACATACCTACATCCACCTTTCATCCCCATCCATGAACCTATCCAGCTCCCCTTTAAAGCTCCCTAATGACTCCGCACTAACTACCTGTCTACTGAGACCATTCCACTCATTCACCACCCTATTTGTGAACCAGTTTTTCCCTATTTCCTTTCTAAATCTACGCTTTTCCAGTTTGAATCCGTTACTTCTTGTTCTACCTGATTAAAAGCCGTAAGAACTTTTCCTACCTCTCCTTTATTAAATCCCTTTATCCACTTAAAAACTTCTATCAGATCGCCCTTACTCTGCGTCTCTCGAGTGAGTGTAATTTTAATAACTTCAATCTCTCTCATAACTAAAGTTACGCATCTTTGTATCATTTTGGTCATCCTTCTCTGCACTTTTTCTAACAACACTATATCCATCCTGTAATATGGAGACCCAAACTGAACTGCATAGTCTAGGTGAGGCCTGACTAGAGCCAGATAAAGCTTTAGAATAACTTCCGCACTTCTACTTTTAACACTTCTGGTAATGAATCCTAATACTCTATTAGCTCTATTTATGGCCTCAATACATTGTTTCCTAGGTCGGAGGTCTGGCTCACCCTCACTCAAGATCTTTTCACCTTCTGATCTTTTCAGCGATACATTGCTTATGGTGTATCTATTACCAGGGTTTTTTCTACCAACATTCATAACGCTACATTTATCAATATTAAATTCCATCTGCCATCTGACTGCCCACTCGTTAAGTTTATCTAAGTCTCCCTGCAATAGTTTACGTCAGACTGTGATCCAATAATCCTCACCTAACTTAGTATCATCAGCAAACTTCTGATATCACTGCTAATCCCACTATCCAAGTCGTTGATGTAAATCAAAAATAGTAATGGGCCCAAAACAGACCCTTGTGGAACTCCACTTGTTACCAGTCCCCATTCAGATTTGGAACCATTAATGTAACCCTTTGTTGCCTACTACTTAGCCAAGCTCTGATCCAATGAAGAACCTTCCATCGATACCATGAGGCCCTAACCTTATTTAAGAGTCGCTCGTGTCGGTACTTGTCAAATGCCTTACTAAAGTCCAGGTATATTATATCATAATCCTTATCATTATCTGCCGTCTCATAAACTTTCCTATAAAAACTCAATAAATACACACACACACAGCTTTTGTTTCCCTCACCACATGTTCCAACCAGCACCTTGCTCTCGCTATCTGTATTTTTAACAATAGGAACGACAACAATAGCAGCATGAATTGTTCACCTCCCATCCTCCACCGCAATACAGTCCCCCTTCCCCTACACACTACAGTACCCCTTCCCCTACACACTACAGTCCCCCTTCCCCTACACACTACAGTCCCCCTTCCCCTACACACTACAGTACTCCTTCCCCTACACACTACAGTCCTCCCTCCACCTACACACTACAGTCCCCCTTCCCCTACACACTACAGTCCCCCTCCCCCTACACACTACAGTCCCCCTCCCCATACACACTACAGTCCCCCTTCCCCTAGACACTACAGTTTTCCCTCCCCCTACACACTACAGTCCCCCTCCCCCTATACACTACAGCCCCCCTTCCCCTACACACTACAATCCTCCCTTCCCCTACACACTACAGTCCCCCTTCCCCTACACACTACAGTCCTGCCTTCCCCTACACAATACAGTCCTCCCTCCCCCTACACACTACAGTCCCCCTTCCCCTACACACTACAGTCCTCCCTCTATTAGCGTACTGGTTATATTATATGTATGTGTTAATCGATACTAATACAGGATGTCTGAGGGTCTGTGTGTTCTTTTACTGCATCTACCAGATGCTGAGTTACTGCCACCTTTTGATGACATTATGCTGAACCGGGTAGCCACGCCATCCCATATAATGATGATATGGATAGCCTGGTATTTGGGAAGCAACCGGTCATCACCTGACACCTCGGACACCGGAACCACAGCTTCCGGGCAGCTTTCCTCATATGCTGCAACTAACCCGGAGAGGGGGACAAAAACCCCCAGAACAAGAGAGCTCCCGGAGAGGTTTAAAGGTTTTGCGCTCCAACTCAAAAACCACCCCTTCCTGTGGGGGCTGTGGGCACCCCACCCCCGGGGGAGGTGTGGAGTGCCTTGTCACACTTTAACTTTTCCGGTTTGGTCTCTTAGACATTATTTTCATTGGCCTTTTTGTAAAAAACCCCCCGGGTGACATTACTTAATGTTAAAACCTCCCCAAAGTTTTACATATATATTATATATTATTTATATAGATAAAAATTTTTAATAAATATTATATTTTATAATATTAATATATTATAATAATAAAAATATTTTATATAAAAATATATATAAAATATATTAAAATATATATAGATATATAAAATTATAAAATTATAATTAATTTTTTATCTATATATATAAATATTATATATATAAAATATAAAATATAATATATTTATTTTAAAATAGAATATATATATAAATAAAGTTTTAAAATAAAATATATATTTTTTAAAAATATAAATTTTAATATATTTTGAAACATATATATATATTTTATATATTATATATATCTATAATTTTATTTTACCTATAATATATATTTTATTAAAATTAATATTAATATATATTATTTATAAAATTTTAAAAATTTTAAAATATTTTATATATATATATAAATATATAATTTTAAAATTATTTTAATTTTAATAAAATATTATATGTATATATATATAAAATAAAAATGTATATCGTTTGTAGTATATTTTTCTCGCTCGCAAGCCCCCTTTGTTTACTTTTTAAATTTTGGGTTTCATGGTATATTCCCCCTTCTTAAAGTGTTTTAAATTTGGGATGTACTCCCCCCCATTTTATTCACTTAAGGCACGTAAATTATTTTTTCCAATTTTAGGTTCCACATACCCCCCCGGTGTCTTTCCTTTTTTATTTTAGGGCCCATTACCTTTATGTGTTGAAAAGGGCAACACGGGTTTACCGTGATTTTAATTTTGTAACTTTCCCCCCCGTTTGCCACCTTTTATTTTTTCCCCTTATCTGTAAATGTTTTTTCCCGGAAACCCGGGGTCAACCCGAGTAAGAATACTTACGGGCGGGTTGGAAACCCACAGTAGGGGTGTTTGCCTCAAAAAGTCCCAAGGTTGATGGGTGGGCGTATACCGTCCTAGCCAGACATTTTCAGATGGTATTTGAAAAAAATGGTCGAGGGTTGTTTTATAAGGCTTTTTAAATCATTTAATACCAAAAAACCCCCCATTAAAAAGAATATATACAACCCTTTACACTGTGGGATTTATACAATAAAAATTTGTACGGGGTTCTTTACAACGGCCAATAAAAAGTAATGTTTTAATAGACAGAACACAAAACCCACAGAGAGCTCCCAGGGGGCGCATTAGCTTGCGCCCCAAAATTTCAGAAACACCTTCCTTTTTGGGGTGTCTGTGTTTTTCCCCCAACCGGGGGGTTTTGGGGAGTATTTTGTCCCCGACTTTAACCCTTTTCGACTCTTTATTAAACATTATTTTCTTTGGGGCCTTTTTTTTAAAAAACCCCCGTGACATTTTTTTGTATAAATCAAAACAGTGTACAGATAGTATAATATTTTTGTAATTATTGTTCGGTACTTCCCTTATTAACAAGCCTTATAAAAAAAACCCCCTTGGGGAACCATTTTTTTCCCAAACTACCATCAAAAAGGGTTTTTGGGATGGAAAAGGGTTTTAACGCCTACCCATAAACCCTTTTGCACTTTGAGGAAAATTAAACCCCCTTTACGGGGTTTTCCCCAAAAATTTTTTAAAGATTTTTTACAGGGGTTGACCCGTTACCTTTTTAATAACAATAAATCCAAAAGGGGTTTGGGCCTTTGTCGAAAAGCTGGGACCTCCTTTTTCGGGCCCATAACACCCCTTTCCGCAGGGACGGGGGCACTTTTCGGGGAAAAAAGGGGGTAAGATCTTGTTAAAACCCCCTTGAAAGGGGGGGAAAAGGATGCACTGCGGGGTTTTTTTTAAGTAGAAAAACCGGGGGTTTTGGGGAACCCGGGGGTTGGGGGAAAAGGAAACTTGCGGACACTAGGGGGGATTTTTCAAAAGGGCGGGGAAAAATTTAAATGTTTCGTAAGAAGAGAGAGAGGGGGGTTTTTATTTAAAAAGAAAAAAGGGAAAAAAATTTGAAAAAAAAAAAAAGAGGATTTTGTTTGGAAGGGTTTTTATATACAAACTGGGGGGAGTTTTTTTAAAAAAGAAGTTTTCCCTGAGGGGAATAAAGGGTTTGTGGGGAGGGGTTTTTTTGATAAAATAGCTTTTAAAAAAACCCAGGGTTTGGGTTTATATCAGGAAAGGTATTCCCCGACCCGGAAAAGTCGGGGATAGCGGGTTTAAAAGGTTATTTCAAAAGGGGACAGGGGTAGGCGGGACGAGGAGGAGGGGGGTTGCGCTTTTGAAAGGGAGATGCTTTCCCGGTTGTTTTAAACCCCAATTTATAAAAACAATGACAGCATAGAGGGTCTATGGGTAGGGGTTTAGGGGGGGGGAACTGGGGGAAAAAGGGTTTTTGGGTGTAGTGTATGGGGCCTTTCCAAAAACCTTTATTTTTTAAAGAGGATTCAGCTCCTATATGGGAAAAAAAATAAAAAAAGGGCCGGGCAGTTTTTAAAGCGTTTTATACGTGGTGGGAAAATTTTAAATCTTAGGAATATGGGACGGGTTTTAACATAGGTGAAAAGCGTGCAGATGAATTTTAAATATAATCCAGGAAAAATTTCCAATTTAAGGGAATAAGGACCCTTTACTAGAGGAGATAATATTCTAGATCTATTGCTGACAAAATAGAGACGTTTTAGTTACAAATGTGGAGGTGGGGGGGAAATTTTAAATTTTAATAGGGGGACCATTTTTGAGAATCAGGGTTTAGCTTAAAAAAAGGAAAATTTTGGAAAAAATTTTAAGGGGGAATAGGCATCGGGAAAAACCTAATTTCAGGGAAAAAACCCCAAATTTTGCGGGATTAAGAAAAAGGGCCCCCCTGGAGGTTTTAATAAGAGGTGTGGGGTGGAGGAGCAGAAAAATTTCCCCCCACAAGGGTTGTCAGGGTGGAAAAGGCCAATTTTGAGGAAAATTTGGAAGTTTACCCCGGGAAAGGGGGTTGGCGCCCCTTTAGAATGGTAGGGAGGTCGAGGCTTTTGGGGGGCCCGATAATTAGAGCGGGTTAGGGCAGGGAAGTGATGGGTCAGGGCTGCGGGAGGTAAAAATTTTGAGATGTTTGAAGGGGAAGGAAATGAGGTCGGAGGAGGATGATTTTATCTTTATTTTTTAAAAGGGAAAATAAATTTACGGACAGAAAAGGGAAAAATTCCCTTTTAGGGGAGATAAGGGGCCAGAAAGAGTGATCCCAAAAAGGATGACCACCAAGTTTTTAAAAAACCCCAAAATTTGGGGTAAAAAAAAAAAACATTTATTTAAGGGGTTCCCCGGCCCGGGGTTGGTAAACAAAGAACCCGGGATAAATTTATGGGGAAGGGCAGGGGAAGAAATTTAAAAAGAGGGCTAAGAAAAATTATGAAAATTAAATAGAGAAAAAACAGGCGGAAAACCCGGGGGCCCAAAGGGGTTTTTTTTTCAGGGGTTTTTTAAAAAAAAAAGGGCAAGGGAATTAGGGTTTGGGGCCCCTTTAAAGGGCAGGGGCAGGGTGAGTTTTCTTAAATTTCGGATGAGGATATGTGTAGGAGGGGTTTAAAAGGGTTATTTTAAGTGGTTTTTTTTCGGAGGAGGGGGTACACAAGACGATACCCGAAAATGAACAATGGTTCCAAAAAGGGAAGGGGATTTAGGAGAAAATCAAAGATATTTGATAACTAGGGAAATGGTGGAGGAGGGTATAGAAAAAATGAAAAACATTTAAATCGCCAAGACCCGATGAAGTGTACCCAAAGGGGAAATTTAAAAGGGAAACCAAAGGGGGTTTTAGGGGTCGTTTGTGCACATTTTTTGGAAATCGGCTGAGAAAAGGGGGATGGGGGGGCCCTTATTGTGGAGGAAAGGAAAAAGGGGGGGTTCCCCATATTTTTAAAAAGGGAAAACAGAGGGGCTAAAATCCAAAAAATTAAACGACCCGTAAGTTAAAAATCATGGTGGGTAAATTATTGGGGAAATTTTATTTCAAAAAAAAAAAAATTTTGAGAGCACTTAGAAAAAAAAAGTTTGACAATGATTCACAACATTTGGGTTCACCAAGGGTTTGGGTCATGTCTCACCAATTTTTTGAGGGGTTTTTTTAGGGGAAAATTTATGGAAAGGGGAAAAAATGATAAAAAAAATTTTGATATAAATATACCGGGACTTTAGTAAGGGGATTTGGGAAAAAATACCCCCACGAGCGACTCTTAAATAAGGTTTGGGGTTTATTGGGAAACGATGGGAAGGTTTTTTCATTTTGGAAACGGCTTTTGGGTAAGTAGGAGGGAAACAAAGGGTTACAATAATGGTTCCCAAATCTGAATGGGGATGGTAAAAAGTGGAGTTTCCCCAAAGGGGCTGTTTGGGGGCCCCCTTTTTATTTTTGATTTACATCAACGACTTTTATTTGTGGGGTTAGCAAATGATATCAGCAAGTTTGCGATGATACTAAAATTAGGTAGGAAATTTTTGGGATCACAGTTGACCCAAACATATTCAGGGAGATTAGATAAAAATTAACGAGTGGGCAGCAGTGGCAGATGGAAATTTTAAATTTGGGTAAATGTTTGCGTTATGAATGGTTTGGGAGAAAAAAAACCCCGGTAATAGATTTAAACCCAAAAACAAGATCGCTGAAAAGATAAAAAGGTAAAAAAAATCTTGGGAGTGAGGGTGAGGGCCCCGACCTCCGGGCCTTTGGAAACAATTATTGAGGGCCCCCAAAAAAGAGCTAATAGGGGGTATTTGGATTCATTTCAGAAGTGTTTAAAAATAGAAGTCGGAAGTTATTCTTTAAAACTTTTTTCTGGCTTAGTTAGGCCTCACCTAGGGCTAGGGAGTTCGTTTTTTTGGGTTTCCCTATTTTCAGGATGGATATAGGGGTTTTTAGAAAAATTTCAGAGAAAAGGGTGAAAAAAATTTATACAAAGGGATTTCGTAAAATTTTTTTATGAGAGGAGATTGAAAATTATTTTAAAATTTTCATCACTCGAGAGACGCAGAGTAAAGGGGGCCCATTTTGATAGAAAATTTTTAAATGGTTTTAAAAGGGGTTTAATTTAAAAGGGGGAGGTAGGAAAAATTTTTAAGGCTTTTAACCCGGGTAGAACCCAAAAAGTAACGGGTTTTAAATGGGAAAAAACGTGATTTAAAAAAGGAAAAAGGAAAAAAATTGGGTTTACAAATTTGGGTGGTGAAGGGGTGGAATGGGGCCCCATAGAAAGGGAGTTTTGTGCGGAGTCATTTGGGGGGCTTTTTTTTTAAAAGGGGGTGGATAGGTTCATGGATGGGGAGAAAGGTTTGGGTGTAGGTAGGGTTTGGGGGGACAGGAACTAAACCCCGTGTAGGCCTCGCGGGCCCCTTGTAGTTTCCCTTTTTTCTTTTTGTTCTTATTTTTCTTATGAAAACCCCGATCTATAACCCCCCGGCCGTCCCCGAACACACAGGAATAAGGCAGAGCAGGGGCCACCGGTTTTCCCCGAGGGTTTTTTTCTGACACGATGCAAAATTTTTTTATTTTTAGGATACATGCCCTGGGTTTTTAGAGCTTTCGGGAAAAAACCAAATCTGCGCCCTTCACTAATGTATATAAAGGGAATGATTGTTATGGTGGTGAATGTGTTTTACATTTTTACCTATAGCGCTGGGAAAGGGAGTGGTGAAACCCCCGGGGGCCCCATGGTAGGCTCTGGAGGTTCATTAAGGGGTCTGATGGTTGGTCCCCCGCCCCTGGTGGCGCAGGCAGGGGTTCTTATTTGGGGGACGCCTGTGGGTTAGAGGCTCATTGCCCCCCCCTGTGTCCTCCGATGCACTCGCAATCGGGAATTAAAAAGAGGTTTATGGGCCCGGGCATGTAGGTGTTTTTTTAGGCCACTCGACGGTTTCAGGAAAAAGGGTTTTGGGGATTTTGAACTCGGGGCACAGGGAAGCCAGTCGGAGACGGGTAAAAACCCCCCGGGGTGTTGTTTTAAAATTTTGGGTGGTGGTGTTTGGGGTTTTTGTGTGGTGTGGGGTGTGTTTGTAAAAGATGTTAGGTGGAAACACAGTGAAAAAGAGCATTTTTATTGGGTTTAAACCCAAATTTCTGTTGTTTTTAAGGGTTTATGCGAAAAAACGGAAAGGGCGGACAGAGAAAAAAAAATTTTTTTTATGTCCACTTCTTATTTTTTTTAGTGTTACTGACCTCATTATTGGCCGCAGTTTGCCCCACCCGTAGGGGGAAAACCCCACCAAAAAAACAAAAATTATCGTCACGCCCAGCGTTTTTCTACACGTGCAGCGAGGAAACATCGTTTGTGAAGTATTGAAGATTTTCTTTTTACTTTTTGGTGGGGTTAAAATTATTTTAAGTTTTTTTCCCTTTTTTTTTTTCTCTTTTTTTCTGAGCTGCTGTGTATGTTTGTGTATGTGAGTGTTTGTATGGTGGGTTCGATGGAGGTCTGCGTTTGATGTGGAGTTGAGTGGCAGCGCTGGAGTAATGTGGGTTAAGTTTTTTTTTTTTTTTTTACATCACAAAGGACTGACCATGAGCAAAAAAAAAAGAAGTAACAAAAAGTCCGCTTAGTTGCCAGTCCCTATGAAGAAGACAGTAGGATAATATAAAAAGAGGGGGTGGACCAATGTAGTTCTGTGTTTAGTTCAATGTGGTACAGGTTTTCGTGTGTGGGGGTACAGGTGTGGTGAATATCAAAGAATGGAGGGCAAGCAGTGTAGTCGTGCGTGACGCTCCAGATGTGATGCTAACACGAGAATTGGTATTTTTCTTACCTGTGAATATTTAGTTTTACCTTTTATTTGGGGTTTCTATTTTTTTGTCATAGTTGTGCTCGTCTTATGCATAGGCCATCAAAAACCTCACTAAAATATTGATGTAACAAGGTGAACAATCGGTTGATACTGCCGGATTATTTAGTTATAATATACATCATTTTACACATCAATCAACAAACACACACACACACACACACACACACACACACACACACCACACACACACACACACACACACACACACACACACACACACACACACCACACACACACACACACACAACATACATACACACACACACACACACACACACACACACACACACACACACACACACACACACACACACACACACACACACACACACAAATCCCAAAAAATTAACACACAAACCCATCGTTTAAGAAACCCACAAGTCTTTTTCCACCCTCCTCCTAACCGGCGTCATTAATTCTGAATCTGCAGTTTCTTCCGATAAATTAATATAAAGGGAAACTTTTAGGATGGCAGGGCGTGCAGAGAGTCTAAGTTGGCGGCTTGAGACACCTGCCGCCCTCAGGTCCCGGCCAAGGGCGCGGCGGGACTAAACGGGCTGACTTTGCTCGTTACGCTGATCTACACGCGGTTGTCCACTGGGTCTGCAGGGGCGAGGGGCGAGGTTACGGGTGGGTTATGGCGGGATTAGGGGTGGTGGTGGAGGTAGTAGTGGGGTCTGTAGGTGTGGTGGTAGAGGTAGTGGTTGGTAGTTTTGTAGGTAGTAGTGGGGTATGTAGTGGTGGTGGTAGAGTTAGTGGTGGTTTTAGAGGTAATGGTAGAGTTAGTGGTGGTTTTAGAGGTAGTGGTGGGTTGTAGTGGTATTAGTGGTGATTTTAGAGGTAGTGGTAGAGATAGTGGTGGGTTGTAGTGGCGTATGTAGTGGTGGTGGTAGAGTTAGTGGTGGTTTAAGAGGATTGTGTGGGTTGTAGTGGGAATAATAGTGGTGGTGTTAGAGGTATATATAGTGAGTTAGTGGTGGCTTAAGAGATAGTAGTGGTTTTGTTGTGCTTGGGTGTTTAATAGCTAATTGGTCACCTGGAGAGAGAAAATCAGATTCCAGTGGAAGGATGCTTTTAATCACAAAACATTAACATATATATAAAAAAAAGATTTAAACAATAAATACTATATTGGTCTATGGTCAATGCGCTAATGCAGTGCGCGCTGAGTAAGGGATGTGTGCTAAGATAGCGAGTTACATGTTGGTTAATTCTTGTTACAAAAGAAAACCTAAAGTAAAGAGGTATAAAATTATATATGAACAATGAAACATAATTAAAATAAAAGTTACAATAGTTTGTGTTGCAACCACACGTTTTCTCTGTGGAGCAGTGGTTTGTAGGGGAGACCGCTACAATACTCTCCTCCTAGTGGTTTGTAGGGGAGACCGCTACAATACTCCCCTAATAGTGACGAGGGAGGAGGAACGAGATTTTGGTGGTGGAGCGGTGCTGTG